>CM075654.1:116709282-117309282 GCA_037953625.1 Crotalaria pallida
ATTTTACTGCAAAATATCCAAGTTTCAGCATTCTATTAACTCTTATTCATCATTTTAAACATGTTCAAGTTAAGGTTTTATAAGGAACCATGGGTTGTCTTGGTCTCCAAACCAAGCAACCTTGTCATGGTTTATACTTAACATATCAAGCACACATGTCATCACAAACCATCAAACATTAATCCTAGCGATATGAATGAAATCTCTCATACCTATCTCAAGTGTTTGGATTGATTCGAAGTGGAAAGAAATGAGTTTGTTGGGAAAAATCTCAAGAACCCGCACTTGGAAAACACCCTGTTTCAGATTCGAGTGGGTGTTTTGCAGTCTTTTAAACTATTCTGGTCAGTTGAAAGACAACCTGGTGAGCATGTATGCTTCGGCTGCTCAATACAATTGTCCACCAAGACGTCCATTAGTCAATAAAATCTGTGGTGCCATCGATGGAGCTTCTATCAATAGTGATATCCTTGCTAAGATAAATGCGGGTTTTGAGGCTTACATTGGTAATCGGAGATGCAAAATTAATGGTCCTTTCTATGTTTCTGAGTCATTGATAGGTTGGGCATGGCAGGTTTGTGGCATAAAACATATCACACTTGCGAATTGCTTAAATATTTATATCTGTCTTTCATTGATCTAAAGTTTTAATTGCTCTATCCATTCAGACATGTAGTGAAATGGTAATGCCCTTGGGCAAAGGAAACGATTCGATGTTCCAACCCCAGCCTTTCAACTTCAAACTCTTTGCCAAAAATTGCAAGGAACAATTTGGTGTTTCACCTCGGCCACATTGGGTGACTACATGCTATGGAGGCCATGTAAGTACTTTTTATTTCTCAACACTGTAACATCCTTATAGATTTATTCTCTAGAGGTTTTCTATATTATAATTTCAATAAGAAATTGGTTCTCAATTGAAGTAGTATTTTCAATTGTAAGATTATGTTGGAATTGATGAGACAAATACTAAGGGGGCTTCATTTTCTTTGTGGCAAATAACAGGATATAAAATTGGTCCTTCAAAGATTTGGTAGCAACATAATTTTCTCAAATGGGTTAAAAGACCCTTATAGTAGCGGTAGGTAAGCAATGTAATTTACATTTCATTTCTAATGTTCTAGAACTTCAATTGTTTTTCCTTTGGTAATTGTTTTGGAATAATCATTTTTAACTGGTTTTGGTGAATTTTCATCTTCAATACATTTCAGTGTTGTAGAGAACATATCGGATAGTCTTGTTGCCATCAATACCGTTAATGGTATGGCCTATGTTCTTTTAATAGATTTTAATTGTCTTTTTATTATATTATAAATACAGACCTTTTGTTTCTTCATTTATTTGTTTGAAGGTTTTGCAAAGATCAGTTGTGCCATATCAGCTTATAAGTTTCTACAATTTTTCAAGATCTCATTGCTTGGATATTTTGAGTGTAAACGAAGATGATCCAGAATGGTTGCTCCAGCAAAGGAAGGAAGAGATTGAGATTATCAAAGGGTGGATCGTCACACAGTATTATGCTGATCTTGGAGCAGGAGTGATAACATCAAAATTCAAGAGCATTCATTAGGAAAAATAGTATCAGAGCTTGAATCTGATGGCTATTTTTGGATTTTCCTTTTCGTTATTGAAAGATTGATGACAAAATAGTATTAGAGCATACCTCTTTTGTGCTATTATGTGTATTGAAGCTGTCCTCATTGCATTGTTAAGATGATGAGGTGTTGAACAAAAAGTTTCTTATATATAATAAGCTGTCCTACAAAATTCAGACTAAGCACCCTTTAATTTAACTTCAAATTCTTGTTGTCCTTTCATGCAAAGTTTCCTCTTGATATAGAGTAAACAGTAAAAGAGCAACATATTGATCTAATTAATTTAGTTGTTTAATTTTGTTTTAATTTAGGGCAAATAACAAAAAACAATCAATATAATAAGTGATAAATAACTGATGAAGTGTTTTAATTTATAGGATATGCCTGGGTACTTGGGATATAATCAAGCTAATCATATGTGCAAGTGCGCAACTAATGGAATACTCATCTTGTGAAGTTACACCGTCTTCTTCTCCTCTCTTCTCGCCTTCTACTTGCTTTCTTTGTTTTCTTCTCTTCTTTAAGTGTGATAGCGGTATAATCTCCCTCCCCTTCCTTTAGAAGGTGTGCGGGTTTTTCTCTTCCAGTTATATCTAGGTTAAATAATCTTGTCTTTGTGCAAGTGGTGTGGTTTTCTTCTCTCAGTTTCATCTGGGTTTTTGTTTTGAGTGTGAGAAGTTGTATAGTGTTTGTTTGTCCAGATCTGATGACCTTCTTATTTTCTCAAATAACTAGAAGGTTGATATTCGGGACAGATCTTCCCTTCCAGATTTTTGTTTTATCTTCTGTCCAGTGACTCTACCTCCACAGATCTGAGACTCTTTGTCGCCAAAATGTGCTTACTTCCGGCATCAATGAGATAGTTATATTGGAAACAAAGGCTGTTGAATCTCTTGTTAGAGTTTCAAGCTGGATGTTGATGATGATTCATGTCCAAAGGGAGTTTGTTGTTATTGCTGAGTATCTAGTCTTTCTTAGCAATCTTTATTGTATGGAAAATATGTGTTTTGTTGATGCTACGTTGAATCTACTTGTACTATTCTATGTTATAGAATGAATTACATATTTTTCCTCTAAAAAAAGTGTGCAACTAATGATTGTCAATCTTTGGACTATTTGAATCTCTAAGACATCATAACATGCACAAAATGTGTGTCATAAAGTGAATTTTTAAATAAACCCACAAAATGCTAAATGTGTTATGAATATGAAAAGTTGGTTGATGTCCAACCACTTCTCACCCTTTCATATTCCCTCATATGTTACAATTTTAATTCACATTTATCATAATTCATTCCGTGTGTTATATTGTAATGCCTATAAATAGATTATACACTTCGTATTTGGGAGATAGATAAATATATAACTTTCTCTTTGTTTGTTCTCACTCTCTCAATCTTCCTCTTTCATTATATATATATATATATATATATATATATATTATTGAGTTTTACAACACGTTATCATCAACACAAGGTTCTAACCAACTGAGAAGGCACATACAATTGTTAGAAGTCCACACTTTCAAAAAGAAGTATTAATCATGTCAAATTTTGCAAAACTTGAGTTTGTGACACTTGATATTACTAGAAAAAATTATTTGTCTTGGGTGTTGGATGCTGAAATTCATTTGGACGCTAATAGTCTAGGAGACACTATCAAAGAAGGGAACAAAGCATCTAACCAAGATAAGGTCAAGATATTTCTTTGTCATCACCTCCATGAGGGGTTAAAATTTGAGTATCTTACGATTAAGGACCCACTTGTTCTTTGGAACAATTTAAAGAAAGATATGATCATAAAAAAATGTTATTCTTCCAAAAGCTCGTTATAATTGGATGCACTTACGTTTCCAAGATTTTAACACCGTGGGTGATTATAACTCTACAATGTTTAAAATTACTTCCCAATTGAAACTGTGTGGAGAAAAAGTCATTGATGTTGACATGTTAGAAAATAATTACTCCACTTTTCATGTCAATAATATGGTCTTGCAACAACAATACCGTGAAAAGGGTTTCAAGAAATATTCCGAGTTGATTACTTGTTCCCTTGTTGTTGAACAAAATAACGAGCTCCTGATAAGAATTCATGAGACTCACCCAACTGGTAGTGTCCCATTCCTGGAAGTGAATATGGCTAGACACGATCGCCACGCTCGTGGTTGTGGTTGTGGTTGTGGCTGTAATTATAGTCGTGAGCATGAATATAATAGACATGATCATGATGGTAATTCAAAGAACACATCACACGGTGGTCATAGTCATGGTGGTAATCCAAAGTACACTTCTCCTCACTTGAAGTGGAAAATTAATGGAAAGATTGAAAAATGCAAAGTTGGGCAAAGTAGCAAAAATGATGAAATATGCTATCGTTGTGGCAGCAAAGGTCATTGGCATCGTCTCTGTCGTACACCAAAGTATCTTGCAGATCTTTATCAAGAATCACTTAAAAATAAAGAAACAAAGATAGAGACCAATTTTTGTGAAGATGGTGAGCCTGATTCTGGCCAAATAGATGTTACTCATCTTGATGTTGCAGATTTCTTTGCTGACCCTGATAGAAAAATTGATCACCTGATTGGTGATGGAAATATCCAAATATAAGCTCATGGTGATGAACTTTTATGTGGTGGTGGACTTTTATGCATTACTTTATGTTTGGAGTGTCTTCCCTTTTTATATAAATAAAGTTTCTATATTCATTGTTTTTTTCTTTGAATAAAGTTATTGTCAATTTTACTTTACTAATAAGATGAAGATGTTTTTGATTATTATTACACTTCAATTTTTTTCTCTCCTTCGTTATAGTATTTCTTCGTATTAACTTTCGAAATATTTGTTATTTTTCTAATGAAGAATTAGTAATTTCTTCGTTGGCAGCACCATCAATAATGAAGACATCTGTGCAACGACTCACACTATACTTAAAAATGAAAATTATTTCCCTAATTTGATAAGAATGTAGGCAAATGTTCATACGATATCGGGAACTGCAAATATGATTGAAGTCTCTGGAAGAGCCACTATATTGCTACATGGAGGAACAAAGTTTATAGTAGATAATGCCTTGTTGTCTACTAAATAAAAAATAAAGGAATCTGTTAAGTTTTAAAGATATAAGTCGTAATGGATTTTATATTGAGGCAATGAGTAAAGACAATAATGAGTATCTTTATATCACATCAATTGTCCCCGGTGAAAAATATATATTAGAAAAATTACCTGCTTTATCCTCTTGTTTGTACTATACGTGGTTGTGGAAATGATGCCAAATTTTGGGAAAATAAGTGGTTTGGGCCTTCTAGCTTTCAAGAGCTCTTCCCTAGATTGTACTCTATCTCTTGTAATGACGGCAATTCTGTTGCTTCGATGGGGTGGTGTTGTAATAATGTTTGAGAATGGAAGTTATCTTGGAGGCACTTGTTCTTCTCATGGGAATCTTCTCTGCATGAGGAATTATTATCTTTGTTATTGGATATTTTGTTGCAATTGAATGTTCCAAATAAATGGTGATGGAGTATTAGCAACACGGGTCCTTTTCTGTTCGTGCGGCTCACTATTGGTTGGCCATGTTGTGAAACCTATTTGGTCTTGGTTATACTCTTGGCTTCAACTTAATCTGCCCCTGGTGCACATTCCAAACGATGCATATAGGGCCCTTGCAAGTTTGCCTCTCCTTAAATTTTAACGCAGATATGTTTTGAGTCTCTGGTCTATGCTTTGCTGAAGCATCTGGATTACTAGAAATGAGATAATATTCAATAAAGCTACTTTCTTTATGGTGGATTTTCGGGATAAGTTCAAGGTTAAATCTTGGTTGTGGGTGTAGCCACCCAATTTTGTCCGGGGTCAAAAGTATTATTTTGTAATTTTTTTAATTAAACTTTTATTCTCAAATTTTTATAATTGAAAAAAAATAAAAAGCTTGTTTGAATGTTTTATTCTTGTGTATTTAGTTTTTTTTTTTTTGGTTATTTTTTTTAAAAAAAAATTAAAAAAAAGAGAGAAGTTTTAAAATAAAAAATAAAAAAAAGTTTGTTTTATTTGGTTCTTGTGCATTAAGTTATTTTTGGGTTTTATTTTTTTTTAAAAAAAAGATTTAAAGCAAAAGGGATTTATTACAAAAAAAAAAAGATAAGGGGTTTGGGCCGTTTGGCCCAAACCATGGCACATAAATTTTCAATCCTTCTGAATGAAAGATTCTCATTAAAAACTCCACATAAATTTTGGGCCTTTATATCCATTCTTTCATTTGCCACATTATTACCCCCAGACCACGTTACAACCTTTTGGAAAATCCTCTTGATAATTTGAGTGTTGTGCAAAATCTGTTGAGAAAATAGGGAATTGAAGAGAAAGGAGTAAGGAGGGGAATGAAAATAAAAAGTTTGAGCCTTATATCCTTTTATTGTCAACCCTTAGCCAAGCCACATTACAAGCTTTAAAAGACCTCGTTGAGGATTGGTTTGCTTGAGTTACACACTAAGGCGGAGAAATGCTGACTTCATTAAAATTAATTGAAACTTTGATGAACAATATCTCATTTTTAATGCATGAATTAATTGCTTCCATTATCCAAATAATTCTATGTTCACATGATCATTACATTAGTATTTCTTGTTAAGAAGATATGTGAGGAAAAGAAGTTGAAAGGAACTTGATGTTCTCTGAAAGAGTCCTAACCCAGAGCAAGATGAAAGAAGAAGATTTGCAATTTCCAGTCAATTCAAAAACAATTAAGAAATTATTGTGTTTGAGGAAAAAAAGATGAATAAAAAAGAGCTCGCTAGGTTGAAAATCCTGAAAAGGACGACCTAGGCAAAAGTTAGAGCAATCCGCTAAGTCGTAAAACTCGAAAGAGGCGGCTTAGGCAAAAATTAGGATCATAAGATAAAAACCCGCTAGGAACCTACATTGGGTTTCCTAGGCAAAATTTAGGGTAAAAAAAAAACAAAAATATCCTCAAACGCAAACCAACTTGTTTTAACAAGGAGATATTGGAAATTGCAAATAAAACCAGAAAAAGGGTCCTGAAGATTGAAACTGGGACAATTTTGAAGATTCCTTATCCTCAGTGAATTGTTGCTCAAAACTGGGGCAATTTTGAAAATTTTTTAACAAAGAAATACTGGGGTAGTTTTGAAAAGTCTTGTTGATAAACCCTAGAATGAGATACTGGGGCAGTTTTGGAAGAGAAATTAGAAGTATTTATCATTCTATTGCATTTGCCGCTGAAACAGTAAACTGGGGCAGTATTTGAAAAGGTTCATTGTTGAGCTCAAGGGCATTACTTTGATTCCCCAATAATTGTTTTAAGCACAATACACTGGGGCAGATTTTGAACAAAATCAGGTTGCTTGATGGTGATTGATTATCAACAAATGTTTGATTGCTGAGCTTTCAAAAAAATTTATTAAAGAAGAAGGTTGTTAAAGATTTTCCTTTGCCTGTCTTGATCGACAAGATTTTGGTCTGATATGGTATTGGTGTTCAAGAGCAAAAGAGTTGAAACCAGTTTATATTGTTGAAAAAAAACACAAAAACAAAAAAAAACAAAAACAAAAAAACAAAAAAAAAACTTTTTGCGTTTTGGACCCATTATTTCCTGATGGGTTTACATTAGAAAAAGTTAGAGTTGCATTGTTGATTCCAAATCATATTCATTTCATTGTCATTAACATCATTTGCATTATTCATTTTTGACATCATTTGCACCAGTTACATTATCCATTGCATTATACCAGTTGCAACATACCAGTTTTTCATTAACCATATCATTTGCATTGATTGCATTCTATTCATTACTATTTGCATTGTTTGCATCACCAGAACATGCATACTCAAAACCAGTAAATTAAAAAAAATCATTTTAGTTGGGCTTTTTGATGCCCCGGCAGAAATGTCGAAAATCATTTTGGGTCTTTTGACGCCCAGCACAAACGCTAAAGTCATTTTGATGTTGGTTGGGCTTTTTGATGCCCCGGCAGAAATTTCGAAAATCATTTTGGGTCTTTTGACGCCCGACATGAACGCTAAAGTCATTTTGATATTGGTTGGGCTTTTTGATGCCCCGGCAGAAATTTCGAAAATCATTTTGGGTCTTTTGACGCCCGGCACAAACGCCGAAAGTCATTTTGATGTTGATTAGGCTTTCCTGATATCTTGACAAAAATGTCGAAGAATCTCGTTGTTATTAGGCTTTCCTGATATCCTGACAAAAATGTCGAAGAATCTCGTTGTTATTAGGCTTTATATGATATCCTGGCGGAAACGCTGAAGAATCATAGTTGTTATTGGGCTTTTTGATGCCCCGGCAGAAATGTCGAAAATCATTTTGGGTCTTTTGACACCCGGCATGAACGCTGAAGTCATTTTGGGTCTTTTGACGCCCGGCACTAACGCTAAAGTCATTTTGATGTTGGTTGGGCTTTTTGATGCCCCGGCAAAAATGTCGAAAATCATTTTGGGTCTTTTGACACCCGGCATAAACGCTAAAGTCATTTTGATGTTGGTTGGGCTTTTTGATGCCCCGGCAGAAATGTCGAAAATCATTTTGGGTCTTTTGACGCCCGGCATAAACGCTAAAGTCATTTTGATGTTGGTTGGGCTTTTTGATGCCCCGACAGAAATGTCGAAAATCATTTTGGGTCTTTTGACGCCCGGCATAAAACGCTGAAGTCATTTTTGGTCTTTTGACACCGGCATAAACGCCGGAAGTCATTTTGGGTCTTTTGACGCCCGGCACAAACGCCGAAAGTCATTTTGAGGAAGATTTATTATATATTTTTGCAATAAAAATTTCCAGATCTAACCGGTATGTTTCCAATTTCTCTCCCGAACAAAATCGGTGTCTATTTCTTTACTCGTTCCTTACCATGATAGCCTGCAAACCACGGTTTGCCTGCTCGCTGATAAGGAACAAGTAAAGAGGGGCAGCTGTAGCCACCCACCCAATTTTGTCCGGGGTCAAAAGTATTATTTTGTAATTTTTTTTTATTAAACTTTTATTCTCAAATTTTTATAATTGAAAAAAAATAAAAAGCTTGTTTGAATGTTTTATTCTTGTGTATTTAATTATTTTTTTTTGGTTATTTTTTTTTAAAAAAAAAATTAAAAAAAAGAGAGAAGTTTTAAAATAAAAAATAAAAAAAAGTTTGTTTTATTTGGTTCTTGTGCATTAAGTTATTTTTGGGTTTTATTTTTTTTTAAAAAAAAAAGATTTAAAGCAAAAGGGATTTATTACAAAAAAAAAAAAGATAAGGGGTTTGGGCCGTTTGGCCCAAACCATGGCACATAACCCGGTTCTCTCCCCCAACCTCATTTTAACGCAGCAACAGCAGCAAACAGCAGCATCGCTGCTGCTTCTTCTTCTCCCTTTTCCCAAATGAAAAACCTAGGTTTCCAAATCAACCCTAGCCGCCACTCTCTCTCAATCCTCCAAAAATGTCTCAAAATCATGTTTGATTCCTAATCAATCAAGTGATTTCGAAATCAATTTGTTTTCTCCTTATTCCACTTTTGCGATTCTAACAGCGATTCTTCTCATCCTTCATGCGCGAATCTCGTTTGCATTCAATCCACATGCGCGTTTTCTTCTCAATCTATGCGAATGAAGCAGATTGCCAATGATTCGGGATGGATTAGAGTGATTTTTTTTTAGCCTTATAAATAGAGAAAGGCAGAAGAGAACGAAAAAGAAAAAGAGAGAGAGAGAGAGAGAGAGAGAACCACAGAGGAGGACAAAAAAAAAAAAGAAAGAGAACAGAGAGAGGAATCTGAATTTGAATTCAAATGTCCCCAGCATGGAGTTGAATGTATAATCACTTTGCATATAGCAGCGATGCAGCGTTAGTTGTTGTGGATAATTTTTAAACTAATGATAGAATATTAATAACCATGTTTGAATACATGGATTTCAAGTAGTATTAGGCATATCAGTACAGCATATATAATAAGGCTTTGTGTTACAAGAATGAGTTAGCAAGGCGTGGGTATAGTGAATCTCGCTGCTCCATAATTGTTTTTTTTTTCTTCTTTTTTTTAATCAAAATCAACGGAAAAGTATTCATAATTAGCAATATTATGGTTTTATATTTGTTCAATTGATTGATTGTGTTTTGGTAAGTTAATTTTTCTCATCCAAATTTATTTAGTGGTGGGATCTTTAGGACTTCCTCTCCACGCTAAAAACTAAGTATTACATAATTTATTTTAAAATAGTAATTAATTAAATTTTATTAATAAAGTATTAACGCGCGCTTTTAGAAAATCATTTTTTTTCGTCTAAATATCGAGGTCTCATGTATTTTCTCCTTCGCATAAATTCCTTTTTTATAAAGTATTAAAATAAAATATTAACTTAATTTAAATTACTATTACAAATAAATAGCGAAATTAAAATATTTTCCTTTATAAACATTAAATGATTTTTTTATTAAATAAGTATTAAACAAATGCATTTTGGAAATCCATCTTTCCTTGCCTAAATGTGTGCATGTTCCTTTTCGCATCAAACATTTTTTTCTAAAAAAAATATAAAAAATAAAAATATTAAAACATTTAGAACTACATAGCTTTGATTCCTCATTTTATGAGAATACGTAGGACCAAGGGCAACACAAATAAAAAACAAATATTTTTTTTGGCAAACCAATTATTTAGGTCTTTTAATTAAAATCAATCAAATGTACCATTTTCGAATGGGCGAATGGGGTGCTAATACCTTCCCGGCTCGTAATCGACTCCCGAACTCGGAATTTATCTAGTTCGAGACCAATGTTTTATCTTTTTTAATTAATTATTACTTTTCTGCGTTTTTACAACAAAATGCGGTGGCGACTCCATATCGGGTCAATCGACCTCCACTCGTAGGCGAGGTCCCGAGGGCGACCCGGGATCTCGGCCGCGACAGTGGGTGATGGCTCTTAGTGAATCTTCTTTTTCCTTCTCAGAGTGGTGTTTGAACCCAAAAGAATGCCTTAAAGGCTTCATTTAACCGTTGTAATTGGTGGTCTGTTGGTCTTTGTGTTTGTTAGGGTTTGCTATGCTTTTTTTCCCTTAGAATTTTTTCCATTGAGTTTTTCTTATCAAGGTTTTTAAGTTTTTAAGGAGATAAGGATCCTAGTATTGCTTTAAGAACGATTTTACTGTCCACTCCCAAAATGGAGTGGACTGGTCCCCTTTAATCTGTATAACTAACCTAGGATGCTGCTCAGTAAGCATGATTGAACTTGACAGGTCATTTTCAGGTAGTCATCCATTACCATGGCCTTTTCATATTAATTGATATCCATAGGCTTTTGACTTTGTCAATTCTTATCAGATTTCAATACTATGTCCCTTATTTCCATCGCAATTTGAATCTTTGCTATCTTTTTTGCTGATTCTGCCCCTTACTACTTTTCAAGCCCTTCACAAGTTAGAGATACTCTAATCCTTTCCAAAAAATATACATATATACTCGGTCTCTGGTTATCAAATCAAATTCCTTTCGTTAACTTAATACACTTTTCGTGATAACCTTTGGAGTTCCTTTGTCTTTTATATCTTGGTTATTGGTATTAAGTTCGTGTTGGAAGTCAAGCTGGTTGGAAGGCATGCTTCAAACTCTCTATGGACTTCAAATAAATACAATTATATGTTTTGATGATAACAAGCCAACTCAAGTTCAAGCTCACAAGTGCAAGTCAAGTCTCAAGATTGAAGACTCAAGCAAGTATAGAATAGAAACCTTCTCTTTAGATCAAATGTAAGGTAATGGAGTTTTTGTTTCTTTAAGAGTTACAAAGCCAATAAGTTTTTCATTTTAGAGAGAAGAAGTAAAACGTGTTTTTGCATGAAAAATGTGTTTTCTGCATTTAACCTTAGTAAAATAATTGATGTTACAAAACTCTGTATATTTGTATGTATGCAAGAGGGAGTAATCGATTATCTGCTAAAGTAATCGATTAACTTTGTTGCATCATAGAAAAATCAGAGAGGCTGTAATCGATTAAGTGAATTTTGTTAATCAGTTACTTTCTTATGGAAGTAATCGATTACATTGGTCAAGTAATCGATTATAATTGTTGCATCATATATTTTTCAGAGGCTTTGTAATCGATTACAAGTTTTGCAGTAATCGGTTACATGATGTTGCATCATATGCAAAACAGAGGCTTAGTAATCGATTAACTCATAAGTGTAATCGATTATTATAGTTGCATCACACAATGAACAGGAGTGATGTAATCGATTAACTATTCTTAGCCTAATCGATTACATGTTTTTCAAATGTATTTAAGAATTTCTATTTTTGTAGAAGTAATCGATTATTGCTTCTATGTAATCGATTATTTCTTAATTTATTGAAAAACGTGTCAGCATCATTTTTATTATTTCCTGATTTGTTTTTATATAAAAGATTCTGATATATTTTATAAAATTCGAAAATGATTTTAATTTTGAATTATTTCCTTTTTGGTTTTAAGAATCAAATCTTTATTTTATTTCGAAAATCGTTTTGATTTTATTTTGATTTTAAAACTTATTACAAATCTTTTTTTTATTCTATTTTGATTTGTTTTATTAATTAAAAATCATTGATTCAAAATACTTTTTCTTTTTAAATAAACTCACTCCAACATTTTTCACGATCAGACATTTTTTCATTCATTCTTTTGCTCTGCACGTTTTCTCTCTTCTTCTTCTCAAGTCTTCTGCTTTTCATCGTTCATACTTTTTGAAGAACAAATCCTTATTGGCTGAATAACTTCTAGAGAAACACTACTTCACTATCATAGAGCATATTGTTGTATCTGTGTTTTGAGAACACACAAAGCTATTGTAATCACGATCATATTCGTTCTAAACCTTAGTGATTAGGGAGAGAATCCCTTAGTGGACGTTTGATACGTCGTAGGGCGAGGAACCCTGCTGTGTGATTTGTTGGAAACCAACAAGCGGCTCAATATAGTCTAGAGGGGGGTGAATAGAATATTGAAGCCTTATTACAGATTTTTCGACCACCTAAGAGAATGATTTTATGAAAATAAATTTTCTTAAAAAAATTAAGTCAGATTACTCGAGTAACTCAAGACTTCACTCGAGTAATACGCAAGCAAAAATAATTTCACTCGAGTATTCAGCAAATCACTCGAGTATTACGAAAGCTATTTTTAAATCACTCGAGTAACAGAAAACCTACTCGAGTATTGTTCATAAACTGAAAGCAGATTACTCGAGTGACAAGAACTTTACTCGAGTAAACTGGGTAAAATTCAATTAAAACTCAGTTTTCAATGGAGTTCTTCAAGAATAACAATGCTATGATGATTCAACAAATTATGAATGATTAATATGAACAACTTTAAGTAATATTAACATGCAATTTTAGATCAATTGAGTAGAATTAAGAAAACCCCAATTCTAACCTAAAAATGCAATTGTTAATGAATTAATGCAATACAAGGAAAAATAAAAGAGACACAAGGATTTATCCTGGTTCACTTTCACCCACTTGAAAGCTACTCCAGTCCCCTCTTGAATCAAGAGAGATTCTTCACTAGAAATCTTCAAATGTAGATTTTACAATGTTTTAAGATGCAACTAGATTCTTAGTTCTCCTATCTTAAAACCCAACTCAAAGTGTGTACCAAACACTTTGATCTAATCTACCCCTTTTGAGAATTCTAGATTTCCTTGCTAATTGATTGAAGATGCTTCCAACCAATCCTCTTTTCTTGCTTTGATTTGATCCTCAAAGTCTTCCTTGTGAGATTCTTCACTTGTGTTGAAACTTCAATGATGCAATCATAAATTGCAAATCTTCAACAACCACTAAGAACAAAAATTATGATCTCAAGAATATTTGAACAATGAGAGAAATAGAGTGAAGAATGAAAAGTTCTTTGTTGAATCTTGATAGCTCTTGAAAGATGTAAAATAGCTCTTGAATTGCTTTTCAAAGTGTATAGAAAAATTGTAAGAATGAATGTCTATCTTATGTGAAAAAGAAAATTAAGTCCTTTTAAAATTTTCAAACACTGATTGAATTACTCGAGTAAACCATATAACATCACTCGATTAAAACATGTCAGATTAAGTTACTCGAGTGATGTGTAAACCATTACTCGATTAACCCTGTTCATGACATAAATTACTCGAGTGACCCAATACTCATTACTCGAGTAAACTGATCAGAATCTGAATAAAAACAAGGTTTTTCTAAAAGGATTTTCACAAACCTTTTAATAGAGCTATTTAATCAAGATTTAAAGTATCTTCACTCTTAATCAAACATTATTTAAATACTCTTAAAATTACCTAAGCTACCCACACCAATGAGATGCATTGCATAAAAATAAAGATTACATTGAAATAGAATTAATAAATCCTAATTCTAATCTTCATGTGGTGTAGCTTGCTTGTTGCCAATGTTGTTACTTGGAGAGAGATTGTTAGCATCAAAACATGAGAATCCTACATGATTGAGGCCCTTAGCGAACGGAGGTTCCTAGTAGTGTGCGGGATGCTCTTGGTTGTAATAGGGTGCGGCTCTATTGCTTGGTTATAAGAACTCTCAGGCGGGTCGCTTGGGGACTGGACTAGGCCTATCGACGGGAAGGCTGAACCAGTATAAAATTCACCGGTGCAAGCTTTTCTATCCCTTATCTCTTTTAATTTCCGCATATTTATTTTGTTTACGTTTCCGCGCTACTCGATTATATTATTTTCTATTGTTTTCGCGATCCATTACGAACGTTTAATCTCTCCGTCTCAAAACAATTTTTATTTTGGTACGAATTTCTCAATACATAATAAAACTCGATTCACCCCCCCCCCCCCCTCTCGAGATTTTGAGGCCAAAACCAACAATTGGCATCAGAGCTAGTCTCTTGTGTTAAGACTTAACCGTCTCAAGAGTATGGCTTCAAACTCTCTGTTTGGAGGTGAAGGGAGTTCTATTAACCGTCCTCCCATGTTTGATGGGGTAGGGTACGCGTATTGGAAAACACGTATGAAAATTTTTATTCAAGGAGTAGGATTAAAAGTTTGGGATGCTGTCGTTAATGGTCCCTATGTTCCTACCTATGTGGTTAATGGTAACACCGTCGAAAAGCCTATGGCTGAGTGGACGGAGGAGGAGGAACGTAGAGTCCAATACGACTTGAAAGCGAAAAATATTATAACATCTGCTTTGAGCTATGATGAGTTTTTCAGGATTTCAACATGCGAGACAGCACAACAAATGTGGGATACACTGGAAGTCACGCATGAAGGAACAACTGAAGTGAAGAGATCGAGAATCAACACGCTGACTGGTGAATATGAGTTATTCAGAATGAAAGATGGAGAATCTATTCAAGAGATCCAAAAGCGCTTCACAATGATTGTAAATCAACTGACGACATTGGGGAAGAAATTCACTAATGAGGATCTCATCAACAAAGTTCTAAGGTGTTTGGGAAGAGATTGGCAACCCAAGGTGACAGAAATTGCTGAATCAAGAAATCTCTCAACAATGACGCTGGCAACTCTGTTTGGAAAATTACAAGAACATGAAAGTGAACTGAAGAGGTTGGCTCAGCATGAAGAAGAGAACAAGAAAGTTAAAAGCTTGGCATTCAAGGCTGAAGCACCTGCACCAGATAGTGACTCGGATAAAGAATTGATCAATGATGAACACATGGGTCTGTTGGTGAAGAAGTTCGGGAAATTTTTGAGGAAGAAAAATTTCAACAGAAGAGACAACAATAAAAGTGGAGGCTCAACCATCACATGTCATGAGTGTGGCAAGCCTGGTCACATTCGAGCAGATTGCTATCAATTGAAAAAGAAAGAGAATTCAGAAAAAGGCATCTCAAGTTCAAAGAAGGGAAAGCAAGCATACTTGGCATGACTGGACAATGATGGAAGTTCGGATGAGGATTTAGACGAACAAGAGGAGACCGCCAACCTATGCTTGATGGCTCACGACAATGAGGTAAACACTGAACTCAACTTTTCTTATGATGAATTACAAGAAGCATTTGAAGAGTTACATGAGGAATCGATGAGGTTATCCTTATTGGTTTCTCTAGAAAAGAAAAATTCAGCTTCAATTTTAGAAAAGAATAAAGAGCTTACAAAAGAAAATGATTTTTTGAAAAATCAAAATAAGGAGCTGAATTTGACCTTAAAAAATTCTTCAAACACTTCTAGTAATGACATTAAACTTAAAGCTACTTCTTCTTCTTGTAAATTCTGCAAGGACTTAGTTAAAGAAATTGAAGATTTAAAAGAAACCCTTGCTAAATTTACAAAAGGTAGAAATACTTTAAATTTAATGTTAGGTAGGCAAAAATGTTTCTTTAATAGAGCGGGTTTAGGATATCAACCCGGTAGACATCAAAAGAATCTTAGTACCATTTTTGTCCCTGCCAGTAATCATAAGAAACCTCTTATTATATGTCATATTTGTGGTAAAAAGGGCCATGGTGCACATGAATGCATACACCGAAAAGTGAAGTTCGTTAAACCGAACAATGAAGCTAGAAGGTGGCATGACTTAAACTATGGCTATACTAACGCTCAAGGACCCAAAAAGATATGGGTACCTAAAAAGAAACCTTGAATTCTTTGATTGTAGGTTACTCCTGAAGGAAGAAAGTCTTGGTGGTACTTGGATAGTGGATGCTCAAAACATATGACTGGAGATAAATCAAAATTTTCGCATCTCGTGCCTAAGGACCAAGGACATGTGACCTTCGGAGATAACAATCAAGGAAAGATCATCGGAATCGGTAAAATTGGTACACCTCCTAACCCTTGCATTGAAAATGTTTTACATGTTGAGGGCCTAAAGCACAATTTGCTAAGTATTAGTCAATTGTGTGATAAGGGCAATAGGGTTATATTTGATTTTGATAGATGTATTATCGAGGGAAAAATTGATAATCTTATTAAGCTAATTGCTCGCAGGATAAACAATGTTTATATTATTGATTTTGATTCAATTCCCTCAAATGATGCGAAATGTTTATTATCTAAAGAGGATGAATCGTGGCTGTGGCATCGTAGAATAGGTCACATCCACATGGCTCATTTAAATAAAATTTCTTCTAAAAACTTAGTAGTTGGTTCGCCAAAGCAAAATTTTTCTTTTTCTGAAAAATGTGATCCTCGTTCAAAATCAAAACTCACAAGGGCCAATTTTCCTTCTAAAAACCTTGTTTCAACTCAAAGGCCTTTGGAACTTTTACATATGGATATTTTTGGACTGTGTCAAACTAAAAGCTTTGGTGGCAACTATTATTGTTTAGTTATTGTGGATGACTATTCTAGGTATACATGGACGCTTTTTATTACTCATAAAAATGACGCATTTCATGAATTTAAAAAGCTAGCCAAGATTATTCAAAACCAATTGCATATGAGCATTGCATCCATTAGAACTAATCATGGTGGAGAATTTGAAAATCATAGTTTTGAAAAGTTTTGCGAAAAACATGGAATTAAGCATTATTTTTCAGCTCCAAGGACTCCAGAGCAAAATGGGGTTGTGGAGAGGAAAAATCGTTCATTAAAAGAGCTTTCTAGAACAATGCTTAATGACATGAATTTGCCTGCATATTTTTGGGCCGATGCAATGAGTACAACTTGTTATGTTATGAACCGTGTTTTGATTAGGCCTATTTTAAAGAAAACCCCCTATGAGCTGTACAAAGGGGAGAAAACCTAATATTTCCCATCTTCGAGTTTTTGGATGTAAATGTTTTGTGCATAATAATGGTAGAGAAAATCTAGGATCTTTTGAGGCTAGAGCTGATGAGGGTATATTCCTTGGTTATTCTGCATCAAGCAAAGCATATAGGATATACAATAAATCTCATAATACTATTGAAGAATCTATTCATGTATCATTTGATGAATCCGATCCCAGAAGGTTGGGAAAGGTATCTGTTAATGACATTTCAGGTATTCTTGGAGATTTATTCATTGATGAGGATGAGGAGCCAAATGCTAAAACGAAAGATCATTCCGAAAGCAATGGAAATTCAGTTGAAAATGTTGAGGAGAAAACTCAAGAACAATCCATGGATCTCAACGCTGATTTGCCTAAGGAGTGGAGAACATCGAGGCACCATCCTATAGATCAGATTATTGGGGATATCTCAAAAGGTGTAAGTACTCGCAACTCTATTAGCAATCTGTGTAACTTCTTTGCATTTGTTTCTCAATAGAGCCAAAGAATTATTCTGAGGCTATGCTTGATGAGCATTGGCTTTTGGCAATGCAAGAGGAATTAAACCAATTCGAAAGAAATCAGGTGTGGGAACTTGTTCCTAGGCCTGAGTCTCATCCGATTATTGGAACTAAGTGGATTTATAAAAATAAACTTGATGAGGCTGGTTTAATTGTTCGAAACAAATCTAGGCTAGTTGCACAAGGTTACAACCAGGAAGAGGGGATAGATTATGAGGAGACATTTGCCCCTGTTGCTCGGTTGGAAGCCATAAGACTGCTATTAGCATTTGCATGTATATTAGATTTTAAATTATATCAAATAGACGTAAAGAGTGCCTTTCTTAATGGTTTTATTAATGAAGAAGTTTATGTGTGTCAACCCCCTGGCTTTGAAAGTTATGAACACCCTGATTATGTTTACAAATTGAAAAAGGCTTTGTACGGTTTAAAACAAGCTCCTAGAGCGTGGCACGACCGTCTTAGCAAATTTTTATTAGAAAATAACTTTGAAAGAGAGAAGGTTGATAACACAGTTTTTATCAAAAAGAAAGGAAAGGACATTCTTTTAGTTCAGATTTATGTAGATGATATTATATTCGGTGCTACTAATGAAATCCTTTGCAAGGAATTTTCTAGTATGATGCAGGAAGAGTTCGAAATGTTTATGATGGGCGAGCTAAACTTTTTCCTGGGATTACAAATAAAGCAAGCGAAGGACGAAATTTTCATTAGTCAAACAAAATACTGCAAAGAATTATTGAAAAGATTTGGCATGGATAAGGCCAAGGCAGTAGCAACACCGATAAGCACATCATGCTACTTGGACAAAGACGAAGGAGGTAAATCCGTAGAAATAACAAAGTATCGAGGTATTATCGGATCCCTTCTCTATTTAACGGCAAGTAGGCCGGATATCATGTTTAGTGTGTGTCTTTATGCTCGGTTCCAGTCGAATCCAAAAGAAACGCACATGGTTGCTGCAAGCGTATAATGAAATATCTGTCTGGCACAACAGATATGGGTTTGTGGTACCCCAAATGTTCATCTTGTAATCTTGTTGGGTATTCTGATTTTGACTTTGCTGGTTGCAAAGTAGATAGAAAAAGCACTAGCGGCACTTGTCATCTTCTTGACAATTCATTGGTATCATGGGCTAGTAAGAAACAGTCTAGTGTTGCCCTATCTACAGCTGAGGCTGAATATGTAGCCGCGGGTAGTTGTTGCGCTCAGATTTTATGGTTAAAATAGCAACTCCTAGACTTTGGTGTAAGTCTAGATCACATTCCTATTAAATGTGATAATACCAGTGCTATTTCTATTACGAAAAACCCAGTGCAACATTCTCGCACGAAGCATATCGAGATTCGACACCATTTTATTCGTGATCATATTCAGAAGGGTGATTGCATTATAGAGTATGTTGATACTTCGCGGCAGTTGGCTGATATCTTTACGAAACCGCTTCCAAAAGAAATTTTCTTTTTTATTCGCAGAGAAATTGGTCTAGCTTCTGCCTCTCACCTCTTTAGAATATGTGAATATTTTTATCTCTCATGTTATTATTGATGCATCTTCTTAGTGTTTCAGGGGGAGATTGCACATCTTTTTGATGATTACAAAAGGGGGAGAGAGATTCTGATATTGGCTAATATTTGTTGGCTAATACATTCAGGGGGAGAAGATATAATCCATTATTCTGGAAGGATGCTTAGTTCAAAAATGATATTTTTTAAGCATTCATACAGGGGGAGATGAAATAATCCATTATTATTTTCCTGTATTTAATGATTCTAAGAAAGGTTTTATTATTATATATCTATTTCTGCTTGTATAACACTTGTGATGCAGATAATAAGGAGCATATCAGAATGGTTGTTTGTCATCATCAAAAAGGGGGAGTGTTGGAAGTCAAGCTGGTTGGAAGGCATACTTCAAACTCTCTATGGACTTCAAAGAAATACAATTATATGTTTTGATGATAACAAGCCAACTAAAGTTCAAGCTCACAAGTGCAAGTCAAGTCTCAAGATTGAAGACTCAAGCAAGCATAGAATAGAAACCTTCTCTTTAGATCAAATGTAAGGTAATGGAGTTTTTGTTTCTTTAAGAATTACAAAGCCAATAAGTTTTTCATTTTAGAGAGAAGAAGTAAAACGTGTTTTTGCATGAAAAATGTGTTTTCTGCATTTAACCTTAGGAAAATAATTGATGTTACAAAACTCTGTATATTTGTATGTGTGCAAGAGGGAGTAATCGATTATCTGCTAAATTAATCGATTAACTTTGTTGCATCATAGAAAAATCAGAGAGGCTGTAATCGATTAAGTGAATTTTGTTAATCAGTTACTTTCTTATGGAAGTAATCGATTACATTGGTCAAGTAATCGATTATAATTGTTGCATCATATATTTTTCAGAGGCTTTGTAATCGATTACAAGTTTTGCAGTAATCGGTTACATGATGTTGCATCATATGCAAAACAGAGGCTTAGTAATCGATTAACTCATAAGTGTAATCGATTATTATAGTTGCATCACACAATGAACAGGAGTGATGTAATCGATTAACTATTCTTAGCCTAATCGATTACATGTTTTTCAAATGTATTTAAGAATTTCTATTTTTGTAGAAGTAATCGATTATTGCTTCAATGTAATCGATTATTTCTTGATTTATTGAAAAACGTGTCAGCATCATTTTTATTATTTCCTGATTTGTTTTTATATAAAAGATTCTGATATATTTTATAAAATTCGAAAATGATTTTAATTTTGAATTATTTCCTTTTTGGTTTTAAGAATCAAATCTTTATTTTATTTCGAAAATCGTTTTGATTTTATTTTGATTTTAAAACTTATTACAAATCTTTTTTTTATTCTATTTTGATTTGTTTTATTAATTAAAAATCATTGTTGATTCAAAATACTTTTTCTTTTTAAATAAACGCACTCCAACATTTTTCACGATTAGACATTTTTTCATTCATTCTTTTGCTCTACACGTTTTCTCTCTTCTTCTTCTCAAGTCTTCTGCTTTTCATCGTTCATACTTTTTGAAGAACAAATCCTTATTGGCTGAATAACTTCTAGAGAAACACTACTTCACTATCATAGAGCATATTGTTGTATCTGTGTTTTGAGAACACACAAAGCTATTGTAATCACGATCATATTCGTTCTAAACCTTAGTGATTAGGGAGAGAATCCCTTAGTGGACGTTTGATACGTCGTAGGGCGAGGAACCCTGCTGTGTGATTGAGGCCCCTAGCGAACGGAGGTTCCTAGTAGTGTGCGGGGTGCTCTTGGTTGTAATGGGGTGCGGCTCTATTGCTTGGTTATAAGAACTCTCAGGCGGGTCGCTTGGGGACTGGACTAGGCCTTTCGACGGGAAGGCTGAACCAGTATAAAATTCACCGGTGCAAGCTTTTCTATCCCTTATCTCTTTTAATTTCCGCATATTTATTTTGTTTACGTTTCCGCGCTACTCGATTATATTATTTTCTATTGTTTTCGCGATCCATTACGAACGTTTAATCTCTCCGTCTCAAAACAATTTTTATTTTGGTACGAATTTCTCAATACATAATAAAACTCGATTCACCCCCCCCCCCCTCTCGAGATTTTGAGGCCAAAACCAACAGTTCGATCTCTTGAGTTGTGTCAAGTTTCAGAGGGAGTCCTACCGTTTCCGTGTTAGGGTGGTTCGAAGGTGGTTTGTACCAAGATTTATTAATCCTGAAAAGTCAATGTCCATGGAATTGATTTTGATGAATTGATTTTGATGGATGAGAAGGTTACTCAATATTGAAATCAATATTTAGATCCTTTGTTTGTAGTTTTGTGCAGTGGTTGTTCTAAATATGTTATTTGCAGGAGCTTTTTTTTTTACTAACTTTTATATTTATTGAATCTGTTATTTGCAGGAGCTTTCTAAATCTGTTATTTGAGTTGTGTCAAGTTTCAGAGGGAGTCCTACTCAATATTGAATTTGTTCTAAATCTGCTGTTTGTAGTTTTGTGCAGTAATTGTTTAGCTTTTTGTATGTATGGAGCCATTTGTTTTGGCTTGGTAGTTACCTATCTTAAATGTGTATTGACATTCATGTTTCTAATGTATATAATTATGACATTTATTTGTGGCAAAAAAAATGTTGACAATTTATTTAAATATATGGATATAACAAATATTATAAATTGAAATATATATATATATATATATATATAATACTAAATAGCAAATATTATAAATTTAAAATATATATATATATATTCACTAAAGATCCCGGTTCATTTTAAAAAACTCAACAGTGATCATATATACTAAAGATCCCGGTTCATTTTAAAAAATTCAACAGTGATCATATATATTAAAGATCCCGGTTCATTATTAAAAATCAATAGTGATCATATATATTATTGATCCCGGTTCCTTGTTTTTTATTGATCCCGGTTCCGTGTTTTCTAAAACACCTGGGATCAAAAGTATCATACTTGTTATACCAGGGGATACAATCCCGGTTCGGAACCGGGATCAATATGCATGCGGAACCGGGATCTTTTAGCATTTCTGTTGTAGTGAGATAAGGATCCTAGCTTTAAGAACGATTTTAGTTATACACATTTCTTTTAGCTTTAAGAACGATTTTACTGTCCACTCCCAAAATGGAGTGGACTGGTCCCTTTAATTTGTATAACTAACCTAGGATAGGCTGTTATATTAGGTTTTTTGAAAAAAAAAAAAGATCTTGAGTTTTTTATGCAAAATTGAACACCACAACTTTCACCCACAATCACCATGTCTTGCTCCGCCACCATTTTCCCTCGCCATCACCTGGTGTCGTTTTCATCAACCTGACATGCGAGAGCTGCCGATTCAGGATTTCTTTTAAAAGTTTTTAGTGTTTAATAAAAAAATTACTAGTTATATTGTTTTATTTTAATACAGACTAGTCATTTTGGATAGATTAGGTAGTAGTGTCCTCCCTTTGATTCTATATGTAAAATTTTTTGGGAAAATTTACGTCCACAAAAATGTGGATTAAAGTCGTTAGTGATATTGAAGATGTAAACATTTAGTATACTTTTTCAAAACTACCGTCATAATTTTATTGAGATTTTAAAAAGTTTTTACTTAATAGAGGTGTTTTGGGAAAAAAAAAAAGTCACTAAATGTTATTGTAAATTAAAAGAGAGTTTTACATATAGAACCAAATTTTTTTCGCCAAAATTTTTTTATAAATAGGATCGAAGAGAGTATTTATTTAGAATTGAAAAGATTAGTTAGTAGTACAAAATGCATTCCATTAATTTATTTTTTAAATTGTATGGTATCAAAATAATTTTAGGATCCATTTAAAAAATATTGGATAAATTGAAAAAAAATTATGAGGAAATTGAATATCAAAAATAATTTAATTTGCCCCAAGCATGATATACAGGACATATATAACAAATAATAAAGTAGTTGATTTTTTTTTTCCTTTTACGAGAAATTAGATAATAGTTACGGTAGTAATATTAATAGTTGCATAAATAATCAATGGAAACTATTAATAGATAATTGATAAAAATAAAAAAGGTGAAAAAAAATTAAAATTTTATGTGAGTAAATGAAATTAATTAGTTTTATTGTTGTGTGCATTTTGTTCAAAACAGATAGATAAAAAAATTTGAAAGTAACTTGCAGAACATTTTTCAGCTACTGATTTTTGCATGCCATTGATTTGCAGCAACCAGATTTATAGGTAATCGGTTTCAAAAACTGACCATTGATATACTAACACAAGAAAATCTATGGCTAAGAATAATGATAAAAAAGAGTGGATAGATCCTCTCTTTTAAAAAGAGTGGACCAAAAAACTTAACTTGCTTTAGCGATTAATGTTGGAGTGTTTGGTTTTTGTGTTGTATATGTTGTATATGTTGTTTCATTTTTTTGTGAAGTAGAACTTTTTGTATTGTTGGTTTTGCTTTATTTTGAGGTGAAGGCTAATATACATCTGATTTTGTTTTGGTATTCACAAGCACCACTATTTTTTACCTGTTATAACAGGTACAACAGGTTACCCATTATTTATTGCTATATCCTTTAAAGATTTTAGAAACTTTTATTTTTAATTATTTTTTACTTACATCATAAATTAGAAAGTAATGATTTTTTTTATTAATTTGTTTATTCAAAATTTCAAACACACCATAATTTATCTAAATTAGAATTTATGATTTTTTTTTAAAATAATTATAAAAAAACTTATACTATTGATAATTAAAAATATATAATATGAGAAAGTGATATTTAAAATTGGAACAAATTAACATAATATAACAAGTTATTATAGACAACGATACCCTTGTGTGTTTTGTAGAAATATGTTAATTATAAAAATTTATAATATGAGAAATGTAATTATATAATATGATATGAGAAATGTAATTTTTTAGTAGGAACAAATTAACGTAGCATAGCCTTAAGTGTTTTGTAGAAATATATTTACTCATTAATAACATTAACCATGAATATTGATATTCAAATATTAAAGTTAATAAAGCAAACTATAATGGATTGAAAATGGTATGCAATAGATTAACGATCGCATTTAATAAATCATGATTTTGGGATGTTGAGTCATCGTAAAAGTTCACATTAGAGGTTATGGTCTACTAGATTAACCTGTCATGTGAATGATACATGGATCATCATTTAAGTCTATGTTTGATATAGCTTAAAAAATTAGATTATGATTATTTATATCTATGATTATAATCCGGTAAGTTTATAATCAGTTAAAATTATAATATGTTTATCTTTGGGTCTCTTAGCTGAAAAATGAATTTAAATTGATGTATTGTGTAAAAAATATTATTTGTATTGAGTAAATTGCAAAAAAGGTATGAAGTTAATTATTGTTGTTGGAGTGATAACGGTATAATAGGAAAATTACATAGGTCTAAAAAGATAATCTTACCAAAAATAATCTACGACGTCAATGAAGGAGATGTTGAATTTTGATTATTTTTCCAAGAATATAATCTAAAATTAAATTTTGCTAAAATTATTTTTTAATGTAGACTTAATAATCTAATATACTAAAAATGAAAAAGTAAAGTATACTATACAAAGCAGCAAAATAACCTTGGTATAAGTAAATTATTTAATTTATACCCTCAAAGTTTATGATAATCCTAGTTATTTAATTTACATTTCATGCGTTAGAGATATTTTAATAAAAATAATTAATTGATTTACATGCTCGTAAATTAATATGAAAAATTTATGATATTTTTAAAATAAATAATTTTAAATAACTTATAACATAAATGATAAATAAAAAAATTAGTATGTAGATATTTTTATTTATTACTTATTAATAAAAAATATTTAAATGCAAACAATAAATAAGTTCATTAATGAGGTCTATATTTTCAAATCCATTAATAAGCCCATACATATTACTTATACAATACGTTGAAGGTAGATCCTATCTAATTATTGAATTAACACATGGTGCATTTAAACACCAAAAATATTTGGTGTTTTTTAGCCAAAACACATGATTCAAATCTTTTATAAAATATGGGATCTTGTTGTGGATTAAATTTCTTTGCTTATAAAAAAAGTGGGAGTGAAATTTTTTTTAATATTACAAAGGGGAGTAGTACTATTTTTTTTTTTGGTTTACATGGGAGGTCTTGGACTAGAACCCATGACCTGAGGGAGTGGGAAATCTTAAGTGTACTGTCCCTGCAACCACCAACCGGACTGTCTTACGCGAATACTATTTTTCTTTTTGTGAAAATAACATAAAAGATATATTTACTTAGATTAAAATTGACATTTAATTCCAAAATGTGTAGTTAGCAAGAAGACATTAAGGTCCGTTATTTTATTCAAACAAAATAAAATAGTTGATATTTTACATTAGCATATTTCCTCATTACGGAAATTGAGCAGGAGATTGATTTTGCATTGGAGAACCACAACACCGGCAACATGGTGTACCTGGTATAAGCTCAATTGGTAAGCAACAAAAACAAGGTGGTGGGCACACTGGTGGTCCCCTACCTGCATATGTAACAAAATATAGTTCTAAGTTCATAATATAATAGTAATTGTTCAAAAACCATGCGAATTTAATATTTTCAACTTTATGATGTCTAATTGATATATATTACTCCTTTCGTCTCAAAATATAAGACCATTTTGATACTTTTATTTTGTCTCTATTTATAAGATTTTTTACCAATTTTCAATGAACATTGATTACTTTATCCAAAAACACTCTTATTTATTTAACACTTTTTAGATTCTCAATAATATTAATAGGGGTAATTTTGAAAATATATATCAAAAGTTCACATTTCCAATACAATTAGCTAAATTATTCTACTTTCTTAATAGACGTAAAATCTCTCAAAGAGTCTTATAAATTCGGACACATGGAGTGTGTATACATATATAATAAAACTCTAATTGAATGGGGCAGTGCTTACCTGGAAAGGGTAGAGCACCATAGCAAGGTAAAGTGGGGCAGAGAACCATAGCAAAAAGGAAAATGGAAACCAGAGTAAACTTGAGACAGTTGCTTGCCATTGCTAAATCAATGAGCAATCACGAAATTTTGATATGATGCTGGATCCGAGTTGAAATGCTAGTATATTTATAGAATAGCACTACTCCCTCTTATAATAATATTTATAAGACTCTTTTACCAAGAAAGATAGTTAAATTTAATAAGAGAAAATAGAGAATGTAGCGACAGTGTAAAAGTTTTTTATACCATCAGTGCATCATCCACCACTCATCCATTTATTGTCGTTGACTCTTAGATTAAAATAATACAAATAAATGATAGATGATGAACTGATGGTGTAAAAAACTTTATACCGTCAGTGCATACCCATTAATCTCATTTAATAATGGTATTGAAAATTTGATATGTTTTCTCAAAACTATCATTCCAATTATTATTGGGACTCTAAAATATGTTGAGTTAATAAGAATGTTTATGAAAAAAATAATTAAAAATTATTGAAATTAGTAATGAATTAATAACTAATCATTGAAATTCTACGTCACTTTTTCTTACAAGTCAACCATCAATAATGAATAATAGGGTGACAATATATAAAAAAAAATGGTTTATTTAAGTTTTTAGTCCCCAAATTTAAGTGCTCTTTTGGAATTGATCCTTAACATTTTTTTCGATGCAGTGAGTCCCTAAACTTTGCTTAAATTTTGGAAATGATTCTTCTATCACTTAAGTGATGATATGACTTAGGATATGTCACGTCACCTTCGCCACATCGATAGGTAACGTGTCAGATGATGCCACGTGAATTTTTTAAATTAAAAAAAATCAAATTTATTTAAAAATAATTAAAAATTGTATTTAAAAAAAATCTAATTTTTAATAAATTTTAAAATAAAATATATTTTTAATAAAAAAATCATGTAGTGTCTCGTGACTCTACATAACATGTCATTTGTCGATATTGTGAAAGTGACGTAACATGTCGTCGGATATATAATCACTTAAGCAACGAAATGATCATCTCCAAAAATTAAGCAAAGTTCAAAGACCCAAAGCATTGAAAAAAATTGTAAAGATCAATTCCAAAATAGCACCTAAATTCAGGAACTAAAATGTTAAATAAGGAAAAAAAAAAAAACGTAACACCGTGTGGATACTTTATTTCCTCTTCCTAAACCGGTCACCTTAAAACTGCATTCAAAGATTTCAAACTCGCCACTATCCTTTTTCTACGAAAATAATACTCTCTCTATCTATAAGTTATGTTTTTTTAAATTTTTTTGGTTTCATAAGTCATGATCATTTAAAAATTCAAAACTTATTTATACTTTTTTTTCCAAACATATCCTTATTTATTGCATTCTATTTTTAATCACTCATTTCTTCATCTCTCTTATATATAATTTTATATATTTATTATTATTTTCTCTCCTTTTATTAAATGGGGGTAATTTAGTCAAATTATATCAAATTCTTACCTCATTTATTCATTTCTTAATCCACGTGAAATTTCCAAAATATCATAACATATGGGACGGCGAGAGTACCTATTTATGATTCAAAACTCATTAACTCAATTGATTATTTTGAAAAACATAAAAAAATATAACTCAATTGATGATTTCCTTTTTCAAAATACTTACCCTATTATAAGTAGGCTGAAATAAGTTTTAGGTAAGTGTAAATATGATTAATTTTGTGATTAGTTTTTTTAGAATATTTTTTTTATCTATTTTAATACTTTTAATGTCACATAATTTTTAAATTCATTTTATTTTATTAGTTTTAGTTATTATGTAATGACGTAGCTAAGAAAAATAATACATTATTTTTGTCACATGTTGGCACATACCAACCTTCTATATAATTATTTGCTCTGGTCTCAATTACTATATTAAAAAAAATCCTTATTAGTTGTTTTAATTATTATAAAAAAGTCACAGCCTCATTAATTGTCTTAAATTTCATTTAATTTTTTTTTAATTTTCATTACCATTTTCTTAAAGTAGTTTATTTTTTTTTAATTTAAAAAATTAAATGCACTCTACTAATTACTTCAATAAATATGAATTTTTTTCTTATAATAAAAACCGGAAAGAATACTTCTTTTGCTTATCTCTTTCACTTAATTAAATTAAAAAGTTAAAAGATATAAAAAATAAATTAAAACAACTACTCTCTCCGTCCCATGAGGATGGTTACAAATTGGAAAAGTCAAATAATTAAGAAGACATGCATTTAATGTTTTGTCTGACACATCAACCAATTACCAAACACCTAATTTAATGCATTTTGCATTGACCAACCAATCACAATTCAAAGTTTATAATTTCTAAGATTTTCATTGATTACTGAACTATAATTTTGGACAAAATTTTTGTCATTTTTTACCATCCTTGTGGGACAGAGGGAGTAATTATTTATGTGGTTGACAGTCATGTGTCAACCAAGGTTAGCTGCAATATGAAAAAAAGTAGAGTGTTGGTAGGAAAAAGTAATTAAATGTTATTTAATTTAAAACAGATGTTTGTGGAAAAAATTAATTAAATATTATTGAAATTAATAATGAATTATTGAAAATCTACATCACTTTTTCTTACAAGTCAACCATCAATAACTCATCAATAAGGAATACTACAAAATATATATATATATATATATATATGTGTGTGGCTTAATTAACTTTTTAGTTCTTGAACTTAGGTGCTCTTTTGAAATTGGTCCTTAAACTTTTTTTTCGATGTTTTGGGTCCCTGAACTTTGTTCAATTTTTGGAAATGGTCCTTTCGTCACTTAAATGATGTTATAGTCGACAACATGCCACGTCACTTTCACAATATCGACGAGTGATGTGTTATGTAGCGTCACGTGACACTACATGATTTTTTTTATTAAAAAAACCATTTCTTTATAAATTATTAGAAGATTCAATTTTCTTTTAAAAAAATACAATTTTTAATTATTTTTATTAAATTTAAATTTTTTTAAATTTAAAAAATTCATGTGTCATCATCTGGCACGTTACCTATCGATGTGGCGAAGGTGGTGTGACATGACCTCAGCCATATCATCATTTAAGTGATGAAAAGACCATTTCCAAAATTTGAGCAAAGTTTAGGGACTCAAACCATTGAAAAAAATGTTTAAGGACCATTTCCAAAAGAACACCTAAATTCAGGGACCAAAGAGTTAAATAAGCCTTTATATATATCAAACTCTATTATATATTTGTGAGTCCAAACTCTCAAACCAGGGAGCTCCTCACGGAATGGTGGCCTTACCGACAAAGTTGAGAGAATAATGGATGATTAGATATGCCACATATCCTTGCCTTTTAAAATTAAAATAAAAACTTAATTAATTAATTTGCTTATGAAATGATGCAACTGCTTACTTGAAACCAAAAGATACACATGCTGATTTAAGGGATACATAGTTTCAAAAGGTTTTGAAAAGATGCATCTGCTGACTTGAAACCAAAAGATACACATGCTGATTCCAGCGGAAAGCAATACACAGTTTCAAAAAGGTATACATGTTGAATTAAAATGAAAAGCTACACCTGCTAGAAAAAATTCAATAACAACTTAATCGTTGAACACATTGCCAACGTGGCAGGACTAATTTGGGGGTCACAGAATTATTGAATACGTTTTGCTTCTTTTCTTATCTTCAGACTTAAAAAGTGTTGTGCACAAAAAAACAGGTCATAGAATGATTGACCACTACTTGAGATGTAGAAATGCAATATTTCATTTGTCCTTTTCTTATCTTCAAACTTCAAAAGTGCTGTCAACAAAAATCTTTTTCATTGTTGGTGATTATATACTACTGATACAAAATGAGAAATCAAATAACCAAACAACGAAATAAAGACACCAAAGAAGGAGTATCTGACAAACATGTGTCAAATGTATACTCACGTACTCAACAGGTGTCCAGTGAAGAAAAAATTCAATAACAAACAACAAAAATTTATTTTTATATACTACTGACACAAAATGAGAAATCAAATAGCCAAACTACGAAACAAAGACACTATAGAAGGAGTATCTGACAAAAATGTGTCAAATGTATACTCACATACTCAACAGCTGTCCAGTGAACAAAAAATTCAATCACAAAAAAAAAACAAGCATATTCAGAAAGTTAACACTCAATAAAAGAAGAGGAAGTTAACACTCAATAAAAGAAGAGGTTATCAAACCTGATATGCAACTTTTTGCACAACCATTACGATAAAGAATTGACACAGACTCAAAGGGATGCAAGGCTAAGGAGGAAGGAAATTGTAATAAAAAAAAAGAAGAAAGCGACAAGCAAGTCAAGGTATGTGAAAATTCATTCTTCTTAAAGCAAGTCAATGTATGTGAAAATTCATTCTTCTTATAACAGAAATAAAAATTCTAAGCACATTTATCAATCTAAGTTCAACAACTTGAACTTTGAATTAAGATTGATATATGACAAGAAACGGATGGGAGGATGTCACTGCCTCTAGAGTGGCAACACTAATAGTTGGAGATTTTGGTTCAGCACCACAACCAAAAGATATAATTGTGCAAAAGAAAGACAGTAGAATGCAACGTGTATATGAATTGCATTCAACTTAACTCCCATTGCAATATCCTTTGCTCTTTCTCTATGAGGAAGACAATCATAGAAATGATCGTTTATAGGCATCATACTAACTTATCCAAAATGACATATAACATTATTACTGTGAGGGAGTTATTTGCTTATATACTACATACTAGGAAGAATGAGGAGAAAACAATTTTGCATTCTGCAAAATAACATATGAATTGGGGAGAAGATAAAAATTAGAGTGTGGCTATGGTTGAAAAGAAAGACTAATATGTGGTGGTCCCTCTTTGAATGACAAACAAATGCAATTAAAAGCATGCTATCTTGTTGCCTTTAGATCTGGGGAGATTACTAGTTTTGCGGTTTAGCTGTACTATACCATTGGTCACAGTTTATGTGGGGATTGGCTGGTTTGTTGGGTATGTGTTATTTTACATGTAAAATTTATGTAGATGCACAATTGTTGCATGTGTATGTGCATTCCCCTATCCTGTACTTGGGGTTCTATTTTTGTTTCAGTTAGAGCTTTGCATTTTGTACTCTCTTCGTGAGGCTTTTAATGAAGATGAGATATGTTACGATTTTAATGATGATGCGGCGTGCGTATAAGCAAAGAAAATAGTTCATGGTTATTTATGAGGCTTTGATTGGAAAGTATCAGTGAGTAGGAAGATTAAGGAAAGAAAGGAGATTTTGGGAAAATAATGATGCAATTGGTGACTTGAAATGGGCTAAGGATTTGGTGAGAAAGCTTGAATTCCCCGATGTGCAGGGTTGTTATGACTTGCTTTCCAGGTTGAGGATAGTGCTGGCCACGTGAGCCTTACCCCGTGGTTTCGAGCTCTCATTGTGTAATATTGTGAAATAGTATGAAAGAGTTGATGTGAAAGATTTATTTAGAGGTCGAGGATCACCGAAGGGATGTACAAGGGTGACTCGTCCAAAACCTTAGGATTTAATAAAATATTAAGATATTAATAAGATACTAATAAAATGCTAAAAGATATTGTGTATATTGCAGTGAGTTGAGTGTGAAGTAGTGGAGAGGAAGATACCCTGCTTATCTGCGGATATTCAGGTGTGTGATTGTGATAGGGGAGGATGATGACGGTGATACGTCAAGAAACCTAGAGTACTATTCTAGGTGGAACTAGTCTATAAGTGATCGGGACTTAAGACCCAATGGATCGTAGCGTGTTCCACACTACAGACTTGAATAGTACTGTCGCCCCCTTCATTAAATCCTAAACGGTGAGAGGGAACCTGAACGAGGCGGGGGGTCAAATGGTTTTGGGCCCTTGCGATAAAGCTGTCAAAATTGGGTAAAGCCCGACAGGCTGGCCCATTAAACCCGACATAAGCATGGGCTGGGCCAGGGGAATTCTAGACCGATTTTTTTGCCAAGCCCAGCCCGACACGGGCCAGCTCGATATGGGCTGGGCCGGCCCGTTTACATTTTTTATTAATATGTTATAATATTTTACTATTGAATAGGAGTGAACAATAATAACATTAAGATGAGATAAAGCATTTTGCCTTTTCATTTATTATTTTCAAAATTAATAATGACATCCTAATCAAAAGAAAGTATTATAAAATTTTAATTTGGTTATGATTAATTATTATTTTTCATGGAAATGAAATAAATATTGGCCCATGGGCCAGCCCGAAAAACTAGTGGGTTGGGCTGGGCTATGGAAATGACTGGTCAGAAATAAAATGGGCCAGCCCAGCCCAACCCAAAAAAACTACTGGCCCTAATGGGCTGGCCCGGCGAATTGACAGCTCTAGATATCGCACTAAAAAGAAATGTTGATTTTCAATGATTATTATTATTATGGCTGACCCGAGTGGGTGCAGCACGTGTTGGTTTTCTTGACTGTTCGACCTACGTGGGTTAAGGTTCATGTACGTCCCGTTTGCTTCCGTTTAGGCTCGGGAGGACTGGAGGAGATGTAAGTGTTCTAACAAAATCCACGATGACAATTCCCTAATCTCCAGTCATCGATGGACGCGATGTAATAAGACTTAATTAAAGAGTTAATAATATATAAAAGTTGAGAATTTAGATATTAAGAAAAGAAATAGTAAGACGTTTAAGATATGAGTAAGCTATTGAAAAGAGACAGTACGAACAGATAGGAGATGGGATAATGTGTAGTGGTTGGAAAAGATGTGCTTTTGGAAATGAGAGAGATTGATGATATTGATATTGATGTAAAAGCGAACGATGCAATTGTAGTAGGTTACAGTGGAAATATCAAAGAGGACGTGGAAATGAGTTCTTAAGTTTGTTGTGTTTATATGCTTATTTGTTTTGATTGCCTGATATAAATCCACACAGTCGACATCTCAATGTTCTGGATTGCTTACTCTCTCTATTTCTCTATGTTTTCCTGCTGGTATAAAATGGTAAATACAGCCGAAGGATTGGGAATGGTGCTACTGAGGTGGAGTCAAGGATTGTACCTGAGGAGTCACTTGCAGACGAGTTGGAACCAGCGGCTGAAGATAGTTCTAGTCATTGGTGGTAATCTTTGTTTTGTTTTGTAACCCACTTATGTGCACTAGGTGATATTGCTGGAACCACTGTGTAACAAGTTTTGATGCGTAACTATTTTGGAAACTTATGAATTGTTAATCATTTTAAATTAACAGTGATTTGTGAAAGTAGAGCGAGAGTTCCAAAGCGCAATGTGGATAACATTTCGGTTTGGAACTTGACAGGTGACGTGATACATACTCATATTATTTTATTTAAAGATATTATTTTACAAAACCCTTAGTATGTTCATGTCACTAATGAAAAAAAAAATTGACCCATATTTTTCTACATTATTTACAACAAAAGAATAATTCAAGTTCTAAATCGGGGTGTTACATGTTAAGTCTCTTGCAGCAGTGCTTAATCGATTATCCACATAGTTAATCGATTAACACCTTACTTATGTTCTAAAACTACTCGATTATTAGATGCCTTAATCAATTAATGGTTGAGGGCTTAACAGCTCTTAATCGATTAGCTCCATATGGTTAATCGATTAATGCATGAAATCTTTGTTTTTCTAATGCATTCTAATGATTCCTAATACTTCTTATGCTTAAACAAAGACCCTACCATATTAAATCATAACTCCTAGCATTTTTTAATTATCAATAAGTTTAGAGTGTTACAATTCTACCCCACTTAGATGAATTTCGTCCCCGAAATTCGATTTGAACAGAAATTGTGGGGTGATGTATTCTAAGTTTAAATCTATTTAGGATTTTCTTGCATCAAGAATTTAAACTTAAGACTTCCGATAGGAGCTTTATAAAGAAATTCATACTAAGACATGGTTCATAATGTGAATATATATAGTTACATTCATTCCTAGCACACCCAGTACCCTTATGATTACACTACAAAGTTGCTTAATGTTCTATAATTACAACTAGAAAAATTAATCTAACATAAACAATTACAGGTTGTCTTTCTTTCTCTTGTTAGGGCATTGCTTGGCATAATGTTCTGATTCCTTGCAATGGTGGCATATCACCCGTCGTTTCCGACATTCCCCTAAGTGGTATTTTTGGCAAATACTATACTGGGGAGGGTTGACCCAGTCATACCCTTCATGGTTTACACTCTTTTTGTGTCCATCTTCAACCTACCAATGGTGTGTGATTCATCTTCTTCTAGGGGTCCTTTGTTTTTCTCTTCACATTTATTTTTGGCTTCTAAATCTTTTTCATAGATGAGACACATGTTTACCAATAATGGGAAACTTTGGATATCTACTCAAAGGCTAGTTTGATCTCAGGGCGAAGGCCGTTTACAAACTTTGTGCATTTGGACTTCTCATCAGGTTGGATCCGTAGTAGAGGGAATATCAAAAAGGTTCTTCGAATCGTGTCATGTATTCTCCTACACTCATGTTTTCTTATTTTAGTTCAAGGAATTCAATTTCTTTTTGTCCCCCGGATATCTTCTGGGAAATATCTCTCGAAGAACTTTTCCTTGAACAGTTCCCATGTAATTTCTCTTGCTTCCGCTTCTAAGAGTTGTTTGGTGTTTTCCCACCAGTTTTCGGCTTCTCCGGTCAATACGCATGTTGCAAATAAAACTTTTTGTGCATCGGGACACTTCATTATTCTGAAGATTTTCTCCAAACTTCGAATCCATCTTTGTGCTTTGATCGGATCAAATCGACCATCAAATTTAGAGGGATCTACTTTACAAAATTCGGCGAGCTTATGGAATTCAGTTGCTTCAGGATTTTGGTTGGTTTGCACCATATTCTCCAGTATTGTAGTTATTTTCTCAATTATATCTGCATTCCTTGTGGTCATTTTTTTGGGTCTGCAATTTCATTTTGATTAGAGTTATCCTAAATTTTACTGCTACAAGATTATTCTTTTGTCACTTTAATTTATCTATAGTTCATTTTCCGATTATCTTTTCTACAATGGGGTAAAAATAAGCTCCCCCACTTAGGATTTGGCTAGTTTATTATTTTGCTTCCATGTTCTAGTAAAGTTTCTATAAATTAAAGTCAAAACTAGTTATCATATAAGTAAATGATGTGTGTATCGATAACTCTTTAAATCACCTTTCTAATTCTTTTAATACAAGAATTCAACTTTTACCTCCTATAGTTTCTTATGTTTACTCGGTTCCATACTTATACTAGACCTATTCCATAACACATATTATTCAAATAGATTGCTGAATATCATTTGAATGTAGTACTAAAATTTACGTAGAAATTTTGCCAGAGTTTCCTATAAAATATGGATCTTTCCCAAATTATTAAACACCTGTTTGAGCCTGTAATTATCAAGATCACACTATTTTAGTAACTTTGTTTATTTCATTTAAACCAATGTATCAAAATAAATCATTAATCAACGTGCATAAGCACGTCTCAGTCCTATACATTCACAATCCAATAAACTCCATAATTCATAAACATGTGCAATAAAAATAATTGACCTTAAATATTTACTTCTTAACTACGTTATAACATAAAACATTTTCTTTTTAAATGTAATTAAATATAGGTTTACCGTAGTCCTACTTAAACATACTTGTTATATAATTCATTATAAACTTTAATGCTACGCTTTTATCCTCTAATTGTATGTATGGCAAACAATTCTTCACAATCTTATATCACTTAATATATTTTTATAGTTCATTCAAATCCTACTTCATAATCAAGTTATAGAATTTATTAATTGAACTTGAATCTTTGATTCTAAGGCATATAATTTGACAATTTCAGATTTATTTGATAAGAATAATGTTCATATATAATCAATTATTAACTTTTCGGAGGGTCAAAAGGACTAGCACCACTTGATATAAGTGTTGGTTTTGGCCTCAAAATCTCGAGGGGGGGTGAATCAAGTTTTATTAATTTAATGCAAAAGCACTTATAACTTAAAAAATTATTTTTGCGTTGGAGAGATTAGACGTTTGAGATGGAGAGCGAAATCGATTGATATAAAAATAAGAGTAAAGTGGAAACGTAAATAATCGAAATAACATAAATTAAAAGAGATAGGGATAGAAAAGTTTGCACCAGGAAATTTATCTAGTTTAGCCTTCCCGTTGAAAGGCCTAGTCCAGTCCTCAAGCGACCCATTTGAGATTTCTATAGTCAGCAATTGAGTCGCACCCAATTACAACCAGAGCATCCCGCACACTACTAGGAACCTCCGTTCGCTAGGGGCCTCAATATCACACAAGGGTTCCTCACCCTACAAAGGAAAACAATCCTTCACACCTAGGGAAACACTCCCTACGATCTACGGTTCAAGTACAATATGATGTGAATGATTACAATGGTATATTGTGTTCTCAACAACACGGATACAACAATGATATCTCTATGGCAATGAAGTCCTTTTGTGAGAAGTTACAAGGCCAACAAGGTTTTGTTCTTAAAAAATGTATGAACGTGAAAACCAGAGAAAGATAGGAGAAGAAGAGAAAGAGCGTGATATCAGATTGTCAGGAATTCTTCTGAACGTTGGAGTGATTTTTTTTAATTAAAAGTAAAACCTTGACAAATCAAAACAACAAATTAAAATCAATTTTTAAAATCAGGATAAGATAAAATATGATTTTGTAATAATATAGAATAGGTTTTAAAATCAAATACATATCAAATAGATTTGAGAAAATAAATCAAGGATTTGATTTAAAACAAATAAGGAAATAATTCAAAAATAAAATCAAATTCGAATTTTGAAAAATAAATTAGAATCAATCAGTTAAAAACAAATCTGGAAATAAATCAAAATGATTCTGACACGTTTTTCAATAAAACTTAAGGTAATGGATTACTTCAGGAAGATAATCGATTATAACTTAAAGGCTTAAATACTGTTTTGGTCATTTATCTTATATCTAGGTTTCAATTTGGTCCTCTAACTATTAAAAGAGTCAATTTAGTCCTCTATTTTTATGAAATTTGTCAATGTTGACCTTCCGTCATAACACCGTTAGAATTAATCGGAATATTCCAGATTCTCACCGGAGATTCCTTCAAACAGTGCATGCGTTGGCGACGGATTTTGCAACAGATTTTGCTACGGATTAGCGACGGATTTTTTAAAATATAATAAAAAAATACGAAAAATGATAAAAAAATTCATTTAAAAAAAACTGTAAATATTTTTTAAAAAATTCTGCAATTTTTTTTTAATATTTCAAATATTTTTAAAAAATAATAAAAAATTTCAGAAAAATTTTAAATAATCAGTAAAATATTTTTAAAATTTACGAAAATTTTATTTTTGGTTTTTTAATATTCTAAAAATTAATATAAAATTCGTAAAAATAAAAAAAATCATAAAATTATTTTAAAAAAAGCTGTGAAAAAAAACGAAATTTTGTTTTATGAAAAAACGAAAAATTCGTTTTTAAAATATTTTACTGATTATTTAAATTTTTTATGAAATTTTTTATTATTTTTTTAAATTATTTGAAATATTTAAAAAAAATTGCAGAAATTTTTTTTAAAAATATTCAGTTTTTTTTTAAAAAAATCAATTTATTATTAATTTTTGAATTTTTTATTATTTTTTTAAAAAATCCGTCGCTAATCCGTAGCAAAATCCATCGCCAACGCATACACTGTTTGAAGGAATCTCTGGTGAGAATCTGGAATATTCCGATTATTTCTAACGGTGTTATGACAGAAGGGCAACATTGACAAACTTCATAAAAGTAGAGGACTAAATTGACTCTTTTAATAGTTAGAGGACCAAATTGAAACCTAGATATAAGATAAAGGATCAAAACAGTATTTAAGCCTAACTTAAAAAATGGAAACTTTGAAATTCTTTTGAAAAACAAATAATCGATTACATCATAGACAGTAATCGATTACTTCACTCCTTTTCATTATATGATGCAACTCATATAATCGATTATCACTAATCTAATAATCGATTAATGAGCCTCTGGAATTTGTGAAATGCAACATCATGTAATCGATTACTTTGCTTCTGGAAAGTGTATGATGCAACATTTATAATCGATTACTTGATTCAGGTAATCGATTACTCTTATTCAAAAAGTAATGGATTAGCCAAGTTCACATAATCGATTACACACACTCTGGTTTTTTTGTGATGCAACAAAGTTAACCGATTACTTTAAGAAGGTAATCGATTACTCCTTCTTGCACTTGTAAAAATAGATTTTCATAACATAAAAACATCCAGAGTTGTTTCATCAAGCATTTCCACAGAAACTAAGTTACAAAATTGATTTTCACGAAAACTCTTTTTCTTCTCCTTTAAGTGAAAAACTCATTGGCCTTTTAACTCATTAAGAACATAAGACTTCATTACCTTACAACATGTCCTAAGGGAAAGGGATTAAATACTTCTACTTGCTTGAGCCTTCAACTTGAGCTTGAAAGAACTTGTGATTGCACTGCTTGAATCTTGGGTTTGTTATCATGAAAACTTTAACCTTTAATTCTTCTTGAAATCCATGAGAGAGCTTGACTTCCAACAATAAGATCACTTATTCTTTCATACGAGGTGTTCAAATTTCTAGATTTTGATGACATCACATCCCAATGAATGTAAGTATTGAGGTGATCAGTCCTAACCTACATTCCATTAGTGGTAATAATCTTCACTAGCCAGATTAAATCTTTACACTTCGTACCCACAATTTACTATTTCAAAGATTCATATAAACATCATTCGTTTTCACTTCTTCTTAGTTCAATACTAAGGGTTCCTCTTTTCTTTTAAATTTTCATAAACTCTTTTCATTCATTCATTCATTCATTCTTTTGCCACCAAGTAAATTGCTTGCAAATAATAAGTAATCTATTCATTTTCTTGCCCCGAACCCTTAGTGAGCTCTCCTAGGTTTCGGGCACAACAAATCATTTTCCTTCAAACATAATTCAAATTCGTTTCATATACTTTCCATTTGCAAACAATTTATTTTCATTTCTCGCCCTATTCGGGCCTTTTCTCTTTCTTTCTTTCTTTCGGCCCACTTTGGCTTTCACGCTTTCTCAATTTCAGTATTGCTGTATGAGACATTCATCACTCTTTTCATCTCATACCTCACTTCACCCTTCACTCCAGGGAAAGACATAACCGGGAGTAGGCGTCCCTCCACCATTGCTTGCACGATACTGACCACTCTTTCTCTTTCTCGGTCCAGTACAACTTGGATTGAAGGCCCATGTTGGCTATAGCAGGGAACCACCCTCAACCGGTCCCGAAGTGACTCTGTGACCAATAGAATTATCGTAGTTAACGTGGAATCAATCCCCCAACACGGGTGGCCAGTCCGTGTCCACCTAGGAGATCAAAGTTCCACCCGACAACTCCTAATCACATACCACTCACGTCCTTCGGTTCCTAAGAACCTTCACGTCATGTCTTCTTCAACTTCCTCACCGTCCACCTTATGGCTCCAAGTATTATATCAGCTTCTTTGATTATACTTCTATGTATGACAGGTTACATTCTTAATGAGATTCAAATTTAATTTATAACTTTTTCAAATTGGATGACTCAATTGATTTAGAATCTCACTTTCCATTATTTTTACTCCCTCCGTCCCAAAAAGTTAGTAAATTTTTTAAAATTCAACAAAAATAAGGAAACATGCTTTTAATGCATTGTCCCCCCAAATTAACCAATTACCAAAGCAAGTATTTAATGCATGTTTCCTTAATTAACCAATCATAGAATATACAATGCAATTTCAATTTTTTTTATTCACCATTTTAACTTTAATTTGGGACAAAATTTTTCTATATTTTTTACTAACTTTATGGGACGCAGGGGGTATAAATTGTGTATCAATTGTTGGGCTTCCAAATCAATTGAGTAATTTCTGAATTGTGTCCTTTCAAAATCCATTCACATCTCATAACAAGTTAATTCGAGAATGTACTTTGTCTACATAAATTTTCTTACCATAAGGTCATTGAAAAGGAAAACTAATTGTTCAACCACTTAAGTTTTGAAAACAATGAATTGTCTTGAAGGAAATATATGATTTGTTTTAAAAACACTTTTTGATTTACAAAGGTTTTCCTTTTCATATGCCTTAATACTTTCTCATCATTCCTGTTGTGGTGCATAATGCAATTGATTCTCAAGGGACTTAAATCATCTTCTTTTTCTTTACAATTAAGTTTGTATATTTTCAAAAATCATCATTCTTCTTATTCAAGTCCCGTTGAGAATATAATGCTTTTCTATCATACTTCAATAACATAGCCATTGGAAAGGAAAGTGGTTTCAAAACTCATTCTCTTTCTGATCTCATTCAATCCCAATTTGATTTACTAAGTTGAAAGTGTATAGAAATAAAATTTAGAAAAATAACATAAACTAAATTATGAAATGTTTATTTTCCTTTCCAATAACTTGAATATATTCATCATGCACCATCAAACATTTAATTCATCTTTTTTTTCCCTCCATATTTCACTCTCATTCGTCTCATACAACCAATACCATTCCATAGGCCTTTAGCTTGATTTTGGTCGGCTACGCATTCTGTGGCGGCACCCTTAACCAAATCAAGTAGGTAACATAGATTTCATGGCCCCCTAGCTTGGCATTGGTCAGCTACGCATTCATCGGCGGATCCCGACTGTATGCAACACACTAGCCGGCTAATATACGCTCGAGGCGGCACCCCAACCATGCCAAGTAGGCTTCATGACTCTCATCTCTTTTCTCTTGATGTCATATTCTTTTCTTTCTTCTCTCTTGGTGACATATTCTTTTCTTTCTTTCATACCCTTAGTATTGACTAACAAGTTCATTTCCTTTTGGTGCTATACCTTTTGATTTCCTTACACTTAACAACTTATAATACATCATGTCATATATCTCACTCTTTGTGAGCAAATAGTTTGGAACAGTAGATTCACAGTACAATAGGGACCATTTCCCCAGGCCAAAAGGAAAGAACCGCTCTGATACCATATTGTAACATCCCAACTTATTATAAAAAGGAGTCATACATAATTTATAAAACTTTATTTATTCATTTGTTTGATTTCAAAAATTTAAATTACAATTATGTTAAAATATTGGGATTTACAATAACGAATCAGAACTTTTTCGATAAAATTTCTTTCCTTTGCCTCATCCATTGTGAATCCTCTATTCCTCGCTCATCCGAAACTCACCTAAAAATGTTAAACCACAAGGAGTGATATATTTCTCCATAATTTCAACTAAAGAATCAAAGGAATTCATAATAAAATTTGAAAAGAATAGAAGTACTTTGTATTTCAAATGTAAATATTCATATATATATCTTTTAAGTAGAATCTTATAAATTGAGTATCAAGTTTATTATTTCGTTTTATCTTATTTGTTTTATCAATATTATTCTAAAACTTTCATCTTTGTTTAAACACTGATTCTAGTACTTTCCATGCATGCTATTAGTTAGTACCGGTATAAATTAGTTTTTACTAATTAATTATACATTTACCTATTTTTAAGAATATATCAATTATAGCTTATTAATCGAATATTTATTGAGACCTAACATCACACATCTTACCTATATGAAATCTTAATAAATAATAGTAATATATATACATTTAAATATTCATCATAATCAAATTTCCACTTATGTTCTTTAGTTCATATCTATAGTAGTTTCTATGTCAACAATTCATAACCATACTCACAATAACAACACATTCAACACAAATACCAATAAATGATACAATCCACATCATAATATTAAGAGCATATACACAGGTATATGCCCAAGCAAAATCAACTATCCTAAATTTCTATTGACAATTTGATTTATTGTATTGAGTTCTCATTACAAAACCTAATTACTATATCAAAGTTGAGGTTATGCCTTTCTTACAGTTTTTATTACAAATTTCCTTAACTCTTAAGCTTAAATAATAAAGAAATAACTCCTCCTTACCTTGATTAAGGAGAGAGAGAGATCTTTTTATTTTCTCTAGAATTTTACTTCTTTCTTCTTTTTATTGACTTTTCTTGGTCCTTAGGTTCTTAATCCTCTAGCCTTTTGCTTCTTGGATGAAGACTTCTATGAGTTGAGAGCTTAGGGTTTTGATTGAATATGAAAGGGATTTGGGGTTAAGGATTTATGGATGAAATTGGAGAGAAAAGGATGAAGATGAAGCATGTATGTATGATGGGGGTTGATATTTGATGATTTATAATGGATTGAAGTGATGATTCATGAAGGTTCTAGAGAGACAAGGAGGGAGGGTCGATTATGAAATAATGAAAAATGGGCCAAGAAGTTGATTGATACACGTATTTTAAGTCTCCTACAAAATTGGCATATCCTAATTGATTAAGCTAACTTATTTCGTATTATTTCATGGCTTTTTCATGACGAATTCTTTGATGCAAAATTGCTCTGTGAACCTGTTTTTGACGTAAAGGTGCAACTTCAAAAAGCTCCATTTTTGCTTCCAGCCACTTTTCTCTTCCATTAAACATTCCTTTAGCTTCATTCAGGTATGTGAGAAGTTATCTAATTGCTAGAATGATTTATAATAAGCTAAATCCGTAGGAACCAATTTAGAATTGGTGGGCACCATAACTAGAAATGGATTTCATACTTGGAAGTTTGAAATTCTTGATAATTTGATTTAAATCACTTTTATATAAAAACTTACGAAATTGAACTTTTTATTGTATTATTTCTTTATTTGAATAATTTCATATCTAATAAATGTTATATCCATTTGGTTGATAATTACCCCTATGGTGTTAAATTCATTTGGCGGACTAATACCCCTACGAATTTTTTAACCCATTTTGTGGAATCCCAATGGAAATTTTATTAATGATAAATATTTGATAAAGTATTATCCTTGAATAATTAATGTCTAAATATCTAATTGGAAGACCGAGCCTCCTGACCTTTAAATATCTAATTGGAAGGCCGAGCCTCCTGACTTTTAACATCTAAATATCTAATTGGAAGGTCGAGCCTCCTGACTCTTAAATCTATATATCTAATTGGAAGGTCGAGCCTCCTGACTTTTAATATCTAAACGGAGGACTAAACCTCCTTATTTATCAGTAGTCTATTTTTATTTATTTACGATTTAATTATACTAAAATGTTGATAAATATTGACTAAATGAAGATAGAAGATTTAATGCTGTGTACGTTATACATTGAACGATTACATGATGAATATAATCTTGGAAAATGAATGTGGTATGAGCATGATATGAGCTTATTGGACTATGTTCTTGACATCTTGAAATAATGCTGATGAAAATAATGACGACATATTGAGAATGAGTCATGAGTGCATACTTGCATTCATGCATTGATTGAGATTTGCTCCAAATTGTGAGGTTTTTATATACTAGTTTCGCTGGGCGAAGGAAGCCTGTAAGTCGTGAGTGCAGAGCGAAAGAAGCTCGTAAATCCTACTATGCAGAGCGAAGGAAGCTCGTAAGTCATGAGTGCAGAGCGAAAGAAGCTCGTAAGTCCTACCTCCCTCCATTTTGTGATGCCCCGGGTATTATTGAGATGAAAATAGCATGCATCATGCCTCTAATTATAAAATAATTGTTTGAATTAAAATGATTTGTCATATCTATAAGCATAATCAGGGACGGACCTATATGTTGCTTAGTGAGGGCAATTTCCCTCACTAAGTTTTTACTTTTCTTTTTCAATTATATATATATATATATATATATATATATATATATATATAACTTTCTCTCATATTAAATGTATGTTTCTTTTGATTAAAAACAGGTCTTTTAAGAAAATTAGTTAGAATTATTAGTGATGTTGAAAATGTACATATTTCATATACTTTTTTAAAATTCCTCTTATAATTATTATTAAGAGCCTAAAAAAATATTTAGTAAATAGGAATGTTTACTTTATTGAAAATTAGAAAGGAACTTACAGCAAGGACAAAAAAAAATCCAAAGGAAGCTTGCATTTAGGACGAAGGAGTATATATATTTCCAGATTTTAAATAAATGTTTAATGGATTTTGAGTTCTTAATTTTTTTAAAGTCCAAGTCTTGAAGCCTATAAATTGGTGACTGATGACTATGATGAATTGCGTCATAAAATTGTAAGTTAAAGTTGAGGAAAGTTCGAGATAAAAAAATAAATAATATCAATGTGAAAAAAAACGTTGTAGTATTCTTGCCATGAATAAACAATATCGTAGATAACAATTATAAAAGTTTGTAAGCATGTTCTTTTATTTTGAAATTTCAGTATTGTAGTACAAGTTCTTATCATAAAATTATAGTATATAATTTACCTTATATAATGTGGGTTGAGTACCTCCTTAATAATGAATGTTTCTGTTTATAAAATTATACATTATATTTTTAGTGTTACTTATTTATACTTGTCGCCCTCACTTTCAAAATTTTCTGGGTCCGTCCCTGTGCATAATGTTGATTATTTGCTTATATGTGATTGTAAGTTTTTGGCCACTATTATCTATCATTCGTTTTAAGGTGATTAGCTATGACTTACTCTCTACTTGTAATGATGATGCATTCCCTAATGAGAGGGAGTAGTGCTGATGGCTCACTAGCCAATATTCTAGGGGGATATGGAGTTAAGCATTCAATACCTATTTCCTTACTATCCTTTGGAGTTGGAACCATGCTCTGGGTTATAGTTGATGTCTTAAGAAAATAACTCAAAGTCTATCTTTTATTTGAATCTTTCATTTGAACTATTGCGTTGTAATATTTTGAAAATTTGTGTTGTAATGTTTATTCTGAATGATATTTGCTTCCGCATTTGTTTAATGAAGTTTGAATTATTTTGGCGAAAAATTTATTCTCACTTTTTCAATAATAAAATAAATGGATAGAAAGGCGGGATGTTACAAGGGTTGAGATTTAAAAAATCCTAAAATTAAAACTATAATTTAATTAAATTGGGGACAAAACAATGGATCTTACATATTTTAATTTTTTTTGTCTATTCATATAACATTTTTATTTTTTACTGAGTGTTGTATTGTTTCTCAACTCTTTATCCTGTGTAATCTACAAAGATAATATATAAATGAATAAATCTTCTAAATTGTTGCAAATCCCCCAATATATAAATGAATAAATATTTTAATCTATGATTCATTATAAAGATTAAGAGTCAAATAACTCTATTTATTGTTTAATAATTATTCAATAAATATTAGTTTTTTTAAAAATAAAAATCATAATAATATTAATTTTCAACTAACAATCATATTGCAATATCGAAATTTAAAGTATTTAAGATTTTCTAAAGATAAAATAAATAATTTTTCTAAAGAAAAAATAAATATTAGTTTCTTATTTTTTGGATTTTTATATTAATGTTTTTATATTTCTAAGCATTTTCAGATGGATTATGTAATAGTGTTCATGTTTAGAATTAAAGATTAATTAAATAATTTTCATGATGCAGTTGTTTATATTGTTGAGTTCTAAAAAAAGATCTTTCTCATGCTCATATCTTTTTATTCTTAAACCCCAATGACAAGTACCCAATTGTTCAATGATAAATAACATCATCTTTATGGAAAAATTTAAATCAAAATGATTAAAGTAATAAGAATAAAGATTTTTAGAAAAATTAAATATTAATTGTACAAAATAAGCAACTTCATCGATTACATAAATATAAGATATATCTCATTATATCTTCAAAAAAAGAAAAAGAAAACAAAACGTTCAATTTTGATTTAATATTTATTTATCATAATAAATTTAATAGTCATATATAAAAATTTCAATTTATCAATAAAATAAATAAGGAATATCTCAGATAAAAAGTGTTACATTTTTTATTCACATGAGAAAGTATAAAATTTATCAACAATATCATTTAGATTAATTTTTTTTAAGTATAGGGTTTGATTTGAACTCTTGCCATTTTACATAATTGTTTTTTTGTTATTGCTTAATAATTTTATTATAAAAATAATAATAATATTTAATAAAACATTTAATATAAAAAAATTAAAATATCAACAGCCCATATATTACACGGGACAAGAGTTAATTATTTTTTTTATAAATGTTGTACACAGACCCCTAGCTTAGCTTCATGCTAACAAGACAAATAAACTTATACTCCCCGGGTCTCAATTTATTTATAAAAGTGAAACAAATCAATAAATAATAAGATGTATGATTCATTCATTAATTACATGATGTATGAATTATTTAGTAATTAAAAATTGATTTTATAAAACTTTTTTTAAAATTAATTTAAAAACAATTATATCATTATATTTAATATATGTTTTATTTATTTTTTATAAACGTTTAAAGAATGGAAAGTAATAATGAGATATTAAAAATTCATAAATCGTCATAATTTTTTTTAATTAAATGTGTTTTTCCTTACTTGGTCAATCATAAATATAATATATATATATATATACACACACTAATGTTTAATAGGATTATATTTATTTTAATTTAAGATAAAATTATTTAATTTTTTTATCGAAATAATGAGGAAAAGAAGTATTATAATATTGTTTAAAAAAAATTATCTATCCAAATTTCAAACTAGGTAACGCGTTGGTAGTTGGTAACTTGTACAGTCCAACATAGTCACTCCGTCACTCGATTTCTTATCATCTGTTTTTTTTTTTCCTTTCTATTTATTTGTTTTATTTTTTAATTTTAAAAGTATAATATTATTTTTTTTAATATGTTATATTGGTCTCTGACTTTATAAGCACCGATCAATTTAATCCCTGAGATTTTTGAAATTTCAAATTAGAAGATAGGAATACATCAATCATATTAGTCCCTGACATTTATGATCGCATGTGATCCATAAAGTGGGCTAAAATATAACATATTAGTCAAAATGACGTCATTTCGACCTAAAAAATAAACAAAAACAATCGAGTATTGGTCAAATTAATTTACGAGATTATCAAAATTGGTCAAATTAGTCCTTGATTTTATGAATCATTATTGTCAAGGGTTAAAATGTCTCACATATTCATATTTGAAGTATTAATTTGGAATTTCGATAATTTAAAAAACTAGTTTGACTTGTACCTACAAAGTCAGGACTAATCTTAAATATTACTCATTATTTTTTATGTTTATCTTATTTAAATAGGTCTTGATTTGGTTTAAATACTCCCTGTGTCACTTAGTATAAGTCATTTTTACCTAATTCAAGTAGATTAAGAAATGTAATTATCACTATCAAATTTATCAAAAAATATGTTGCCATTTCAAAGTTACCCTATTTAAAATTTTACAACTCTATTCATTTCTTTTTATTGTAATTATTACCTTATCACCCCTATGCAATTATGAGGGGTGTATTTGGAATAAACTCTTTAATACTATCTATATATTTTAAAACGACCTATAAAAAGATATCAATTCTACCAAAATGGTGTCCTATAACAAAGGACAGAGGGAGTAATTGATTAAAAAAAAAATAATGATGACAGAGATATTTGAATTACAGCTCAGAGAGATAAACAACTACTCGCTCCGTTCCTTTTTATTTGTCGTTTTTTTAGAGATTTTTTGTTTCTTTTTATTTGTCGTATCGAGGATATCAAGAGTATAATAAAAGCTATTTTTCATGTTTGTCCTTATTTAATATGTCTTGGTTTATGTAAGTGGTGGACAAAAATTAATGATTATACAAAGAAAAAGGGTATAGTGGAAAAAAAACATAATTAATATATTATAAATCTAAGTAATGATTAAATTTCTTAAAGGGTATATTTTGTTTAAAATATGACATATAAATAAGAAGAGACAAAGTATCAACCAAAATCGTGTTAGTACTTTTTTTTTTTTTTGTTGAATAAATACTCCACGAAAAGAAAAGAAAAGAAACACTCTTGAAGAAATACTCTTGAAGAAAAGAAAAAGAAAAATGCTAAGCATCACTGATCCTATTTAATTGGAAGCAATAAGTCAATGTTCTCTCTCAGGAATTAGGCTCTTTCATATCCTTTCTTTGAGAGGAGGGGAAAGCAGAGTGAGTTGTGTGCATCATCATCATCATCGCCACCATATCTACAGTAAGTTCTTTTTTACATACGATCTGCTCTGCTCCTTTATGGTAGATGTCAAAGTTTTTCCTCCGTTTTGTTTTTTCTATTTACAATATCACCTCCGCAATCGCAACAAATGTAACGCGACCACAATCGCGACCGCAATTTAAAACACTGAAAGGAACCAGTACAAAGGGAGTTGATATAAGAAGACATGAATTGACTGTAACATAGAATTGACCAATCTTAGCACTTAATCATATGCAGGAAATTTACTTATGGACGGACGAGGAGGTGGGAGGAAGCCAAACAAGGCTTGGGAACATGTTATCAAATTGAGTGGTAATCGTGTAAAGTGCAAGCATTGTCAATTTGAGTTTTCTACTTCTACTTCTACAAGGGTATCAACACACCTTTATTCAATCCCAAATCAAAAAGGTATCAGGGGATGCGATAACTTTCTAGCTGTACGGTCTACTAAGCATCAAGTAGCAGGTGTGATCTTAAACCAATTATAAAAAATGGGCCGGAAGAAATTTTGTTATTTACTAATATGCAACTTTATGAAAATGAAAAATCAATTGATTCTTACTTTATGTGCGCAACTTTTTAACTGGAATTATTTCGAAATATAATGTGCACATAATGCACCAGGCTTTTGTTGTGAACTATCTAGCTTCTCAAGCCGAATAAGGCCTTAGATATTTCCGAGAGGTTGATACATTTGAAAAAATACTAGCTCTGTCCCTAATTATAAGGTCCTATTGGAAGATTTCACGTCCATTAAGAAGGTGAAATAATTTAGTTAATTGTATTGAAAATGTAAACTTTTGATATGTATTTTCAAAATTACCCCTATTAATATTATTGAGAATCTAAAAAGTGTTAAATAAATAGGGATATTTGTGGGAAAAAAATAATTAATGCTCATTGAAAATTGGTAAAGGGCCTTATAAATAGGTCAAGAGGGCCTTATAATTAGGGACGGAGGGAGTAGTAATCAAACAACATGTTAAAAAGGAAAGTAATGAAGTTGTTAGGTACTCCCTCCGTTCCTATTTATCTGTCCTATTTCAAACAAAACACATCCTTTAAGAAATGCAATCATTACTTAGATTTCCAATACATTAATTATGTTTTTACCCACTATACCCTTTTTCTTTCTATAATTATTACTTATCTTCCACTACTTACGAAAACCAATACCCTATTAAATAGGGGTAGACATGAAAAATAGCATTTATTATACCTTAAAATAATCAAACGAACAGATAAAAAGAAACAAAAAAATTCTCCAAAAACGGAACGAAGGGAGTAAATAGGAAAAATTGTGGAAGCAAAACATATTTGCCTCCTCAAAGTAATCTTTTCGAAGTGTTCTGATCCGATTAACGCGTTAAAAGATAATTTGTCTAGGTTTTTTTTTTAATATTTGCATTCTCCTCTGGATACTGATGTAAAATCTGGTTTTTTTTCAAAGCTATGGCTCCGGATGTTAATTTTCTTGCAAACACGGCTCATGAGAACACGGATAAGAGGAAAAAGATAGCAGTTGAGTTGGAGCACATGGAGCCTATGGTCCAAAGATGTGTGAGAGAGAGGTTGATGAAAGAGATAGCAGTTGAGGAATCAAGAAGTCCACTGGAGCTCCAGGTGGTAGACTTAAAAGAGAAGTTAGACGCCTCTGTGGCTCGAGAAAGAAAACTTAAGGAAGAACTTGCTAATTTGAAGGTGAAATTTGAGAGCGACATTGCCCGGGCAGATGAAAAGGTCAGAAAACTTGAGAAAGATGTCAAAGTGATGGAAACTTATATTGCTTACTATTCGTTGGCTGCAAAAGTTGCTGCCATGATGAAGAAGAAGCTAGATCTTTTGGAGAAGGCGGAAAGCCAAGGTTCTTGCCAAGGAGGATGAAGCCAAACAAGGGTCTTCAAACATTACTTTGGACTTAATATGTTATCTTAGTCATGATTTGGATGATCCATCAGTCCACCCATAAATTTTTGGCCTTGCATTACTTTCTAACCAACTACAGAAAAAAATACACAATAGAGGCAAGTGTTTCAGGTGCTCTTATTGTCAAGTAACCGCTGAAGTTAAATAATCATCATGTTATTGAGGCAAATTTTCTTTTTGTTTTGTTTTAAGTTTGAAAAAAAAATACTTACTATACATACTTCTTAATGGTCATGTAATATGAAACGATCAATATCAGCAAGAAAAATAGAACACAAAATTTTCAAACACGTTTAATAATAGGCATAAGAAAGTTTAGCAGAGAACAATAAGTTGCATTCATACCGTATCATTAAGAAGTTGACTGAAGAAACCATTGTTGTTTTCAGTAGCCTTTATGCTTGGGTCAGGAGATAGGTTAACAAGAGAAGGCAAGTGTTCTAGTATGAGAGAACGCATTTTCGGGAACTCGATTTTGTCATTTTCTCCATCATCATCCTCTTGTCCTTTCTCGGCTATGATCTTGGTTATAAATTTACATTCAGAAACTTCAATTTCAAGAAGCTCAGAGAGATGTTTAACAATCGAATGCAAAAAAACAAATTTCATCCTATCACAACCCTTCACTTTGATGACTTGCAGTTTGGTAAAGGCCTGCGCTGGTAGCGGACCGCTGCATATTCTCTCCATGTTGATCAGATTGTGAAGGATCAAAGATTCCAAATTGGGGAAGGCATGATCACGATAAGCCCACTTTGTTGAGCCAATGATGCACTGCATTTCAGCACTGTCCTAAATATTAAAATGCTTCAATTGTGAAAATCCTTCATCGTTCAAAAGAATGCTTGGATCCATGCTTAGATTGAGCTTAAGTACTCTCGAAATCTTGTAATTACCTGACTCCATCTCAGACCATTTCCATGTATCCCCTATTAAAATCCTGTACCTCTATAGTTTCCAAGAAGCAATCAAGTCTCTAGGAAATACTGAATCATCTTTAGTCTACGTGTTCAAAGTTGTTAGCCGTTGCAATTGCCTTAACTCACCTAAAATTGAATTATTGCTTCGGTTTTCACTTCCCTCAATCTCCCATTGAATATCGCAGTTCCCCATATAGAGTTCTTCCAAGCTTATCAAGCTCGATATCAGGTTGCAACCAGTCAAATCTAGCAACCGCAGATTAAATAATTATCCTATTTCTGCAGGAAGCTCCTTAATTTCAGATTTTTCAAGGTTGAGAATCTCTAAACTTGTGAGTTCTCCAACAATAACTATGTCTTCCAATATGCATTAACACAAATTCAAAGCTTGGAGGTTTGTCATGAGACCAATAGATGCAGGAAGGGTAGGACTACAATTCAAACCTCCTAAACTTAAAACCTTCTGTTCTTTCATCTCAACAAAGACATTATGAGAAAAAAAATTTCAAAAATTTCTGTGCAATGCTGTTATGAGAAAAAAAAATATTCTCTTCCCACACATAAAAAATACTTATTCATGATCTTGAGCAAGGTGTTGTTTTCCTACTATCATGATTTTATTCATAATTGTATAATTCTTTTAGACTTGTTCATGTCTTTAGTCCCTGAGAGTTGGAGTATTTTGGTTATGATCTTTACAAACATATTTGGGTTGACCTTTGGTCCTTTTACTCCTGATAATCCGGATCATCCATGTCATGTCATCCTATCGATAACCTGCAATATTTACACATGTGTATTCTGAATATGACGTTTGGTTAGCCACATCAACACCAAGTTTTCAAAACAATTAAAGATAAATCTAAGGTCAAAAATTTTTTTAGGATTCAAAATCGAAACATCCCAACTTTCAAGTACTAAAGACATAAATAAGTCATTTTTTTAATAGTCATGAGCAAGATTGGACTAAACTATCACTTTAGTCTCTCATTTTGTAAGGAGCTCGAGCTTTTACTTTAGTCCCTAACTTTTCAATAATTTCTTTTAGTCCCTCACTTTGAAAAAAGCTACTCACGTTAGTCTCTTACAACTTTTTTCGTTTATAAACGTTAACGTCTTACACACGTGACCGTTAAATAACATATACGACGTCTAGTTGTTGTGTTGCTGTCACAAGTTCATCAGCTACTACTGTATTTTCTGCAATTGTTACAGCTTCAACGGCTTTTTTTACTTAAGCGGGGTAGTTTTATAAACAATTTACAGAAAATGGGTAGTTTAAAAACTATTTATGTAAGAAAAGGCAGTCAACAAAACTATTTATGTAAGAAAAGGCAGTCAACAAAACTATTTACGTAAATGAGGCAGTCAAAGTCAAAAAGCAAAGTCAAACGCGTCATCTCGTCTGACGTGACCTAAAAGTGACACGTGGCATCCTCCTATTGCTCCTCCAGATTCTTTCTGGATAAATAAAAAAAAAAAGCCACCAGACAGCGATGCCACGTGGCGCAACCAGGGAGTTGCGTCATTGCGCATGACGCGTTAAGTTGCATCAGCCGCAATGACGCAACCTCCTGGTTGCGCCACGTGGCACCGCTGTCCCCCGTCCCGCATGCATTTATTACTTCACCAGTGCCAAAAACCCACCTCCCTCTATAAATTACTACTCCCTCTTACTACTCTAAATTACAACTACTCCTTCTACATAAGTCCTTATATTTTTATTAGTTAGAATTTTTTTTTAATAGTTGGAGTTAGATTTATTTATTACTTAGATTTTTTTTATCTATTTAGAAGTTATATTTTTATTAGTTTAGTTATTAGCAATTAAATAAATAAAAAATATAATTAAATTCTAACTAATAAAATTTTTATAAATTTTACTAATACCTAAAATAATAAAAATATAACCTCTAAATAGATAAAAAATCTAACTAATAAATAAATCTAACTCCAACTATTAAAAAAAATTCTAACTAATAAAAAAAAATGTAACTCCAACTAATAAAAAAAATGTAACTCCAACTAAATAGATTAAAAATCTAACTAATAAAAAAAATGTAACTCCAACTAATAAAAAAAATTCTAACTAATAAAAATAGCGCTCTAAATCATACTAATACCTAAACTAATAAAAATATAACTTCTTAATAGATAAAAAATCTAAGTAATAAAAAATTAGAACTCAACTAATAAATAAATGAAAAATATAAGTAATGCCTAACATAAAAAAAATCCTACTAATAAAAAATTAAATATCTACCCAAGATATTTATTAGTTATTAGTAATTAGAAGTTATATTTTTATTAGTTTAGTTATTAGTAATTAAATATCTTGGGTAGATATTTAATTTTTTATTAGTAGGATTTTTTTTATGTTTAGGTGTTACTTATATTTTTCATTTATTTATTAGTTGAGTTCGAATTTTTTATTACTTAGATTTTTTATCTATTTAGAAGTTATATTTTTATTAGTTTAGGTATTAGTATGATTTAGAGAGCTATTTTTATTAGTAAAATTTTTTTTATTAGTTGGAGTTACATTTTTTTTATTATTAGATTTTTAATCTATTTAGTTGGAGTTACATTTTTTTATTAGTTGGAGTTACATTTTTTTTATTAGTTAGAATTTTTTTAATAGTTGGAGTTAGATTTATTTATTAGTTAGATTTTTTTATCTATTTAGAATTTATATTTTTATTAGTTTAGGTATTAGTAAGATTTAGAACATTTTTATTAGTTAGAATTTAATTATATTTTTTATTTATTTAATTACTAATAACTAAACTAATAAATATATAACTTCTAAATAGATAAAAAAATCTAATTAAGAAATAAATCTAACTCCAACTATTAAAAAAATATTTCTAACTAATAAAAATATAAGGAGTTGTGCAGAGGGAGTAGTTGTAATTTAGAGTAGTAAAAGGGAGTAGTAATTTATAGAGGGAGGTGGGCTTTTGGTACCGGGAAATAATAAATGCATATGGGGGGGGGGGGGGGGGGCAATGACGCAACCCCCTGGTTGCGCCACGTGGCATCGCTGTGTGGTGGCTTTTTTTTTAATTTATCCAGAAAAATCTGGAGGACCAATGGGAGGACGTCACGTGTCACTTTTAGGTTGCGTCAGACGAGATGACGCGTTTGATTTTGTTTTTTTGACTTTGATTGTCCCATTTATGTAAATAGTTTTGTTGACTGCCCTATCTTATATAAATAGTTTTTAAACTACCCCTTTTCTGTAAATTGTTTGTAAAACTACCCCACTTAAGTTAAAAAAACCCAGCTTCAGCAGTTGCTTTATCTGCAGCTGCCTTAGTTGCCTCTTCAACAGCCTTAATTAGCATTTTTTTCCTCCAATTTTTGTCTTTTAAATTCAGTATCATGTGCAAGATGTTAGCGGCCACGTGTGTATAAGTTATTTAACAGCTACGTGTGCAAGACGTTAACGTTTATGAACGGAGAAAGTTGTCAAAGACTAACGTGAGTAACTTTTTTTAAAGTGGGAAATTAAAAAGGAATTATTGAAAAATCAGGGACTAAAATGAAAACACCTTACAAAGTGAAGGATTAACAACTTTCTCCTAAGTCATGGTAACACCACTTTCTTACCTCAATGAAGGTAGAGAGATGGAAACCCCTCAAAGCCCTAGCTTCCTCTTCTTGTGTTCTTAGAACCTTAAGCTTGCTCCTCTTTAATTTCTTCCACGTGGTCATGAGAGGGAGGAGGCATGAAAGTGTGTAGTTCTCCATGACTATGGAGTTGGAAATTCAATGGAGATAGGGAGAAGGGTGGTCGAATTTATGAAGGAGTGATGGGGTGGTTTGTGAGCTTATTTTCTTGCCTAGAATTTGATGGTAGGTGATGATAAGTATGATGATGGGTGTTCTTAGTTTTAGGCCAGGGTTTCTGTTGATGATTATGATGCTTGCTCTTGATGGAAATGGAAGAGATAATGAATGAATGAAGAAAATGAAATGTTGTTGTGTTGTGGCTTTGTTCTTGTTTCTTGCATGAGGAGAAATGGATATGTGGTGATGAGTGAATGGCTTCCTAAGGAAGCCTCTGACGTGTGGCCCTTATAGTTTTTTTTTTCAGTGTCTGCACGAAATACTCAAGTATTTTTCTGAGAAATACTCGAGTGTTTCTAAATACTCGAGTATTATTCTCATAAACACTCGAGTGTTTTGACCAGTTATTGTTTTATTTATTTTCTTTGCACTTAAAATTCCATAACTTCTTCGTTAACTGTTGGATCTTGCTCAAATTTGAAAGCAAACTTCCTAAAATCCTTATCTTCATATTCGACGGTAGAATTTGAGTTTAGAGTTGTAGACCTTTTATTTTTAATTTCCTAAAGTCCTATGTTTTTAATTCCAAAACTACTCCTTTAAAATTCACTAGTTTTATCTTAGTCTTACCATTATCTTCACTCTAAGCTTATTACCCCATTTTTTTTGGATGAACCAGGGTATCCACCCGCGCAACTGGGTGACTAAGCTTATTACCCCATTAATTATACTTAGAATAAAATTAGGGATGTTACATAAAACACTAATATTTTCTTTGCAATCCCATTGGGAGAATAATGTCATTGATACTTTCATTATCCATTCTCACTCTCTCTTAATCATAGGGTTTATTTAAAATTTTGTTGCTTCGAAATTAACTGTATTTTTGTTTTGGTTTTCCCATAATTTTTATTTTTACAACGACTAATCCTTAAAATAAGAAAAAGGTTTGTATAGTTTGGCAAAAAGAAAAATTTGATTATATGTATCCTCCAAGTTAAATTCAAATTACGTAATTATCGCTTTTAGCTTTCTATGATGCTTTCGAGCTGATGGAAGTTCTCGGATCTAATTGTCAACAGAAGCCCTGGATTGTGTATGAATTGCATCAGAAATTAAGTGTGTGTCGAATCTTCTTTTGCTGGCTCCTTAAGACAGTATTAATACGATATACTTTTTCAAAACTACCCCTAAAAGTATTATAAAGATGTTTGTGGAAAGAAATAATTAAATAATATTGAAAATTGAAATGAGATCTTATAAATAGGACCAAAATAAAAATGTCTTATAAATAGAATCTAAGGGAGTATCTTTTAATCATGAAAGAGTTTAACGACTTTCGTCCGATATGTTGAAAGTGCATTAACTCTTTGTGTTAATGATATGGATCTTTGGGAGAATCACACCACAAAAGCTAACTATATATCGTAGTGGGAGAGCCCAAGTCCTTATAAACCTCACATTTGAATTCATTACTTTTAATGTGGGACTTCAAGTAGAATTCATTACTTTCTCTTGCAATTGTAATCGTAACATTCTATCACTCTTCAAAGCCTAGGTGCCATGCGGGCTGGCTTTGCACTAACCTCTTTGACTAGTCCTGGGCGAACATTGCTATGCCGGCGTCACCCTGAGAAGAAATGGTGGAAGACTCTGATACCAATTGCAAGAGAAAGTAATCAATTCTACTTGGAGTCCCACATTGAAAATAATAAATTCTAATGTGGGTTTATAAGGACTTGGACTCTTCCACTGGCTTTTGTGGTATGGTTCTCCCAAAGATCCATATCAATTGGTATATAAGCCTTCTACCATTTTAAATACCGCTATTTCAATAAGCTTATGACAATAAAAAATTTTAAGCTTATTTTAAAATTAACATGTGCGTTAAGTAAAACTCTTGAATGCACGAGGATGATGTAATTGTACACTCTTGAAATTGTCCAAATAAGTTTTTGTTTTTTAATTTCTTCGTCCAAATGAACAACTAATAATTCCAAAAAAAAAACCTAAATTTAGGAGTTAAAAACTTAAATAAATATTTAAAAATTAAAGAAATTAAAAATGTAACATTAGATTAATGGTGATATCATTCATATCATTTGGCAATAATATAAAAAAATTATTAACATAAAATAATAAGTAGTAAATAAATAACATGATTCAAAGTAATGATACCAATTTAAACCAAACAGTTTAAGGGTATCACATACTCACCTCAGTTCTGAGAAGTGCACTCGATCTCTACCATTAAAAAAATTTAAAAAAAAAATATATTGGCTAAAAAGTCCAAACATTTGAAGATACATAAATAATAAATTATTGTGAAAATGTCCAAGTGTAGGTAGAAGGATAGGGGAATGTTTCCAAACCACCTTGCGTGTCTCGGTGCTTGTTGGCCGACCAAAGAGGGAATAAACTCTTGACAAACACATGCAAACAATGAAAAGGAGAAGAGAAGGTTGCTCATATATTTATCTGAAGAGTAACTAGTAAATGTGCATGTAGTGTGTATATGCATGAGCCGGCTAGGCACATTACTCATTAGCAATTTGCAGCAATGGCTTCAAGAATTAGGTTTTATAAAATAAAAAAAATATTTCTATCATGCAACCAAATTTTGGATTGTTGCAAAACAATTCTTTGATGAACCAATGGTTGCTTGATAAATCATCTAGTTAACCTATGTTATTATCACATTAGCTATGCATAAATCAAAATTAAATTCTTGCAATTTAATCCAATATCAAAGTTGAGTTATTTCAATTTAATCGTTATGTCTCACATAAAGCTTATGCGACAAGGACATGCTTTTATTAGATGATTTGTTCAGCAACCATTGGTTTATCAAGTTGTACAACAATCCAAAATTTGGTTGCGTGCATGGAAGTTATGCCCATAAAAAAAATGGACAACTTTTGTTTTTCCTTTGTAGTCTGGATTTTTTTTTAGGTGTGTGTATACATATGAAATAAGAAATAATTAATTAAGTTGGACTTGGAGATAACTTTATTTACTAAAATAATGAAATTGTGCTTGGATTAACGATTTTAATGCTTAATTATATTTTATTTATTTTTTATTTTATTTTGAATATTCACTTTGTTAATTTATTTTTCTTTTATTTTACTTTGATCTTTTATTTTTTTCAAAATGACTCAATTTGATCTTTTATTTTTTTAAGTTTTAATTTGATTATTTATTTTTATCAAAAAGTTTCATTATGAGTGTAGGGTATGTAGTTTTTAGTGTGATTTTAGATTAATAAGGACAGAACAAGATGGAGATGATATATTTTGATTAAGAGTGAAGTACCATTTTGGTCCCTCATATTTTTTAAATGGGACACTTTAGTCTTTCAAAATGTGGAAACTCACTTTTAGTTCTTGAAAATTTTTTTATGGGATACTTAAATCTCTCCGTCCACTCCGCCAACTGCCTCAATTGCAGGCTTAAGTGTCCCATAAAAAAATTTTGAGGGACTTAAGTGTCCCATAAAAAAATTTTCAGGGACTAAAAGTAAATCTCTATCTTTTGAGGGATTAAAGTGTCTCATCTAAAAAAAATAAAAGACCAAAGTCATACTTCACTCTTTCGTGAAAGGATCCGAGTTCTGCTGAAAACAATTTGGCAATTGACAATAAAACTCCACGATATTGGTATAAAGGATAAAATGATTTTTTTAAAAAAATAATAAAATATCAAAATAAATTAAAAAATATAATACAAATTTTTTTAAAAATAAAATAAATGAAAAAAATTGTAGTTATTAAACCTAATTTTAACAACATGGCACCACCAAAGCGCAACAAAATTAAAGCCTGTCACAATCAATTCAGCCTGAATAAACCAGAAAATATATAAAGCTTAGACAATAAATTTGAATTATACCCATACTTTTTTGATATGGCTGAATCATGACCTGAATCTGAACCGGACTAATCTGAACACGACATGATAGCACAAATTACTATCTCTAAGTCTCTAACTAAACAGAGCAACGCACAAACAGACCAACCCAAATTAGAAGCATAAACATATAGCCTTGAAATTAAATTTTCGCATTATTTTTGTTATTTCTTTCTATTTACTTTCACATTTTCTATCTTTTCCATGTACTCAATCAGTTTTAAAAATTTGCTTAATCAAATTTCAAATTTTCATGTGTCAGGTGTTTGAAAATCAACAATGTCAAAACTCACCTCGATGATCTTTACGTCTTGGAGGGGATTAGTCTTCGGCTGGAGGCTGGGGATACCTTTGGAGGATACCCTTGGTGTACACCAAGAAATACATATTAAATGCAAAAGAAAATATAAAATTTATCCATTAAGAACTCGTTTGGTAATCATGATAGGATAAAAATAAGACAAGATAGGATAAAAATAAGATAGGATAGGATAGAGAGCAGGATAAGATATGAGTATGGTAGTAACTCTTATCATGTCTAGTGTTTGATACACATACACTAGATAATGATAGCAATGATGAGGTGGTGATAGTAGTGTTGATGTATTATATTAGAGTATGCAGGAGAAAACTGTACTACCGTACTCTATCATGCTTATTTTTAACCTAACTAGTTCTCTTCATAGGATAGAAAATACATCATGTAAAACGGATAAGATAGGCTAACATAATAGCGTTATTCTATCTTGCTGGTTCACCAAACTCAGAATAGTAGCATGAATGACAAAGTATTATATCATTTATTTATTATATATCATGTCCACCAAAAGACCCATAAATGCCAAGAGGTTATGATTTGTGGCAATTTTTTATACATTAGTTATAGTGGATATATGAGTATGTGATTAAAAAATAAATTGTGTGGTATCATTATATTATAATTTGTATTAAAAAGTTGTTTTATTTTTGTTAATTAGTAAATTTTATTTTTTTATTTTTATTTTTATTTTTTATTTTTTTACAAAAGGAGTATGTTTTTAGTGCTGAAAGTTCAACAAATTTTGTTTTTGTGTCTAAAAAATTTAACGAGTTTTAATTTTAATATCTAAGGAGACAAGAGTGTGGCACAATGACAACTAACGTGGATTCTTAACATATTTTTAAATGTAGTCTTTGATTTTTTTTTTTTCTTTACCAAGTTACATTACTCTCTTATATTAACCGGGTATTACATACAGGACTTATCCTCTCTATTTGGTTAGAGCACAATTGAAGTATTCGTCAAGTGAAAGTTGACAAGATATAAATTTTAAAAGTCTTAAAAATTTTCAGTTTAAAATTTCTCAAATTACATACTCATGTATTAAAAATCAGTCAAAAAACAACTTAACTGACAACAATAACCACAAGTTTTTTCAATCCCAGAATACCATTGGCAAGTTTTCAATTCGTGTATTAATATGTGCTGCTCTTCATGTATATTCATGCCTTTTTGATGCATGGATTTGAATGTCCATTATATTCATTATCATAGTATATGTTTGCTTATAAAAATATTTCAAAAATATGGCAATTATTACTGGTCAAAATGTATGAAAACGTAACTTTAGACAAATAAAAAAATTCAAATACTATACACATTAAACCTAAAAAATGAAATACTACATTAATTCTTTCAAGAATTTATATTAGGTCATCATGTGAGATACTATTATACTTTATATTTTAAGGTCTAAAACCAAAATTTGCTAAACATTTTGATAGCAAAATCAAAACCCATTAAACTTTTAATTACTAAAATCAAAACTCACCAAAATTGTAATTGCAAGAACGTAAAGCATATTTAGGCCTAATTTTTTTACTATTTGAATATTTTAATTTCACGTGTCATTTTTTTAATAGAGAAAATAATATATACACGGATATTGCAAAGATTTATTACACTCTCAACATATTATTCACCGTTGATTGGTTAGCTTTGGTTGACTTATAAGTAAAAATAATGCATATTGATGACAGATAATGCATCGATAGTGTAAAAAACTTTACACGAAAGATATTAAACTCCTTTTAATATTAGTTGTGATCACATGTCAAATTTTGATGTAGCAATGTAATAGCTAGTTAGGTAAGCATTTAATGGAGATTCTTAATATTAAAGACTGAAACCAAAAATTTTGAAAATTTAAGGATTGAAATGTCAAAAAAAATAATATCAAAACTTGTTAATATTTCAATGGCCTTTTAGCATTAAAAATATTACAATTATATGCAAGTTATTTATATATTTTTAAAAATTACATGCATCATTGCCCTTGTGAGACAATCATTCATAACTTTCCAGGAATTCAACTTGGAATTTTTTTTAAAATAAACTTTGGCTTAATTACATTTTTATTCTTTATCTTATTTTCAAGATTCAGATTGGTTTTTAATAATTTTTTTTACTTATTTTGATCCTTTAATTTTTTTCAATAAATTCAATTGGATCATTCCATCAGTATTAGTTTTATCGAAATATTCACTTATTTACGAAAAGTGAAAAATGTTGCTAGAATCTGGACAAATTCCATGCCATCACTCGACGAAGGTGAGGAATAGTGGTGTTGTTTCGTCAATGGTGGAGAAAACTAGCTCGCGATGGTGATTGATTGTTATTTACAAAAATGACAATGTGATAGAGATATGAACGGAAATAGCAATCAAAACTCTATTGATGGAGCTGTAAGAGTATATGTAAGCTCTATCGATGAGATGATAATCAGCGTAAATATTCCGGGTAAAACTAACATTATTATGAAGAAAGGGCAAAATTGAAATTTTGAAGAAAAAAATAAAGGCTTAATTGTATTTTTGGTCCTTTATCTTATTTTCAAGATTCACTTTGGTCCTTTAATATTTTTTTGAGTAATTTTGGTCCTTTATTTTTAAAAAAAAATTCACTTTGGTCCTTCAATTGAAAAAATGTTAGATTTCACCAGAATATTCCAAAATATTCTGGGGATGGGAGGGAATATTCCGATGAAATCTAACTTTTTTGTGACGGAAGGACCGAACTGAACCTTTTTAAAATAATAAAAGACCAAAGTGAATCTTGAAAATAAGATAAAGAACCATAAAATGCAGTTAAGCCAAAAATAAAAGACCAAAATAAGTAAAAAAAATTGAAAACCAAAATGAATTTTAAAAATAAGATAAATGACAAAAAAAATGTAATTAAGCCAATAACTCTTAATGAAATACTATAATTTAAAGACATGAAAATTTACTCTGTTAAACCATGTATTCCATGGTGAAGGTCCACATACACAATTCCATGTTATTTACTCTCTCCCATATGAGCATGGAACTTATTGAAATAGGTCACACTTGCATACAATATGTGGACTAAATTGTCACTTTAGTCATTCATTTTGTAAAGAGCTTTCATTTTAGTTATTGACTTTTCAATATTCCTCTTTAGTCTCTCACTTTAAAAAAAAAAGTTACTCATATTAGTCCCTAACAACTTTCTCCATTTATAGACGTTAACGTCTTATACACGCAACCTTTAAAGATGTGTATAGGTAATTTAAGGATTACGTTTGTAAGACGTCAACGTTTATGAACGGAGAAAGGTGTTAGGATTAACGTAAGTAACTTTTTTCAAAGTGGGGGACTAAAAAAAAATTATTGAAAAGTGAGGGACTAAAATAAAAACTCTTTACAAGAGGGACTAAAATGACAGTTCTATGCTACTAATTTTTCTGAATTTGATTTAAAACTCAGCTTCCTTTACGGCTTGATAATGGCCACATGAGGCACATAAATACCGACCAAAGTTGTCCCCTTTTGGGGTGATCAACTTCTTTTGAAATAACAAATTTTCCCTAATAGATGTCATGTATCCTTGGACACGTTAAAGCAACAACCCTAAGGAGTGATATTGGAAGATGGGGACTTAAATGAAGTTGTTGTGGAAAATGGGATTACCGTTCTAGGTCTTTATCTATGTTTGGTAGAGACGGGGAAAAAGCATAAGGAAAGGATTACTGGGGGACCTATTTTCGCTTGGTAAGATGTTTAAGTAAAAAAGTAACCAGAGGGAATTTCCTTTATGAAAAAATAGATGATATACCGATATCGAGGATGTAAAATTTTTTACATTATCCATTCATCATTCATCATTTGTTTGCCTTATTTTTATATAAAAGTTAACAATCATAAACACATGAACGGAGAAATGATGGAATGATAATATAAAAAATTTTACAACGTCAATGCACACTCATTAATCTCTTCATTTATTTGAGAGGTAAATAAATAAATAAATAAATAAAGGTAGACAAGTTATGAATATAGCCTTTGTGATACTTAACAATGTAAAAAAAAATTTAATATCATATCAACGAAAGGATGAAATTGGCAAATATCAAAAACATGAGTGACTAAATCGATCCATGAAAAATTGAAAATTAATGTTTTGAGAAACATTGAAATTAGTTTTTTAATACTAAATTTTATCTTCTGTATTTCGTAAACACTTTTCGATATAACTATTTTATAACCAAGATTTATTTATCCCTTACTCTAAATCTACTTTCACTAGACATGTCACACAGACACATATAATATATACACCAACCTACACCAAATCTGAACAACTTTCTCATTAACTTTGAATTTTATAATGCAACATATAACTACTATGCGTGATAAAATCTAAGATGTCTGGATTTATTCTTCATGAAACTTGTTCTAGGCTAGGAGTTAGCTTATATGGTTAATTTGTGGGACATAACATGAAAGTGACCAAGTTCCTCTCCTGAAAATAAAAATAAGAGAAAAGAAAGTTGCCTAATAAAAATATAAATATAGTCAAATAGGCTTAGTGTAAGCAAAGGACCAAATGTTATTACAGCATATTACAGCAAATATTGTGTAGTTTTGAAAGAATTGGTCATTTACCAGTTAGTGATTTGTGCATTTTGTCTGTCAGCACGGCAATGCACTGTGATATAGATTCTTCTTATAGATGCCAACCAACCAGAATTCAATAGGAGAATGACCTTTTTGGCCAGCACCAAAATATAAAATAAGAAGAAAAGCAGAACGGCCTTGCTGAACTGGTAATTCTTAGATTCATTCTATGTGCATTTAATTTATATATAATATGTACAATCAAATTTTATCCTCATTCTAAGAGCACCAAGGTATTATTCCTAGATATAATTCTTAGATTTATGTTAGACACACTATGTGCATTTAATTATATAATATTAGCAATCAAATTTTATTCTCAGGCTAAGAGCACCAAGGTATTATTCCTCAATAATACCATTGTTGCATGTATGTCTACACTGTAATTTGCAAGCTAAGCTAAATTTGCAGTATTATTTAATACAAAGTATCCTGACTCTTGTATAGTTAAAAAGGGAAAATGACTTATGTGGAAATTGTGAGTAAGGTCACAAGTCACTAATCCTTCTTCACATTCTTTTTTTTCTACCAGGCTTCAGGCACCTCAAGTAGCAATGGAAGGCATAAATATGTGGCTATCCATTTGTATGAATGAAAGTGTCAATCAGGATTTCGCCATTCGAAGATTTTGTCCTGAAAGAATGGAGCAAGAGCAAGGAGGAGGAGGAGAGTGCCAAGATCGAGAGGCAGTACTTGATGAGATGATTGAATTATGCTCTTCTGATGCTGCTACCAATGCTAGTCCTTGTTTGGCTTCTTCAGAGGTTGATGACTTTGTTGATAGCTTCATCAACATGGATCAGTATCAGTATGACAATGAAGATCAAGTAGAGAAGCATCAAAGTTTTGATCACTTTGTGGTGAATGGTGAAGATGAGACTGATGCATACTCCATGATGATGATGATGAATGACGCCTTCGGATATGTTTCAACCGCGATTGTGGATGATGAATTGGAGATCTATGAAAATGTCACAGTTGCCATGGAGGAGGGAGAGGTTGAAATGAATAGCTCTTGTTACGATACTATACCTGAGCTTGTGCCTTGTGTAGAAGAGGCCACCCTTGGTATGGACCAAGGGTTAGACTTGGTTCACATGCTGTTGGCATGCGCCGAGGCCGTGAGCTGCAGAGACACTCATCAAGCAGAGTTGTTGCTGAGCCGAATTTGGGCATTGGCTACTCCTTCAGGAGATTCATTGCAGAGAGTCTCATACTGCTTTGCCACTGGATTGAAGTGTAGGTTGTCACTTCTTCCTCGTAACGTCTTTGCAGAGAGTACACCCACAACAAGTACTATTCCAATGGCTGTCCCTTTGATCACTAGGGAAAATAAACTGGAAGCTTTTCAGCTTCTTTACCAAGCCACACCTTACATAGCTTTTGGTTTCATGGCTGCAAATGAAGCTATATTCCAAGCATCACAAGGAAAGTGCTCTATACACATCATTGATCTTGGAATGGAGCATACCCTTCAGTGGCCTTCCCTAATTAGATCCCTTGCTTCAAGGTCTGAGGGCCCCCCGAAGCTCCGAATCACAGGATTAATCGGTAACATAGACTATGCAAAGCTTCAAATTAGCATCAATGTGCTTGTGGAGGAAGCAAACTCATTGGGAATTCCTCTTGAAATTCGCATAATATCTGAGCCTGCAACGCCATCTCTTCTTACTAAGGAGAAGCTGAACTTGAGAGAAGGTGAAGCTTTATTTTTTAACAGCATCTTGCAGATGCACAAGTATGTCAAAGAAAGTAGAGGATATATGAAGTCAATTCTCCAATCAATAAAGAAGTTAGGTCCAACTGCAGTTACAGTGGTTGAGCAAGACACGAACCATAATGGACCATTCTTCCTAGGGAGATTTTTGGAGTCACTGCACTATTACTCAGCCATATTTGATTCTCTTGAGGCAAGCATGCCAAGAAATAGCCAGCACAGGATGAAGATAGAGAGGTTACATTTTGCTGAGGAAATTCTTAACATTGTAGCTTATGAGGGTCCAGATAGAATGGAAAGACATGAGAGGGTGGACCAATGGAGAAGACAATTAGGCAGAGCAGGATTTCAGGTAATGCCACTCAAGTGCACAAGTCAAGCTAGAATGATGCTTTCTGTTTATGACTGTGATGGATATACATTGTCCTGTGAGAAGGGTACCCTTCTACTTGGGTGGAAAGGAAGGCCAATAATGATGGCTTCTGCATGGCAAGTGGCAAGTGTGTAGAATGATCATGCAAATTTTTTTTTCATTGGCATGATTTGTTTCTTTAGCATCTAAATTAATAAAATCAATCATTTTCTATATGGCCATCTTCATATATTCCCTCATTGAAGATGTAAAATTTGCCAAAAAAGTTTTAATTATTTGTGATTGTACTTCTTGACCATGTAATTCAGTCCTACAATTCATATGGTGATGCCAGGGAGAAAAGATGAAATTGCAGGCAACACATCCACTTTTCTATGATGGATATACCCTTGCCTCTACTCAATGTGAGATTTTGTTCTGCTAATGTTTTAACATTTCAGTAATGTTGGTTCTTTGTTGAATAAGGCACTTTTTTCTTCAATATTTCATTTTGACCCTTTTCACATGCTTCCTTTTGATGATGCTGCACAAAATTGACCGGTGAAGCACGCCTTGTTTTTGCTTCATAGGTAGTATGTGCAAACAAACATTAGCATATCCCAAGAAAGTAAAAGGTGTAAACCAGTGGCTGTAGACTCAAGGCAAAAATAGCATTATAAACCAGATTGTTAACTTACAAACCTTATTTATGTGGTTTAACACACATTTACATTTTAACACCCAACAACAAAAAGATAAAGAGAGGGGTGGGGTGACCATAAAATTACAACAAAAAGGACTATTGCTGGTCCTCATATTATATGCCATTCATGGAGTACAATTGAATGAATACATTTTAAGGACATCAAATCAAACATGTCCTTTAGATGCCTTGTGGCCCTGTCCTTTGGTCTGACTAGCGGCTGCAGACATCTCACGCAAGCGGCGAGCAATTTCCGTGAAGCCTGGTCTCATTTCGGGATTAGGTGCCCAACACTGCTCCATTAGTATTCTCCACTCGGAATCACAATAACTGGGGATTGTTGGTCTTAATGTATTATTCACAATGCCTCCTGGATGTATTGTGAAAGGAAATGAGTGAGAAAAAATTGAGGATGGGTTGTAGGAAAAAATTTACTACATTAAATGGCAACAATACAACAACAACTAAAACCTTTTTCCACTTGATCGGGTCAGCTACATGGATCAATTGAATCATTGTATTTTAGCATAAACCAAATCTTCCGAGAGGCCACTTAGATCTAAATCTTTACTAATGGTTTCGCTTAGAGATTTTTTTTGGTCTCCCTCTACCTCTAATTATTGGATAATCCTTCACTTGATCAACTCTTCTAACTAGGATACTTATCACATATCCAAACCATCTTAGGAGCTAGGAACAGAATGAGACAAAAGAACAATATGGAATGTGTGGGGTGAAGTAGGTCATACTAGCTCCACAGGTGAATTACAGGAAAGCATTCATAAAGGGTGAAGGGGATGAAAGGGGGACATAGTTATTTTTTGGTTGATTGAATGTACAACGGAATTTGAATTGCTTGCTTCCTCTCATAAACTATCTGAAATTCCAAAATTCCAACCTAACAGTCACCCAAAGGATTCGTCTTTGATATTTCTGAAATTTATTGTTGTCTGGAGATAGGTTACTTGGAAGTTGGAATAGTTCATTCAAGAGTATTACTGTATTACTCTTAAATTTGGTTTAACAAAGAAAACTTTATGAGAAACCATTAAACAAGGCCTTACTGATTAATATGTTTCAGAATAGGCTTGCTCACAGTTCAGACAGTGTACCCTGATGATTCATAGAAGTTTTAGAAATGTGGAAAACTATTGAGCCTAAGCAACTGCAGAGAAGGTTTAGAAAAGAGAAGAGAAAAGGAAAGCACCTATGATTGCACCATAGTGCATATTAGCATATGGCTCCTCCCCAGTAAGAATCTCCCATAGTACAATGCCAAAAGAGAACACATCAACCTAAATGTATCGCAAAACAGTGTTAGTAATCAGTACATCCCAGGGATATTATAAAGGGAGATGTTAAGGACAATAAACAACATTCATTTAACTTTTAAATTCATGAAAGATACTAATACATACAATTTCAAGATCCAGTGAAAGGGTAAACAAAAATCAAATTGTTGGCTGTTTCATTATTGATCAAAACTGTGATCTAGTAATTTAAAACACTTCAGCGAGGGTACGAAATTTTACCTTTTCTGAAACCTTATTGCTGCCACCATTCAGAAGCTCTGGTGCCATCCAAGGTAGGGTTCCACGCACACCACCAGAAACCAGGGTATTTCGTTTAATTTTTGAAAGACCAAAATCACCAACCTGGCAAAAAGTTAATTTCTTAGCTTAGTCAACACTCAATTAAGTAACCTAATAAATTATCCCCAACACAAATACCTTGCATATTGGCCGTAATGGATCCTTCAAATTCACTAGCAAATTGTCACATTTCAAGTCAAAATGCACAATATGTTTTGCATGCAAATATTCCATTCCAAATGCAGCATCCATAGCAATTATCAGCCTCTTGCGGCGATCAAGATATCTGGAACCAAGATAATGCAAAAGGGCCCAATTTGTCAGGAAACATGAAATGTATCCCCTCAAAAAATTTCTTTATATTATTGTAAATAGTTAACAGTGGCCATTTTTAGATAACTGCAAAAGCTATCTCCTAACAAGTAGCAAAATGTTAGGGCTTTAATTTCAGACTTCAGTGAATTTTTCAACTTAATTTCTTTATATTTAATGAGAGGACTATATACTGAGAGAGGATGACATGAGCAAATCTTGACCATTACAACATATATGGATGCTCAAGATTAAAAGTTAGTCTAGGGTCACAGGATTACTTTAAAAAGTCACATGCATCTGTCTTCAAAAATGGACAATTGCCAGATTTGCTTATTTCACTCTCACTTGATAAGATCACTATAATATAGGGGCATATTGAGTGAGAACTGAGGTTTATTGTGAGAAGCGAGATGACGAAATATTGGTCAATGAACCTTTTATGGATGGTCAAGATTGAAAGTTAGTAAAAGGTTACATGATACCTTAAGATTAGAAGTTAGTAAAGGTCACATAAAACTATATATGTTTTAGAATTTAGATAACATGTCTATGAGGTTATTGCTTCAATAAACCATTTGCCAGAAATGCAATATCTTAGGATAGATGAAATGCATTACCTATCCTTACGAAGCAAAACATGCCTAAGAGAACCATCCACCATGAACTCTGCAACAGTAGCTAATGTTCCTCCTGGTCCATCTTGCACTACACCATAAAATGCCACCACGTTTGGATGGTGAAGCTTGGATAGTATGTCAGCTTCCCGCCAAAACTCTACAGTCTGAGAGCGGATGCAAATATAAGGCCTTTAAGAAGATATCCTTGAATACACACCTTCTAATAAATGAGTGGCATGAGAAAAATATGAAGCTAAAGCATAATAAAAGTTAAAAATAAACAAGGATAGCTTCATGTGATTTGGATCTAAAGTTACCAGTCTCTCTTGTTCTGAAGATCGACCAGTGAAGCAGCCTTTCTTTATTCTTTTTATGGCAACATCTGACCCACGCCATTTTCCATGATACACAGTTCCAAAGGTACCAGAACCAAGTTCTCGCAGCTCTTCAAGATCTTCATTCTTTATGAGCTGTCATATGCACCAGAAATATGCGAAAAACAGATGTGGAAGTATTATGTGTTTTCATTCTATAGTGCTAATGGAAAGGAAATCAGGTCCTTAAGCAACCAAACAAAGTACTATATCTTAAACTTATGAGCATGAAAAGGCATGTGAAAATTAGTAAAGTGGGTACAGATACACTTAATTAAGAGTCTTGGGCTTCAAAGGCGAGAACTAGAAACCAAATACTAAGAATAGATATTTCAATGTTAAAAACATCAGAATTAAAGATGCTAAATTCAACACATGGTGCAAATTAGTTAACAATAAAAGTGCAAGATAAAAGAATTTAACAGCAAACATTTTATGAAGAGATAGATTACGAAAATAGGACGCAAGTAACTTTCGGACATGATATGACAATTTCCTCAATGGGAAATACAAATGTCTATAATCTAAAATTATTAGTTTCCGAGGAAAGTGAAGATACATCCAAGCATGATACCTGCAGAGTACTGAGGTCCAAATCCCCCAAAGAAGGATCTTGCTGGAGAATACCTACATTCCTCATATCATGCCTGCCATCCTAAATTCAACCCATCACAATTTTTGTCAGCATAAAAGTCATTGAGTGGGTTCTTTAAACAAAATATCATTAAAAGCATACCTCGTAGTTAGACTCTTGTGCTCTTACGTTTTCCATCACAGCATCCGTATTCTCATTTTCATTGTCCTTAATTTGTGAATGATCATAGTTTGAGTGAAGAACAATGACCTCTGTTGTAGTTGTTACAGGTAAGTTTTTCGGATTTTCTTTACCAAAATTGAGGTGAGATTCTGCCTGTCCTGCCAAAACTCCATCGGCTGGTGAAGGTGTAGATCGCTTAGATTTACTATCTGCATCTTGTACTTTTCTTTGAGAAGATGATAAACCATGATGATCTTGATCAATTAGAGACACATTATCAAACCCATGTTGTGCCAACTTCTGAAAATATGACCAACCTATTGGTTCATGAGTTTCCATGTTTAAGCTCAAGCCTGTTCCATCCGTTGGCAATGGACCGGTGTTCGAGGAATCTTCAGAAATTGTTGCTTTGGAAAACATATCATAAAGAAAATCACGGGGAAACCTGTCATCGATATTGATCAGAATGTCACCATGAGCAGGTGTGGAAACAGCATCCGAGGGAAAATCTTGATAAACATGTTGGCTGGTGTTCTCAATTACAGAAAAAGGCTGTCCTTGCACCACAGCATCATTGTTTGATTCCCTGGTAGAAACCTCACCCTGATTAAGGTCTGGAAGTTTAGATGCTGGATTTTCGTTGTGCTCGAGAAAAGAAACCTGGTAAAATGCAAGATGTTCAGTACCAATGTATCATTGATTTCATCAACTAGGAGAATGTTATAGTTAACTTATGAGTAATTATTATCATTTTCAGACTAAAGGACCTGAATACCCGATCCTCATTTGAAGCAACTTTATTATCTGAGTTATTTTATAATACCTTGCTCTACTCAGAATCCGCAAACTGTTATAATTTTGAACTCACCTGACTTACTGCATCTTTGTGCTTTTGCATCGGGGTAAAGCCATCATGAATGGTATGCCCATCAGTATGTGCAGGCGTTATCGTTGAGCTTACGACTGCAGTTCCGCCACTGGATTCTGTAACTGAATTCTGCTGGTTGAAGTCAGATAGTAAATCTGACATGAGTAAGTGAGAATCACGTGCATCTTCTGACTTTACAGATCGGTTCAGCAAGTCTGCCTGCTCCCTAGGAATTCTTTCCGAATAATAGACTCTGTTGGGAAGTGGAGGTGGTTCAAGGTAACTCAAATCCATCAAATTGGACTCAGCATCACTAGGGGTGGAATAAAGGTTACCTTCACCAGATTCAGGAATCTGTATGGAGTTCGTTTTATTAACTAGTAAATAGTTATCTTCAGACGCCTGGAGCTTACTCTTGCTGTGTGATGATAATGCAGGATGATGCCCTTCTGATGCAGAAACTGTAACAGATGTTTCTGAAAAATTACCTTGCAAATTACGATCAAATGGCTGCAAAGGAACGGGATACGGTGTTTCCAAGGAGAAAACTGTTCCAGGGTCACTGTCTGTGTAAATGAAATTATCAACCCTTCCTTTTGCCTGCATTGCCGGCAAATCTGAAGTCCGTGCTTGCAACTCACTGGATAGATGCCTTTCATTCGCAATCCCTCGATTAATAAGATCATGGTGTACAGGATATTGATTAGTTTCTCCAGGGTGAATGACCTGGTCACCATAAAACACTGGATAAGTTTCAAAAGCATGCGAGGAGGTTGGTGGCATCGGTTGCGAAGGTTTAATTGTCAAGGAAGAACTTCCGACACCAAATGATTCGACCAGAGCTCTGCTATCCACCCTCTCTATATTTTCCTTGTACAACTCATCTATATTATTAGCTGAAGTGCTTGCACCATAAAGGATTGAGTTGTTTCTTGATCCCAAGTCTGCGCCATTAATAGCAACTACATACTGGACTTCAGCATCACCATCAATGCTACCGTGACCAAACTGAGTATCATCCAAATCATTCACAGATGATAGAAACATCCTAAGCTTTTCAGATCCTTGTCTGGTTCGTAGATCGTGACATTCCTCCATCATATTCCGCAGATCCTCATCCGATGATACTGAAACTAAGGCATCGAGATCCTCCCCAGGGAGCTGATACTTTATCACATGAACCTCATTATATATTGATGATGCTTTCTGCATAAGCTCCTGCCAAGATATGTCCTTTCTAATAGAAATAATACGCGTTTCACCCCCAACATATCTAAGCTTTCCATCACCGGGACGTGGTAATATTCTACCACCAAAACTGCATAGAACCTTCATCTTCATTGATGAGCTATCAGAAACTCCAGAAGATGAAGTACCATGAAAGGCCATGTTATTGTCTTGGTTAGATGAATTTCTAGAAATTGGTCTAATTGATCCATAATTACTTCTGTCCTGGTGCACGGAAGAGATCCTTCTGTCAAACTCTTTTGGACCTTTTTCAGCTTTTGTGAGCACAGAAGCATCTATTCCACTTTCAGAACCAGTATGACTAATGTCTGAAATTCCTTTCAGTTCCATATAACCTGCTGAATAATTGGGATCGACGATGTTAGGAAAGACAGGCTTCCCAAGATTCACCCTATCTCTCATAAATTCAAGAGCAAATTCCTCGCCAGTCTGTATGGAGAAATTATGCACAGGTTTATTTTCAGACCTATGATAGTCTGGAGGTCTTGTGCTAATATGCATGCCATCCAGATGATCCTGCATTACCAACCGTGGTGCAGGATGGAACTCCTCATTTCTAAGTTCCATAGTATCATTGTATTGATGTTGGTTCTGCATTGTTAGTTGTTCAATCAAAGCATCCTTTGTAAGATGAAAAAGTGGGATTTAATGTGATGCCATTATACATGGAAACACATAACATCAAGTAGAATGCTGCCAATATAAGTTCAGTTTCTGGTCTTCTGGATCTCAGATATAGGAATATTAACAACTTTACAAGTTTGAACTATGCACAGAGAAAGAATCTTCAACAAGTGTTCGGTTTAGGTCACCATATTTGACAAACAATCTCCAGAAATCTTGAGGCTTACAAGTTACAACGCTATTCATTGAGCAAACAAACTTCAAAATATGTCACCCTGTGTAAATGATGAAATAAAGGGAAAACCAGCTCAACATACAAAATGTGAGAGAAAACGAAAAAAGAAGAAAATTCATATGATCTGAATGCAAAAAGGGCAGCCCCGAGGCTCCCACCTAGTGGGATTCTGGGAGGGTATGTGTATACAGCTTTACCAGTTTTACCCCCATAAGCAAAGGGTCTGTTTCCAAAATTTAAATTCGTGACCACCAGGTCAGAAGGCAACCTTACCCTTTGCGCCGAGGCTCACCCTCATCATGATGTCGACACATGCAAACTAACCCAATAAAGTCAATTTAAAAAAACCAACAGCATAGCTATTGGAATTGTCATAAACACATATACCATCCAGCCTTTGTTTAATATTTTGTCCATAATAGTTTCAATTCATTCTTAATAACAAATCAAACCACATGCAAAAGAAGACATCATCTATATGCTCACTTCCTACTTTGTTTAATCCCCTGATGATGTATAGCCCAAAAGAATATCAAAAATTAGGTCCTAATTCCATACATCCATCATCAAAAAATCCAGAACAGCAAAGACAATCATAATTCCATAAATCTAGTTTGATCCAATGGATTAAAAAGATATCAACCAGAAAATAAATACATGTATTAAGAAACACAGCTAAATCAGCAAAGACAAATAAAAAGAACATGAAACAGAATCAAGTAACTACCTGGTTGAGGATTGTTTTGAGGTAGAAGTGTTTGTGTGTGTGGTTCAAGATGGTTTGAGAGGAAGAGCCATACCACATAGCATGACAGTGCCAGTATGTGTATGTGGTATTAAGTGGCAAGTGGTAAATGCAGTAGATCCCAACCTTTTTGTCTTAAACTCAATTCCTCACATCTTTTTATGACTTTATTATTATATTATTATTATAATATCCTCGAACTGAATCTACTTCTACTTTACTTCAATGTTCCTTTCAAACCATTATTACGGCTACTGTACAAGATTTTGATCTAGGAATATCCGAATACAATATACTTCTATGAGTTCTATCAAGTAAAAACGTTAAGTCTTGGTTAGTATTGAGTTTAGATTATCATCCAATGTATATAAATAAACCAGTGATAGAAAATAGCTTTCAGAATAAACTTTGGTAATAATGTATTAAATACAATTGATGTGTATATATGAATTGAATTGCCTTCGTAAAATTTGTACGTAGCTAAAACAACAGTCATAAAAATTAAAAAGCAAATCGTGAAAAGCAATTAAACTTTGTATCCCAAAAATAAAGTAATGAAATTAAAAATTTGTTATTACTTGTGTTATATTTGAAGTATACTTTCACTAATCTTAATCTTAATAATATATAATATGAAAATAAAATCCATTTAGGCAAAATTAAATTATGTCAATTCCTAATTTCCTATATCTTTGATAACTTTTTATAAAATATAAATTTAATCGAACCAATCATTAAATTGAAAGTTCATATTTTATAAATTTTCTATGTCTAATTTAAAAAAATTCAAACTCATTTAATATATGAAAAATTGAGCTATTTTTTTAATATATATTCATTGATAGTTAAATTTTTTTCAATTTGAGAAAAATGATTTAGATGATATGTATTCCTCCTAGTCTTTAATATAAGATTTTTTTGAATTTTTTTTTGTTATATTTATAAAACTTCATTCTAATTTTCAATTATATTTTATCTACTATCTTTATATAAAAAGACGTTTATTCGAGGCATCATGTTTGTTGGAGAAATTTTCGAGCCACCACGTTTGTCGGAAAAATTTTCGAGCCACCAAATTGGTCGGAGAAACTTTCGAGGCACCACGTTTGCGGTTGAAATTTTCCTTTCTCCGGAGAGTTTGTAGGTAGATAATCAATATCTTCAAACAAAATCACAATTTGAAATTAAATAAATTATTAAAATTTATTTAATTATTATCTTATCTGCATGTGAAATCATTATGATCAATCTTAGTTTTCCAAATCATTATATATAACATGAATATTTTTTATTTTTTCATCTTCCATCTTTACATTCACCTTTATTCTTTTTTTTCGTTCTATTTTTCTTTAACAAATCATTGAAAGTATTCTATATATAGTTTAACTCCTCTATCATGCATATACTTTATATTTTTGTTAACTGATGTAGTTTTTATGCATTTTGTTTAGACAGTGTATGTAAATTTATTCCACAAAAAATTGTCATGCTTGATAATGTTATGGAGGAAAGTCGGAGTGACACTATCAAAGAAAGCTATTGCAAAATATGAAAGTAAACAACAACCACCTATATATCCACGCTCAATCTTTGCATTTTTTCGTCATTAAATATCTGTAATTCTTATAATTCTCGTTCATCTTAATTTATATTATATAGTTAAATTCTTCTCTCACTATAATTGCTTACTTAAATTCAATATGTTTATTCACGTAAACAACAACCTCCTAATTATGTTCATCTTCAATTTTTGCATTTTTTTCCGTCATTAAATATCTCTAATTCTAATATTTATAACTCATCTTAATTTACATTATATGATTTCCTCTCTAATCATTTATTTCAATTTAGTATTTTGAAGACTCCATCTATAAAAAATCAAACAATTAATATATTTATTAATTTATATTAATAAATATAAATATAAATTTATATTTTTTATATTAATTTATTAATGTTTTTATTGTATTTGTTTGACTACAATTCCTTCGATAATATATTTTATTTTTTTAATAGATAAAAATCATTATATATAATAATAGGATTTGATTTTATACTTGATGTAAATATTTTTTTAAAGTTTTGTGTACAAGAGAATTAAAACTACAATTTGAAATCATTATCCACAACCAAACTACTCCAATTTGAAATTAGATAAATTATTCACGTTTTTCAAATCATTAATTTATGTTAGATAAACACATATTAAATAAGTTGAATTTGTTATTCATTTTAGATAAATCTTTATGGGTAAATAATGATTATCTCCAATCAAAATATTACAATTTGAAATTAAATAAATTATTCAAATTTTATAAATCATAATCCCAAATGAAGATATTACAATTTGAAGTTAATTAGATAATAAATAAACAGATTATTTATTCGGTAAGATAAAGTTGAAAAAATAATAATTTTAATGTAACAAGATTTAATTTTTCTTCCCAAAATAAACAAGAGACATTCTGGTTTATCATTTATTATGTTTATAATACCATCAAACAAAAAATATCAAAATGTTTAATTCTGATTTAATTTTGATTTATCACAAAAAAGTAGATAATCATATAAAAAAATATTAATTTATTCATCAAATAAACAGAGAACATCTCAGATAAAAAATGTTATTTTTGATTTATATGAGAAAATACAAAATTTATCAACAAGATCATTTAGATTAATTTTTTTAGGTGTACGGTTTGGTTTGAACCCTTGCCTTTTTATATAATTATTTTTTTGTTGTCGTTAATAATAATCTTTAATTTAAAATATGTATAAAAAAATTAAAATATTAACAACCCTTACATTGCACGGGGTAAGAGTTAGTTACTTATTTTCACAAACTTCTTTATTTACTCAACATCTTTTAGAGTCTCAAATAATTATAATTATAGTGTAATTTCAAAAAAGTATATCAAATATTTATATTTTCGCTATGACTAATAATATTATTGCATAAAGAAAAATCCTATATTAAGAACTGTAGAGAATATGCAGTTATTAATCAACGATGAATCGGAACGAGTTATATTGCATAAAAAGTTATGAGAGATGTGAAAATAGCCTAATTTAACTTGTTGTAACATGACACATCCTCCATAATATATAATATAATATAATAATCAAATTTTTAGAAGATTGATTTCAAACCACTGGTGAACTAGCTGGACGGTGGGCTTTATCACTAAAAAAAGACATGTAAGACTTTAGTAACACTCAACAATCATATGAGTCCAATTAGTGACATCTCAACATAGAGTTGCAAACAGGTTGCAAGCTAAATAATCAATTGCGGTGGGAGCAAAGATGACATATTTAATAACGACATCTTTAAAAAACTGATTAATAACTGTCTTAAGGACAGTAGTTAACGAAACAATATAAGTATATTGCCCAAAAAAATATCATATTTAATATTGACTTTTCAATGCTAGCTTTTTTATTTTGCATTACTATTCTTTAACAAATATTTTTAAGATATCCAGCTTGCTCATCACATATATATAACCCAGTATCTAGCATTGGCCATTGAGGAAGGGGAAGTGAGAGAACAAGAGCACTCTTTATAAATAATGGTTGATGGTCGGTTGCCTAGCTTCTATCATACAGTGATTATGGGATTTGAGTAAGTGTTGTGTGCATTATATTATGTTATAAAATGAGAAATTTTATAAGAATAAAAACCTCTAAATTCATATTCATTTGTTTTTGGAACGAGGTGTTCTGTATGACTAGCTGATGAAAACTCTTTAAATGCATTTAAATCACTGAAGTAAACTTTTTTCTACCAATATTTTTCTTATACGCATAATAACTTCAAATTCATGACATTATACTTTAAAAAAAAAAACACACACACAACTACTTGCCAGCAGTGTTAAACCTTGTGGTTTAAATTCTTGATTTTAGTGATTCATATCTTTCATGTTATTTAAAGTATATTCTAATCTAATCCGAAACGATGATACCCACATAAATCTCACGCACCTTGAAGCAAACTTAGTGCCCGTTTGGATTGGCGTTATCCCGCCACAAACACAGAAGCCACATAGAGATGACTTTTTGCGAAACGCGCGTTTGGGGGTTCTAAATGTCCAAACAAACACGCCTTTACATACCGGCTTAATGCAAATTGATGAACATCTTCTCAAGGAAAGTTCATATATAATTTCTAAAAGCCAATATCGAATATAATTAAATTTAATATCAAGGAGAGTTAGTATAACTAACTCCACCTAATCTTTTCATTATGAGAAGTCTTTTTTTAATCGTTTGAAATAGTTCCCTATTTACAATATAATAATAGTTGTTTTAGATGCATTTGAAAACTAAATTTAACTATTTACAATATAATAATAGTTGTTTTAGATGCATTTGAAAACTAAATTTAACAATATAGAGTAGTCATCAGCTACTTAAAGTAGTCATCTTCTCATAACGATAGTACTTGTTTCTCCTAATCTAGTTCACTTCAGTAATTTGGATGCATTTAAAGAGAGTAGTCATCAGTTATCCATAAACAATTCGTGCCTGAAATAAATGAATAAGAATTTAGAGTTTTTTGATTGGCTTAATTATGTCACAAGTCCCTGAAGTTTGGAATACTTTTGCCAGATACCTTTATTCTTTTTTTTTTCAATGTCTGCTCCCGAAGTTACTTCTGGGTTTGTCATATACCTCTACTATCAATTCTGGTCAATTTTGCTGACATGTAATATCGGAAATTCCAAAACTTTAAAAAACTAAAAAACTTAATATTTTTATATTTTTAGTTAAATAAAAAAAGAAATAAAAGAATTGAAGAGAGGTCGTCTTCGCCAGTGTGACATCACGCAACACCATATGACCAACATCTTGCGTCTGATTAGAATTATGATGTTACATGTAATCAAAATTGGTGAAAATTGGTAGTAGGAGTATATGACAAACCCAGAAGTAACTTCGGGGAGTCAAGACATTGAAAAAAAAAAGTACAAGGATATCTGACAAAAGTACCCCAAACTTTAGGGACTTGTGAAATAATTAAGTCTTTTTGTTTTTATGGATAGTTAGCATAACTACTTTACAATATATCATTTAAATAACTAATGGATATAATTAAACTTAACAATATAACGGTTGAATGGGTCAATAGGAAAACGACTAAATTTATTGCTATTATTAAACTGTAAATGGAAATCAAGCTACAAAACACCAACTTGTAGATAAATTCGCATAATTGAAACTGATAAGGATTTAAATATTAAATGTAATGATAAAATGTTCGATTTTTCTCATGTATATGAAAAATGCTTACTGAAAGAGGTTCTATTTATTTTCTTTTACATGGGAGGTCTGAGATTAGAACCCATGACCTGGGGAGGGGGAAATCCTAAGTGTCCCTGCAGCCACCAACTGGGCTGTCTTACGCGGACAAAGAGGTTGTATTTATATTTTGATGATTTTTGCTCACCTAGAGAGGGAATAGGGGTAGGAATAAGCCACGCCGATTTATGGGAACCTATGGCTCATCTCACTTAAGGTCTAACTCAGCTTCACTCATTTAATAAAAATGTCAGGTTTAATTTTTTTAAAAAAAACCTATATATCTAAATAAGTTGGGTCCAAGTTTTATAAAAAAAACATATTAGACTCATCAGGTCTGCCTATTTAACTTTATATATATGTATATATATATATATATATATATATATATATATTAATGATTTAAATTAAAAGTAAAAATTATATATATATATATGGTATTATAATTAAAAATTAAAACTAAAAATATATCTTTTTTGTCACTCTTTTTGTTGATTTATTAATTTGAGATCCAAGGCCTTTTATGTTTTTGTATGATTTTACTTTTATTGCTATATATTTTGAGTTTTAATGTTTGCATTTTGCTTTATTCTATTATCATATAATTTGGGAGCACAAACATTTTTACGTTTGTATTTAAATGTAAGAATTTGATTGAATAATAGGACTTTTAAACAGGTTTCTGAGCCAAGTCAAGTCATGAAATATGTTGAGCATAAGCTTTAAATTTGAGTTCTTATTTTTTACCCCCATAATTGAATTTTTGGCCCTCATTTTTCGTGAAAAAGACTAAAATATCAAAATACCCTCAATATGAAATAGTTTTTTACTTAGGTGTCGGAAACTTTTAAAAATACATTACCAACACATTCCTGTTAAAAATATGTTTCAACTCCATCAATATCGATGAGACTGTCACAAATTTTTACACTTCCAACACTAATAGCTCAGAAGGACAATAGTTGAAGATGTGGCAATAGAAACATAGTGGATTAAGAAATCCAATTCTTGCCGGCTCCCTTTTATTGAAGAGCTTCTAATACTTACTTGAGAGTTGAGACTAACCAATAGCAAGAAGTATCAAATTCCTAAGCATTAACTATTCAAGCATTTCTTCACTCCATCAACAATTCAAGAATCATCATCATCCATCATGGCCGGAACATCCTCCAACATCTCAATTGACATTGTAATCAATGAAGAGATGCTTGCCATTGAAGCTGTTTTTGCCTCTGCAGCTTCTTCGTCTCTATCTCATCAACTTCAGTACATCCATATACTTCTGCCTTTCACTTGAACAGAAAAGCCAAATCCATTCACTCAATTTCAGCTAAGGCCAAGAGAAGGTTATCCTTTAACTCTGCAGAACTTCCCGATACAGAGGATAATGGCAAGAAGGTGACAAATCCTTTCACTCATGGATTTGATGCTTCTTACATTTGGTCAGCCTCAACTCTCAAGTAAGTATTAGAAGCTTTATTCAAAGGGAGCTGGTAAGAATTGGATTTCTTAATAGCTATGTTTTTATGGTCAATTCTTCAACTCTTGTCACTTCCCATTAGCCATTAACCAGTGTCGGATGTGTAAACATTTGCACTTCTCACGCTGGATGTGTAAATAATAGGAAGATAATCTATGGTTTTTCTCCCAAGAACCAAGACTGATACTAATAGATAATTATAACATTTCCATGCACGTGATCAGTTACCGCAGAGAAAACATCTAATCTAATCTTAAAATTTCAAGATTGAGAATGAAGAACAAGGGATGAGAAAAACAACAGAGAAGGCCAAACAGAAACTATAATGACAATTTCGCACTTGTATAAAAGCATTAATTTACAATAAAATTTTGCTAACTGTGTAGTATTGTAGTAAAAAAAAAAAAAAAAAAAAAAAAAAAAACAGGATAGCACCCAGTATCCACCCCTGGTATAATTTACTTCCTTGATGTACAATTATATGAATAAATTTAACAGCATGCAATACACTGCATCAGAGAAGGAAGGGAAGGGGTGAACCACATTAGTAGCTCTAACTCATTTAGCTGCCTTATGGCCCTGTGGTTTGGCTTGGCTGGCTGCTGCAGACATTATGCGCAAACGACTGGCAATTTCGGTGAAGGATGGCCTGACAGCAGGATTGGGCGCCCAACATCGCTCCATCAGTGTTCTCCATTCCGGATCGCAATGACTTGGAATGGTTGGCCTCAATGTATTATTTACAATCCCACCTGCAAGGAGAAATATAATGTATCATTAGAAGCTTTCTTAAGCAAAGAAAGAAAAGCATAATGAAACACTATCATCTAAAGCGTTGTTACTTTAATACAAAGTAGAAACTTATTTCAAGCGGATGCAAAAAAGAATATTTAGTTCAGTCTTAACCCACAGAAAGATAAAAGGAGCATGAGAACAAGATTTACCAATAATTGCACCATAGTGCATATTGGCATATGGCTCCTCCCCGGTCAGAATCTCCCATAATACTATGCCAAACGAGAACACGTCAACCTATAAATCAAAATGCAATTTTAACAATGAATAGTTGCGAGCAAAACAGTGAAGAAAAACAGATATAAAGTAAGACAAAATAGGGTGATAAACTAAAACAAATTTCAAGACTTTTCTTTCAAGTTATCAATGAAAGGTTAAAATTCTAAACAACCCATGCGAGTAAAAGATTTTCATAAGTAGTACAATAATTAAATACGACCAAGTCATCAAACACATTACAAGGAATTTCCAGGAGTACTGAGTACTGAGAAGTGCGAAAAAGTAAAGAGAGTTTAATTGCTACAAGACATTGAAGGAAATTCAAACATCTAGAAGAAGAATCAATACCACTTATCTATTTAGTTAAATTCTTATTCTGCGTGGTATAATTGGACAAAAAGTATTTCACTAGAGACAACATGAAAATATACCTTTTCTGAGACCTTGCTGCTGCTGCCATTCAGCAGCTCTGGTGCCATCCATGGCAGAGTCCCCCGCACACCACCAGTAACCAAGGTATTTCGCTTAATTTTTGACAAGCCAAAATCACCAACCTGAGAAAGAAAATTTATGTCTTCTCAACTCTTAACTTTTGATATTTCAAGTCCATAGAAAAATGGTCCCAGTGTAGATACCTTGCATATTGGCCGTAATGGATCTTTCAAGTTCACAAGCAAATTGTCACATTTTAAGTCGAAGTGCACAATGTTCTTTGAGTGTAAATATTCCATTCCAAAAGCTGCATCCATTGCAATTATCAGCCTCTTGCGGCGATCAAGAACCCTGCAATACAAGTTCATGCTCAGATTCTCACATCATTTTGTTTGGATTAAAAAAAAAAAAAAGAATTCAATAGATGAGAAGCGAAAATGACAAAAGGAGAGGATAAGACATCCTCACTAAGAACAAAAGAAAGAGAAACTAAAAACTAGCAAGAAGAGCAATGCAACAACACACACCAATCCCTCTGCAAGTCTACCAAAGAAACCCCACAAAAAGAATCCATTGGCAGAACACCAAAGGCATACCAGAAGAGTAAAACCTCTCCCAATCAAAGTCTAAAGATGCGAAGGAGTCTCTAATGATTCTATGGCTCATTTATAACCATATACACCCAATAACAGCAAAAACTAATCACTGCCACAAAGTCTAGGGCTTTTGGGCTTTTTGGCATCTATATGATAACCAAAACCTCAAAACCTAGTAAGGAGGAAAGAGTGAAGCACCATAGGGCAGAAGCCTCTTCAAAGAGGCCAAACAGTCTACTCCAATTATATCTCACTTCCTCACAGTGAAGGAAAAGATGAGCTCCGATTTCTGAATCTGAGCCACACATAATACACATGTTAGGAGACAACGTGGTCAGAGCTCTGTGCTTCTGAAGCATCTCATTAGTGTTAATTCCATTAAGAACCGCAGCCAAGACAAGACCTTTGACCTTAGAATGAGCTTTAGACTTCTAAATAGACTTGTCCAAGAGAAAAGATGACACGAAATTCATCAGGAAAATATGACACGAAATTCATCACTTGAACAATCACAACAAATTTTAGTGATGCCTGTCAATTAAGCATCTACCAAATCACGAAAGCTATCTAGAAAAGTATCATGTCAGCTATCGGAGACATGAGCTATTGCTAGACAACTTTCATTTTATCAAATTGAGATAGTACTACACCTTGATCTTACAATAGCTCTGCAAGCATAAAAAAATGCAAAAGCTCCTTTCAAATGAATTACCTATCTTTACGAAGTAATACGTGCCTAAGAGAACCATCCACCATGTACTCTGTAACTGTGGCCATCATTCCTCCTGGTCCATCCGGGACCACACCATAAAATGCAACCACATTTGGATGATGAAGCTTGGAAAGAATGTCAGCTTCCCGCCAGAACTCTATAGTCTGAGAAAAGAAGCAAATATCATCTTGCTTGCATCAAGAATCTATTCTTATCATTAGAGAAATTTCAAATATTAACATAAAGAAGCATTTTCTATTTCATTTAAATGAAAAAGAAACAAAAAAAATATGCATTCTATCTAGCATGAAATTAAATAACATGTTACCAGTCTCTCTTGCTCAGATGATCGACCAGCAAAGCAGCTCTTCTTTATTCTTTTAATGGCAACATCTGTTCCCCTCCATTTTCCGTGATACACAGTCCCAAATGTACCAGAACCTAGCTCCCTCAGCTCTTCAAGATCTTCATTCTTTATGACCTATAAAGTACATAAAGAAATAAATGAATTAAAGATTTTTTGGGGAGCATTCAAGCAAGACAATGTAAACACAATGAGATTTGTGAATGTCTGTCAGAGAATCTTCCTCAAAAGAATCATAGCCTTGAAGAAATATTGGATGTGCAAGAATGACCACTTTACCTGCACACTACTGAAATCAAAATCGAACAAAGAAAGACCAAGAGAAGGTAGATTGCTATTTCTTGTGTCGAACTTCCCATCCTATGTTAAAGCATAAGATCTTTTGTCAGTGGAAAAGAGATTTACACAGGTACTGAAACCAAAACAAATTATATTCATACCTCATACTCTGACTCTCGCGCTTTAAGATTTTCCATAATAGCATCAAACTGCACATTTTCAGTGTCCTTCGCTTGGGATTGGTCATAACTGGACCTCGGAGCAGTGGTTTCTGCACCAATCCTTGGATGTAAGTCCTGATTTTCTTCACCGAAACTGAGGTGGGAATCCGCATGGTCAAGAGGAATTTCATCGGTTGTTAGAGGCATAAAATGGTGATTTATATTATCTCCTGCTTTTCCTATCACGGGTGAAAAACCAAGATGGTCCTGGTCAATAAGAGACACATTTTCAAGCCCATCTTGTGCCAACTTTTGAAAATATGACCATGATTTAGGTTCGTGATTTTCCATACTTACGCTTAAGCCTATTCCATCTGTGACTAGTGGAGGTAGAGTGGAGGGATCTTCGGCAAGTATTGCTTTAGAGAAAATATCAGAAAGTAATTCACGGGGAAACCGGTCATCAATATCAATAAGAATGTCACTTTGTGCTTGTTTGGAAACTACATTTGAGGGGAAATCTTGAGAAACATCTTCGGTTATGTTCCCGATTAAAGAAGCAGGCAGTGGTTGCACCATAACATTATCATTAGATTCCTTCCCATAGGCAACACCCCAATCAATCTCGGGAAGATTGGATGCTGGATCATCATGATGCTTAAAAGAGGAAACACAATCCAAAGCGGGAAGGTCTGATTCACCATCTTTGGTTTTGGTTTCATCAAGCAAGGGCCTGATATGGCTATCTTTTACCACATCTTTACTTCCTTCATTGCTCGGTAATACCTGCTTCGACTCAAGATCCATGCCATCGGATACGTTTGACTTAATCTGACTGCTTGTATCAGGCAATGGTTTGTTCATTTCATGTTTGGCAAACCCATTGTCAATGGTATGGTCTGTAGGTAAGGTTTTTGTTGCAATATTCAATTCCTCAGTCGGGTTAGACAGATTACCATCATGCAAGTTACCCCCATATTCTGTTACTGAATTGTCTAGGTTAATATCAGAAAGTAAATCTTGAACACGAAACTGAGAATTGTGGGTGTCATCTGACTTTGAGGACCGATTCAGAGATTCTAGTTGCTCTCTGGGAGTTCTTTCTGAATAGTAAACTCTTTCAGGGAGTGGGGGATGATGAAGACAACTCAAATCAATTCCATTGGACTGGGAATCAACATAAGCAGAAACAAATGCGCTGCTAGATGTAGAGGAGGTCTCTTCATAATCCTGATGCTGAGCCTTTTTTGTTGAAGGCAAAGGCAGCTGCCCCTCTGGCATGGTAACTACACTTGATGCTTCAGGACAAATATTTTTCAAGTGACCATCAAAAGCCTGTGAGGGAACTGGGGATGAGGTTTGTGAGGATAAAACTTTACCAGTGCCACTTCTTTGTTGAATTGAACTATCCCCTATCTTTTTATCCTGCATTGTTGGTATTTCTGAATTTTGAATTTGTAATCCAGTTGGTGGAAGGTTTTCATGCAGCACACCTTGTTGATTATTTGGTACATGAGAAGCCACAGAAATAGGAGTCTCTGCAACCACATGGTTATGAGAAAGATTAAGGCCATGCTGAAAAAGATATTGATGATTAGGTTCTCCGGCTTGCATCATTTGGCCACCATAAGACAGTTGATCAGTTTGACAGGAATTTGAAAAAGTTGGTAGTTCTGGCTGTGAAGACTGAGTAGTCAACGAAGAGTCAAATTCATTATTCATGGGAGTACTGCTGACACCTGCAGATTCTACAGGAACTTTACTAGTCTCCCTCTCCAAATTCTGCCCGTCCAGTTCACATATATCATTTCCTGAAAGGCTGACACCGAGTGCAGTTGAGTTGTTTCTTGATCCCAAGTCCATGCCATTTACAGCAACAACATACTGGACCTCAGAATCACCCCCCATGCAACTGAGAGCAAACTGTGCATCTTCCAAATCACTCATTGAGAACAAAAACATCCTAAGCTTTTGTGAGCATTCACTGCCTTGTAAATGATTACATTCCTCCATCATATTCTGTAAATCCTCATCAGATGATACAGATACCAAGGCATCAAGATCTTCCCCAGGAAGTTGATATTTTAGTATATGAACCTGGTTATAAATTAACAATGCTTTCTTTATAAGCTCCTGCCAAGATATGTCCTTTCTTATACGAAGAATACGTGTTTGACCCCCAACATACCTTAGCTTTCCATCACTCGGTCGTGGTAATATCCTACCACCAAAGCTACAAAGACACTTAATCATCTTTGATGAGCTATAATAACCTCCAGAAGAGCCATACCCATGCAAAAGTTGATTATTCTCCTGGCTCAAAGAAGTTATTGGCATTGATCGAATTGACCCATAATTGATTCTGTCTCCATGCAATAATGTACTCTGTCTGTTAAACTCTGTTGGACCTTTAGCAGCCATTGAGAGCATAGAATTGTTTGACACGTGTTCAGATCCTGTATGATTGATGCCTAAACCGCCTTTCAGTTCAACATAACCAGATGTATAATTAGAATCGCTGCCATTTGAGAATACAGGCTTTCTGAGGTTCATCCTATCTCGCATAAATTCAAGAGCAAATTCCTCACCAGTCTGTATTGAATAATTAAGTACTGCTTTAACATCTGACATGTTATGTTCAGATGGCCTTCTACTAGTATAAATGCCATTCATAGGGTCCTGCATTACTGACGGAGATATAGGACGGAATTCCTCATTTCTAGGCTCCATGGTATTGCATTGAAGCTGCTGGTGTAACATCGATTGTTCCATCACACTGTATTTTTTGTTTATAAGAGAAGAATTTGTTAAGAAACTGAGTAGACTAACTGATTTAAGCTTGAGCAACAAATTAAAATGCAAAAAGATAGTCTTGACACTAAAGATGGAAACAAAAATATCTTACATATGCAGCCAACTACAACTGTTAAACTACATATCAGTAGATGGACGTTAAGCTAAATAATACTAAAAATTTTGCTATAACGATGTATTCCATAAAGCACAGTAGGCAAAGCATCACAAACAACTTCAAATTTTGAAACTGAATGATGAACTGGGGCAGTAGAATGACACTGTTTGGCAGAAAACTCTAGCTTCCTTTAAACAGCTAGAGGGCTATTATGCGTCCAGACTCTGGAGTGTGGGTATAATAAAGGCAGGGCACAAGTATAACTCATTACTCATCTCGCAGTAACAAGATAGTAAGATACTAACATATCAGTATTAAGACATCTGTGAAAGACTGGGGATGCTTAATCCCCTGGAAGACATAAAATATATGAGTTTATTTTCAATTATGTATGACTTGTAAGACCACACATCAATATCGTAAGCAAGCTTACAAGTGACAGATATCCGAGTAAGTTCTAAAACAAATTGCACACGTACAATCTTACACTAAAATCAAGGAAACTTGTAGGCTCTGCAATCAAATTGACCTAGGGTCTTCCCAACCTACCCTAGGGCATTGGTCATGAGTTATGGCATCAAAAAGGTGTAAGTTTACATTGGAAATAAAAATAAAATTCTTTTCAGATACATTAAATACATCATTCACCAATACAAACTTACCTTCTTTTTTTTATTATTTTTAATTCATATCTAATGTTTATGCATTGATCATTGAATTACATATATTTTAATACTCGTAACAAACCAAACAGACACATAAGCATCACAAGATTATCATCAACCTAGGGTTCCTCATCTAACCTTCTACTATCAAAAACATAGGCATGCATGAATTATAGCACTTGAGCTTCACACTGACACAAAAAAATAAAAAATAAATAAATAAGGAACAGAATCACAAGTACATAAAGAACAGAAAATAGAACATGAAACTGAATTTAGGGTACCTGATGAAAAAGGGAAAACCATGTCTTTGTCACTGCTGAAGCTGAAAGCTAAGGCCATGGTTCAAAAACAATGGAAGAAGGAAAAAAGATTGAATTTTGAACCAAGAAAAATGGGTTTCAGGGGAAAAGCGAAACAACCCATCTCAGGTTTCTCTTAATTTCGGGCATTATGTTTTCGTTTCAGAGTTTGAATCACTGACTGATTCTGCTTCAACCCTTTTTCTTTTTCTTGGAAAATGGCTGACGGCACTTTTTTCTTTCTTTCTCTCTCTAGAAATTTTATCTCTCTCAGTCTCTCTTAAAAAAAATGTTTTTGTGCTATTTTATTTTACTAGTATTTATACACCAAAATAAAAACATTTTACTATTTTTTATCTATATTAATAAAAATAAAAATATTTATGTAACTTTTTCATATATTTGTTCCAATCACTTTAAAAATAGAACCACTATTATGTGTTGAAACAAATTAAAAATAAAAAAAAATTATTATTACTATGATTATTGAGTTAATTATTTTCTTAAAAAACTTGAGGCATTCAAATCCACCGAATGAATTGCATCGTACTAACCAACCTAGACTTAAACACAATCATTGTTCACAAATATGTATAAAATAAAAAAAAGGGTTTTCTTAACCTCAGCCCTTAGGGCTGAGGATAAGCACCCCAAAGTGGTTGGTATGTCTTGAAAAAATAAAAACATAAGTCCTTTGATTTATTATATGCATCATTTTCAAGAAATCTCAACCAATTTGGGATGCTTATCCTCAGCCCTGAGATTAAGAAAACCCTAAAAAAAATTAACAAAAATTATCTCTCTAAAATTTTCAATTCCGCAAATTGAATGAATTGTACCCTAAACATTTATGTCACCGAAATATTTCATATATCTTCAAAAATTATCTTTTTAAAAATTTCAATTACACACATGCAACCAAAATCTTGTGGAAACCAAATATAATATATATATATATATATATATATATATATATATAATAAATATCGTATGTAAAAATTTTAAGGGTTTGAATAATTACATCTTAATCTTCTGGAAAATCAACTAAGTTATCCTTATCAAGGATATAATCACTATGAACGATAAAACTATCCCTACTATATTTCATAAATTAATACTTAAAACACAACAAACTCTCAATATCGTAAAACTAATCGTCGTGAATCAAAACCACTATTTTTTTTAACCACTATTCGAGTTTTTTTTTTTTTAAATACTTTTTCAAGCCCTCAATCAATATGTTGTATGGTCTATATTTACTATGATTTAAAAAATATTTTTAATTACGATTAAATTTGTTTCTTTAATTCAAATTATATGCAAATTTTTTCACCCAACGTGAGCCTACTCTAAAAGTTAAAACAAAAGTTTTACTTCTTTTCTTCAATAACTTTTTCATTCATAACTAATTTTGCTCTTCTTCAAATAACAACTTTTTAAGCATAATTGTTCTCAAGCATTTGTTTATGATCCTAGTTTAAATTATAATCATGAACCCATTATTTGTAATTATTTGTAATTTCTAATGACATTGAACCCATTATAGTATGATAAATAGATAAACAAATTTATTTGTAATGAAATGAATTCTAGCTTGTTGGATGGTATTGAATGACGTAAAATTCATTCGCAATTGTACTTATTTTTCTAAGTAGAATTTGCACTTATGTTGGGTAGCCTTACATCTACTCATGTTCAGTTCAATTTCGAAATTTTCAAAGTAATATCATTTTTCTCTGCATTAATGTCTCTGCGTTTTCCCAATTCTTTTCTATTTGCAATTGTTTGTATCTGGTGTCATTGTCTAATAAATCCAATTTCATATTTTTAATCCTTTTATTTATTATTATTATTATTATTATTATTTAAGATAGGTATTTGCCTTTTAGGCAAAGATATCTAAGGGGAAATCATTATCCCTCATTGTTGTAGTGTGTTAATCCTCAAGTACTGGTTAATCGGTTTGTTGATATGTGACAATGGTTACGGGTTCTTGGTCGAAAAACTCCCCAATCGAATCATGATATTTGGGCAGGTGTGTTTGTCGTGTGTAAAACGAAAATTGAGTGTGTAAAATGAAAGTTGAGAGTTAGCTCATACCTTGACCACTACCTGGTATTTATAGGAATGAGTAAGAAACAATGGGATGACGATAATAAACAATCATGATGAGTAATGATGGGTCGTTTATGGCCGTCGCTAATGTAGGGGAATCTTAGGAATAGCAGTCTCAAGACTTGATGGTGCCATTATGAGCTGCTATATCGGTTACTTGCTTAAAGCTGGTACATGTGGAAATCAGATTATGACCTATTGAACAAGTGTATTGGGCTGACTTTCTTGGATCAATTGTTGGTGGGCCGGTTATCAATAGATGAACTATATTTTTATGCATTCAAACATCATCTTTATTTGGGGGAAATTATTTTGCCACCTCATGATCTACTAATGCCACCCCAATATTACAATTTATTCCTTTTGTGCCCTTTTAAAAAAAAACTACTTTTACACGGGTCGTAGGGGTTGCTCACGACCTGTGGTCGTAACACCTACTTATGACCCATTCAAAAACTGAATTTTTGAACGGGTTCAAAAACTGAATTTTTGAACAGGTTGTAAGGAGGTATTACGACCTACAAGTCGTAGGGGTTGCTTACGATCTACAGATCGTAGCACCCCCTTATGACCCAATCAAAAATTGAGTTTTTAAACTGGTCCTAAGGGGGTGCTACGACTTATAGGTCGTAAGCAACCCCTACGACCTTAGGTCGTAACACCTCCTTACGATCCGTTCAAAAATTCAGTTTTTGATTGGGTCGTAAGTGGGTGTTACGATCGTAGGTCGTGAGCAATCCCTACGACCTGAGGTCGTAACACCTTCTTACGACCCGTTTACGACCGTAGCTTGTGAGCAATCCCTACGATCTGAGGTCGTAACACCTCCTTACGACCCGTTCAAAAACTCAGTTTTTGATTGGGTTATAAGGGGGTGCTAGGTCGTAAGCAACCTCTACGACCCGAGGTCGTAACACCTCCTTACGACCCGTTCAAAAATTCAGTTTTTGATTAGGTCGTAAGGGGGTGTTACGACCGTAGGTCGTGAGCAACCCCTACGACCCGTGTAAAAGTAGTTTTTTTAAAAGGGCACAAAAGGAATATATTATAGTATTGGAGTGGTATTAGTAAATCATGGGGTGACAAAATAATTTCCCTTAATTGGATGATCACATGCTTCTTTAAAGTGCAACTCTGCAACCTGCACTTTCTAATCTAACAATGGGCATGAACCTACACAAATTTTTTTTATGTAGATTCATTAATAAGGTATAGTGAAAATAAAAAAATAAATTATACCACATGCAACTGAGGCTAAATAGCTGAAGAATAAGTGAATTATTGCTTTATTTATATCCCAAGAGTTATGATAACCCTAGTTACTTGATTTATATCAGTGTGTCGACAGTCACTCTCATGCCTATCGATTTGCATTCCTATTGTTGTGTGTTTAATTTATATAACAAGGGTTATATTTCAAAGATACTCCAATAGATGAAATTAATTGATTTACACCACTGGTATAAGAATAAGCCTGGTAAGAGGGGACTACGTTTACAAACAATTTGTTAACATTTTTAATAAAGTGTGTCTTTGGAATAATTTTTAAAAACGTTTTTTTAACAAATTGCTTTATTAGGAATTTTTCTAATGTGTTCCTTAAGACATATTTTAAGAAACTTATAATTTTTTTTATAGGCATTAAGAAACTTAAGAAACTTATAATGATTAAGTAGTTCTCCATGCAAACTTATTTATTATAGGTTTCATAAAATGTGTGCGTGGTAGGGTACAAATTATAAAATCTTTTTAAAAAAAAGTAAGACAATCACATTTTTTTGTCTGTACTTTTTGACCAGGGGAGCTACTTTTTTGACCCCCTCTCTTAATTTGTTAACCCTCTTTTTTATGTGAAAATTCCATAATAACCTTACTAAAATAATGTAATCCCAAAATACCCCTTTCATATAGAATTTAAACGCACACGCTGACCCCATAGCGTGTGTTATAAAAATTTTATAACACACGTTGAGGGGTCAGCGTGCTTAAAAAAAAATAAAAATTTTGTATGCACGCTGAAGGATCGGCGTGGGTGTTATGAAATTTACACCTGCAGCGTGCTTGTAAGTTTCACGCATAGAATCACAGCAAAGAAAAAATAACTATTAAGTAGCGGAATTTGACTTGTAAAAAAGAAATAACTATAAGTAGTAAGTAATGATCCTATTTATGTGTAACTTTATATTGATTGGTTATGTTTAAATCAAATTTGGTACCTAAATTTCTCAGTGTTGTGGCCAAAAGCAGAGGGAAGAGTTGAAGAATTGTGTTCTTGATTGGTATTGAGAAGAAGATATTCAACCCAACCGACATCACCGCTACGTCCAATACTCTTGTTACCATACCCAAATGGATTTGCAGGGCCAGCTTTTTGTTTCTCAATGAGTGGCATAGAGAAAAAAAATGAAATTTACACGCTGCAGGTGCAGCGTGCTTGTAAGTTTCAGAATCTCCTTGCAACGTGGTTGTTGGAAAATAAACTCCCTTTGCAAGGTTGTTGGTTTCAACGCTTTCGCAATTTCCATTCCCACTTTCTAACATAACAACAACAAAAACAAATACGAAAAAATAATTCAACTATTATTCATTTTTTCTCACGGCAAAATAATAAACCACATGTCTAATTTAAATAAGAGAGGGTGAGGAAGAGAAAAAGGTTATTAATGTCTTTTAAAAAAGAAGAGGGTCAACAAATCAAGAGGGGGAGTCAAAAAAGTAATTCCCTTCGACCAGTACCACAGGCAGGCCCGGTCCTAACCTAATTTGGGCCCTAGGGCGAAAAAAAATTTGGGGCCCCTAATTCAAAAAAATAAAATTATTAAAATTAAATCAATTAAAAATTTAGTATATATACGAATAATCAATTAAAACAATGACAACAATCAATAATAGAATTAATTATTAAAAAATAAGATTTGAAATAATATAAAAAGTTATTTAGTAAAGAGGTAATAAAATACCTTTTCCATGTTGAATTACAAAAGTAAAATTCATTATTCATATATTTTTAAATTAAGTGAGCAAATGAAAAAACAAATTAAAATATTATGCTAAAAATCATTGATAGTTAAAAGATAAAAAGAACTTGCAATTATTAATTTTTTTTTTCAAAAATAAATGTACCATTAAAAAAAATTATGGGCCCCTAAATTTTTTGGGCCCAGGGCGGCCGCCCTTGCCGCCCTCCCTTAGGGCCGGGCCTGACCACAGGTGTCCCCAAGAGGACCCTTAATATCAGGGAACCCTTGAAACTAATACTGCACGAGGTCGCGTTCCTATGTCTCCCCCAGCAGAGTGTGTTAACCGGGAATCGAAAGTCTCAGACCTCATTCCCAAGTTCTCAAGTTGGCAAAATCTCACATTATTTACAAAAATATTAATTATTCTGATAAAAATATTGAAAATATATGTTCAATTTTAAACAACAAAACATATCAAATGAAGCGAATAATTATGAGCTGGTTGTGCAATCATGAAATAATTGGCGGTGTACATTAACCAAACAAGAAAAGGAAACACAATAATAACCACGTATTAATTCATAATCAATTAATTGGGTCAAATTTCTTTTTTTTTTTTTTTGGTAAACAATTGGGTCAAATTTCATATCTCATAGAAAAACTGAGTTAGAGAGAATTAATGAATTATACAAAAATCAAATCTGACTAAGATAGAATCACGCAAGAATCTAAGTTAAAGAATCCAAATTCTCTATCCCACACTCCATGAGACCATCACCGAAAAATAAAATTCAATGAATCGAAATAATAAAAGACAACCAACAAAGCCTAGCCGTTAGATAATTGGGTTCCTTAAGTATGATGTCAAGGGTTCGACTTCTGTCGTGAATATGAAAAAGACTTTAATGGAAGAGGCTGTACCCACTTCGATAATCTTTTCGCCTCGAAAGAGACTCTTACTACCGGCCGGACGAAACCCTTGGTTCAAACCAAAAACAAAAACAAAAAAAAACAACAAAAGACGGTTTCTAGCAAATATTAAACATTAAAATTCTTTTAACTACAAAAGACTGGGTGAGAACCACAAACTCTTATATGAGGCTTGAAAAGAGAGATCAGAATGATCATGTGTGTCTGTAACACTATTATTGATTAAGGAGAAGACTCCAATATTATGTTTCGGAAATGAATATTTATAATAATGCTTGTTAGCCAGAGAAAAATAAACGCAGTTGTCTCGAATTGATTTCAATGGACCATCAAGGTTTGTTGCAGAAATGACTTGAATCCCCGTTTCATCTAATAACATAATTCGATCATTCATGTGTTCAACCTTCAACCATCTCGGCCCGCTCATGTCTAACTTAAAGATACGAAATCCTTTCGGCCAAGTCACATAAGAATCACATTTAATCTTACAAAGAACTAACAACAATTCCCCACATGTAGAATCTCTTACTAGAAAAGGTTCCTCTTCGTTCATATAAAACTCAAGCCCATCATATAACTCAAAATAATGAAAGATGAAGCGTTGCTTGGAGTCCAAGCAAACTAACCTCTCTGATGTAACAACATTATGATTACTGAGATCAAAAACCATCACAAACTCGAACAATTCATCCTTGGTAATAGCGTATAATTTGCAACCATGAATCACAATGTCCGAAATAACCAATTCCCCTATCTCAATTCGAGTCCATGAATTGTTTGTGACTTTGCAGAAAGATAAATGTTGCGTTAATTGACCACCTTCACCCTTGATTAAAACAAGAATTACCGTGATAGAATCCGTACGATCTTTTTCAGAAGACACCACGAGTTTACTTGAACAATAAGTTTGGTATTGATCATGACCTGAAAAGAATGATAGCTTTGGGAGCTTTAAAATAGCATTAGATACCGGATTGTAAAAACAAATCAATCCATAGGATAGGCCTATGGTTAGTTCAATATAAAAATCTTGGATGAATAACCAGCCATCAACAGAAGAAACCTGATATGCATAATGGTACTCATTTATTTCTTGTGTGGACTGAAGATGTTCCTCATCCAATTGAGTTGGCCAGGAGTAAAGTCTGTTTTCTGTTAGGCTTAGAAGGCTGAGAGGGAGGTCAGGAGCATAAGGGTGACACAATAAGAATGGAAAGTGTGGTTTTGGAGGGCATCTTCCTTCGGTTGAAAGGGCATCATTAACCTTTGTTCGCCAAGATTGGCATACTTTACGACACTTAAAGTAATTCATTAAGGTTAACTTTTGTAGGATGAGTTCCATTAGCTCTGATGGTAGATCTGACCAATTGCTTCTATGTTGTTTTGACATCATTGTAATTGTAGTTGTATATTTCTATGTTAGTTATAGAACGGAATAAATAGGATCCTTAACATTCGAAACATAATTGTACAGTCATAGAAGCTAAGTGTGATTATATGTTGAATATAGAAAAGATAAGATAATAAAGATCGTTTTACAATTCAATTAATTTTGTTTTGAAAGCAAAATAAAATAGCACTAGTATTTAGATAGTTAGATTAGAACAATCTACCAAAACATATCTAAATCTGTAGCAAAAAAAAAAAAAACATATCTAAATCTCAATTAACGCAAACAATAAGTTGATTCTTTCTATTAGATCAGATTTTAAATTTCAAATTATCTCTTTTTTTTATCATCCTCAAAAGATAAGTTGAATTTTTCTTTTTAAATTATTTTTAATGATTTTGTTTGGACGTAGAAATAAGATTGGGATGATCAAAATTTTATAAATGGTTTGATATGATGAATTAACATGCGGATAGACTAATTGAAATAGCTAGATTCATTATTTGTTCCCCCTTATCCTTTGATTCCATCTATTTTAATTTCTTTGATAAACCAAAAATTGAATCCATCCATTCAAATTATTAACTTAAATTAATGGATTGGATGAACTTAATTTTTTTTTTTTAATAGATAAAATTTTGAAGAAAAGAGAAAAAAAAATTGTACGCTGGCAAGATTTAAATCCAAGTGCTCATACATATACTAGTATACCACAGCATTACCTACTGCTACCTTTTGGGAATGGACTTAATTTATCACTGATTTGAATGGTTAATGGATTGGTGGATAATTATATAACCTCTAAATTTTAGCAAAATAATGTACTCCCTCCGTTTCAAAAGTATTGTTGTTTAAGGTTATGCACGAGTTTTAAGAAATGATTAAATGATGTAAGAATTTAGGGTATTTTGACTTTAATGCCCCTATATAATCATTATTGAAGAAAGAGAAATGTATTGAAAATGAAAAAAAAAAGAGTGTAATAAATAGGGGTATGTTGGGAAAAATAGCATTTATTATGTATTGAGTTTTGTAAAAGAACAAGATTTTTGAAACATATTACAAATGCCAAAAGAACAAGACTTTTGAAACGGAGGGAGTATTGAGTAGATATAATTTATTGGGTGTGAAATGTCGTTCTCTAAACGATAATTGAAGATTAAATTTGTTTGAGGCATAGAGATTATATTAATGAAATATCTTTAATTTTTTTGGATGTTTGAATAAAGATTGAACCCTTAACAAATCATGCTTAATATACATATCATCTATCGATTATGGTGAGTCTTTGAGTAGATATAATTTAATAAAATGTATTATAGGATAATTTAGAATATACCAATATCGGTATAGAAATACAAATTAAATATGTTAAATTTATTATTCATTTTGATAAATAAAAATTATATATATATATATATATATATACTATTTGGTATATATATCGGGATTTGCTAACATGCGTAAAGTAGTTTTTTAGTTAGAACACTTAGACAAAAATAAACTTACATTTTACATTTTGTAAAAATAAGTATTAATGAGAAAGGTTATTTTAATAATTTTGACTTTTTGAAATTAAAAAAAATAAAAAAATCTGGTACCCGAACTCTTCTTTCTCCATCATTTGAAGAAAAAACTTTATCTCTTTTTCTTCTATCTCTATGTCTCTGATGGAATGCCCAGATTGAAGAAGAGGCCCGTATGGTGGAAAGATTATATTACATGAGTTAGACTTTTATTTTATGAACTATTATAGTTTTATTTGGGCTTGGCCCAGTACGTCTTTACCTATCATGGTTTTTAGGGTTCTCTATGTATTTAAGCTGTCTCTTATGTTTTGAGCAGCCTCAAGAAAGAAAGTTTGTTTTTTTTTTAGTAATCTTTTTCTTCTCGTTTTATCTCTTTAGCATTGTGTCACTCTCCCCATTCCCTGAACCTACTCTTTTCAGCCTATCATTTGGTGCTTTCATGGCACACCTCAATCCTCCCACACCATCGAAGTTAGAAACACCAGCAACCACAAATCCCCAAAACAGCACCGACTTGGCTGTGCAACAACTTACAGCCCAGCTTGGTCAAATGCAAACTCAACTAGAAAACCAACAACACCTACTGGACAGCAGATATACAAGGCTGCAGCATATTGTTGACACCAAACACTTAGCAGTGCAACACTATATGGACCAGATAGCTGCCTTACATTTACAAACCCAGTTAGCTATGATGACACCTCAAGAAGGAGCTGCCACACACTCTAATCCCTTACTCACTGAAGGTATTGTCCATTCCCCTTTTACCCCTAATCCTTATTTGTCTTCTTGATCAAACCCTAACCCTTTTGCTCAACGTCCCCCTCCCTTACTTCAAACACCACCACCTATCCCACCCTCTAATCCTAACCCCTCCACTACAGTATCCTTTCCCATCTCTACAACTCCTACCCCCCACAATTCCATTTAATATAACCCATAACCCATTCTCCAACACCTCAACTTCCACAATACCCGTATATAACTTACCCCACACTAATTTTATATCCCATACCTTCACAGTCACACCTTCCTTCGTGGGAAATCTCTTCTCACCCCATCTTTATACCCCTCAGAATACACACTCCCCCTACCCTACCCCTACATTCATTCATCCCCACTCCAACCAACCCCCCACTGCACGCACCCCTAAACTCCAATTATTACCCTTTGATGGTACAAAACCTATGGATTGGATTTTTCAAGCTGAACAATATTTTCAATTTTACCAAGTTCCTATGGACCAAAGACTTAATATGGCAGCATTTTATATGAAAGGGGATGCTTTGAGCTGGTACAAATGGATGTATCAAACCCACCAACTTTCAGATTGGCATAATTTTACTACTGCCTTAGAAAGTCGATTTGGCCCATCTTCCTATGAGAATCACCAAGCGGAGCAGTTTATACTTCGCCAAACCGGCTCCATCATGGATTATCAAGCGGCGTTTGAGAAATTATCCAACAGAATCACAGGTTTAAGTCCAGAAAATTTGTTGAACTGTTTTTTATCCGGTCTTCATCCCGACATTCGCCGCGAGTTATCTATTACCAAGCCAAATTTTCTCTCACAAGCGGTGGGCCTAGCTAAACTCGTAGAGGCCAAGATCAAAGACTCTAAACCCAAATTCACCCGTTTTCCTCCTCCACCACCCCCTCCTACACAACAACCTACCCTTCCACCCCGCACTATCCAACCAATACGTAAATTAACTACCGCCCAAATGCAAGAGCGGAGGGCACAAGGGTTGTATTATAATTGTGATGAAAAATTTATTGATGGCCACAAGTGTAAGCCCAAACAGTTTCTACTCTTACTTATTGATGACCCCAGCCCAAACCCATCAATGCAAGATGAATTCATCACTTTGGAGGCCCAAGAGTTTGCTGAAGTGGCCTCTTCCACGCCCCCTACCTCCCATGATCATGTTATCATGCATTTCCAACTCTCAGATCAGGCTTTAGAGGGTAATTTATCCCCTAAAACCCTCAAGTTTCGTGGTACAATTTTTGGTTACCCTGTTACAGTTTTAATTGATACTGGCAGCTCTCACAATGTTATTCAGCCTAGGGTAGCCAATCATTTACAATTTCCTGTTACTGAGACCCCTAAATTTCTTGTCATGGTAGGAAATGGTGTCCACATTTTCTGCAGTGGCCTATGTGATAATACCCCTATTGTCTTGCAAGACCACCTGTTTCATGTCCCTTTTTACTTACTTCCTATTAAAGGTGCTGATGTTGTTTTGGGTATTGATTGGTTAAGGTCACTTGGGCCCATTATTTCAGATTTTGCAATCCCATCCATGCAATTCAACATTGGGGACAACACCATTACTCTTGTTGGTAATCAATTTCCCATTACCCCTTCTTCTTTTCACCAACTCTCACGTTTAATTCATACTGATGTCATTGCCTCCTTACATACCATTACTTTTCTCACATTACAGCAACCCATCCCAATTTCCACGCCCCAAGACCCACCCAAGCCCCCTCCCCAAATTCAATCTATTTTAGACACATTTCCTACTGTTTTTGACAAACCCACTAGTTTACCCCCCCAAAGGCCACATGACAATCACATTCCACTCCTACCCAACTCCCCACCTATTAATGCTAAGCCTTACCGATACCCACATTCCCAAAAAGAAACCATGACAACGATGCTGAAAGAGATGATAAGAGAAGGAATAGTTACTCCTAGCACAAGTCCTTTTTCTTCACCAGTTTTATTAGTTAAAAAAAAGACGGCACGTGGCGTTTCTGTGTGGATTACCGTGCATTAAATGCGATTACAATTAAAGATCGGTTTCCAATGCCTACAATCGATGAATTATTGGATGAATTCGGAAATGCTACTATTTTTTCAAAAATCGATTTGCGTTCTGGTTATCATCAAATTCGGGTTCACCCGGAAGACACACATAAAACTGCGTTCCGCACTTTTGATGGACATTACGAGTTCTTGGTTATGCCATTCGGACTTACTAATGCACCCTCTTCTTTACAGGCAGCAATGAATGACATGCTTCGACCTCACCTTCGTCGGTTTGTTTTAGTTTTTTTCGATGATATTTTAATTTTTAGTTGTACCCTAGATGATCATTTGCAGCATCTTACAGTTGTGTTGTCCTTATTAGCATCTAACCAATTTTATGCTAAACTTTCTAAGTGTATTTTTGGTGTCACTTCTGTTAGCTATCTAGGACATATTATTTCAGCAGGGGTTGTCAAACCAGATCCCGAAAAGATCCAAGCTATGGCTGACTGGCCAACCCCCCTTTCTCTCACACAGCTCCGCAGTTTTTTAGGCCTTACCGGTTTTTATCGCAAGTTTGTCAAGGATTATGCCGCTCTAGCCTCTCCTCTCACCGACCTGCTGAAATCCGATAATTTTACATGGTTCGAGGTGGCTCAGAAGGCCTTTACAACATTACAACAAGCAATGATAACAGCTCCTGTCCTAAAACTACCAGATTTTACCAAAAATTTTGCAGTGGACACTGATGCTTCAGGCTTGGCAATCGGTGCAGTACTTTCTCAAGATGGACATCCCCTAGCATACTTCAGCAAGAAATTATCACCCCGGATGCAAGCGGCCTCCGCTTATGTTAGGGAAATGTTTGCTGTGACGGAGGCTGTCAAGAAATGGAGACAATACTTATTAGGGAGACATTTCAAAATACTAACTGACCAGCAAAGTCTCAAGCACTTAATGACCCAAACTTTCCATACACCAGAACAGCAGAAAGGGCTACAAAGTTAATTGGGTTCAGCTATGAAATAATTTATAGAGCTGGAAAAACTAACCGAGTTGCAGATGCTCTGTCTCGTTGCTATTCAGACAACACACCTCTCCTTGTAGCACTTTCCTCCCCTCTTCCAGATGTGTTGGATACACTTATCAGCTACTACACCACAGACGAGGGTCGTGCGCTCATACAGCGCACTGAAACAAATGATCAGATGAAAGAATTTTTTCAGTTCTCAAATGTGTTCCTATACTACAAAAACAGGTTGTTTATACCTGATCTGCCAGATCTGCGTGCTTCCATCCTTTCAGAGTTCCACTCTTCCCCAGTTGCAGGTCACTCCGGCCTCAAGCCGACCCTTGCAAGGCTTGCTTCTTGTTGTTATTGGTCAGGATTATACACCCAAGCCAAGGCCTTTGTCTCCTCTTGTCGTGTCTGTCAGATCAGCAAGTACCTCCCAAAGAAAAAACAAGGCATGTTACAACCACTTCCTACTCCAGCAAAGGTATGGCAAGATATCTCTATGGATTTTATAGTGGGTTTACCTTCATCATTCGGTCACACTGTTGTATGGGTTATTGTGGACCGTCTCACAAAGTATTCCCACTTCATTGCCCTTCCTTCCAAATTTTCAGTCGAGCAACTTGCGGCAAGGTTTGTCACTGATATAGTTTGCCTGCATGGTGTTCCTCGTTCCATCATTTCCGACAGGGACAAAGTTTTTCTTAGTCACTTCTGGAAAGATATGTTTCGTCTTCAGGGAACACAGTTAAAGTTCAGCTCTTCTTATCACCCAGAAACAGATGGCCAGACAGAGGTAGTAAATAGGTGTCTAGAAACATACCTTCGATGCTTCACTAGTGAGAACCCACGCACTTGGTTCAGGTTTCTTCACTTAGCTGAGTACTGGTTCAACACCTCGCATCACTCATCCATTGGCATGTCCCCCTTTACAACACTCTACGGTTGTTCGCCACCGTCAATCAAAGACTACCTTCCAGGCACTTCCTCTATCCCAGATCTGGACTCTACACTACATCATAGACAGAGCTTAATGGCAAATCTCAAATTTCATTTAAACAGAGCCAAGCAAAGAATGAAAGCACAAACAGATGCAAAGAGGTCTGATATTACCTTTGATATTGGAGACTGGGTTTTGTTGAAGCTGCAACCCCATCGCCAGTCTTCACTTCACCATCGCCCCTCACAGAAGCTCTCACGATGATACTTTGGGCCATACAAGGTTCTGGAACGCGTGGGTCCAGTGGCTTACCGCTTAGATCTACCAGCCTCCGCTCACATCCACTTGGTTTTTCATGTTAGTCTCCTCTGTCGTTTCTTTGGCAACCCAAGCGAGGAGTTTGAGCCGCTACCTCCCTCGGCCTCCACACCCATAGCCGTGAGTACCACGGAGAATGAACGGGCTTCACCATCCTCACCGACGGCACCACCGGGACATGCGCACAAGTTGAGCCCCACGATCTGCGTGTTTCTCTCCAGCGAAAGAAGGCAGTTCGAAGCTTCAAGGGAATAGAGAATAAAGATGGTTCGGAAGACAGTGGAGAGAAAGGCTTGCAGAGAAAAAGAGAGATGAATGGTAGAGAGAAAAAGGAGAAAGTCCAAATGCTAAGTACCAATGCTTCTGATGTTTCTGAAGAGTTCTCAACACCAAGTACTAAAGCACATTTACTTTCACGTGATAGCCAACTAGTTCTCGAAGACACCAACACGTGGGTAGGAACCCACGTTACAACTCCCAAGGCTCCAACGGCTCCTCTTCTAGGGTTGCCATCCAATACTACACCTTCATCTATTTCCATTGGGCCGGGTTCTTCAGCCCACACCACTGACCAGCTCCTTATTGATTCCACCCTTGAGGACAAGGGTCCCCTTGAAGAGGAAGGCAATGATGGAATGCCCAGATTGAAGAAGAGGCCCGTATGGTGGAAAGATTATATTACATGAGTTAGGCTTTTATTTTATGAACTATTGTAGTTTTATTTGGGCTTGGCCCAGTACGTCTTTACCTATCATGGTTTTTAGGGTTCTCTATGTATTTAAGCTGTCTCTTATGTTTTGAGCAGCCTCAAGAAAGAAAGTTTGTTTTTTTAGTAATCTTTTTCTTCTCGTTTTATCTCTTTAGCATTGTGTCACTCTCCCCATTCCCTGAACCTACTCTTTTCAGCCTATCAGTCTCTCCCCCCTACCCAACCCCAACCAAGAATTTTTAACACACTAGCATTATGAAGCATTAAAATTGACACAATTTTTTCTAAAACTCAAGAACCTTCCTTTTCTTCTTGTAGACAAACCAAAAATTGGTTTAATATATCTACTGTTCGGAGGCATCATTCATATTCAAATTCAAATTTGGTTTATTATATTTGTACCAATTTTTTAGAACCAATTAAATTTAATCGTGGTAGCCTGTGTAACCCAATTTGGTTAGTTGCTCAAAAGAAGCAACAAAGCAACAAAAAGAATCTCAATTATGGATAAAATTGCCGAATGAAATCAACAAACCATTTATGCTATTGTCTAATGAAATCAACAAACCCTTTATGCTATTGTTAGCAAACCCTTTATGCTAGTGTGTGAAAAATTATTGGTTGGGGTTGGGAAGGGGGAGAGAGACATAAAGAGAAAAGTAAAGAGAGAAAGTTTTTCTTTAAATGATGGAGAAGGAAGGGTTTGGGTACCCAATTTTATTTTATTTTTTTAATTTCAAAAAGTCAAATTATTAAAATAACCTTCCTCATTAATACTTGTTTATACAAAATGTAAGGTTATTTTTGCCTATTATAATAGAGTATACTATGCTAAAGTTTGTTCCAACTAAAAAACTACTTTATGCATGTTAGCAAATCTCATATCTCTTTATTCATCCATGATCCTTCCAAAAAATCTGGTATTTTCTTTATTCTATTTTAATTTAATTTTACCAAAATTATTATACACACATTTTTTTATTATATTCTTTCTCTTATTCTTCACTATTTTTCATTGTTCTTAAAATTTGAGATTTTATTTTTTTGACCTAAAATTTGTAATGTTTTTATTAATCTTCACTACTTTTTGCTATTTTGATTTTTATATTGCTTTTTGTGATATTTAAGAAAATCACTTTTGATAATTGATACATTTTCCGTGAAAGGTCAAGAGCAAAAGAAATAATTATATATATTTCAATTTTTTTTATTATTTTGGATAAACATTTTTTAGAATTTATGATCTTCAATTTCAAAAGAAGACCTAAATAAGAAGTATTATATTTCTTAGGTAAGAGATGTTATTTTTTTCATTATGAACTCCTTTCTATTTTTTTTTCATTGCAATTTCGAGAAATTTCAAAAATATATATATTTTTGTGTTGTTGTTGTTGGAGATGGTTATGATTTTTGTTTTAATTCTTTTTGCCTCTCATCCAAGATAGATTTCAAAATTTGTTTACTGTTTATTGTTTTTGCGTAGTATTTATGTAACATTTTTGTTTTATTGAGTATTGCATTTTTTGTCCAGCTCGTTATCTTATGTAATTTATGAATATAATATATAAATGAATAAATATTTTAATCTATGATTCATTATAAAGATTAAGATCCAAATAAGTCTACTTATTGTTTTATAATTATTTAATGAATGTTAGTTTTTAAAAAAATAAAAATCATGATAATATTAATTTTCAACTAATTAACAATCATATTGCAATATCGAAATAAAAATTACTTTAAGATTTTCATGATGTAGTTGTTTATATAGTTGAGTTCCAGAGAAAAGGTCTTTCTCATGTGCATATACTTTTATTCCGAAGCCTCAACGACAAGTACCCAATTGGGCAATATCGAAATAAAAAGTATTTTAAGATTTTCATGATGCAGTTGTTTATATAGTTAAGTTCCAGAGAAATGGTCTTCCTCATGTGCATATCCTTTTATTCCTAAGCTTCAACGACAAGTACCCAATTGGGCTCACTAATAAATAACATCATCTTTGCAGAAAAAAATTAAATCAATATGATTAGAACAATAAGAATAAAGATTTTTAGGATTCAATCTTATTATTAACTTGAGATAAGATAATCGATGAAAAAAAAAATATTTAATTATGATTAATAACAATAATTGTGATAATCATATATATATATATATATTAAAATAATACTAACTGTACAAAAAACCTACTTCATCCATCACATAAATATAAAAAATATCTCATAATATTATCAAATAAAAAAGATCAAAATGTTTAATTTTGATTTAATTTTGATTTGTCATAATAAAGTTGATAATCATGTATAAAAATGTCAATTTATCCATAAAATAAATTAGGAATATATCGGACGAAAAGGGTTACATTTTCTTTATTTAGATGAGGAAGTACAAAATTCATCAACAAAATCATTTAGATAAATCTTTTTTAAATGTAAAGTTTGATTTGAATTCCTACCTTTTTATATAATTATTTTTTGTTGTTGTTTAATAATAATCTTTACTTTACAATAAAAAATAATAATAATATTTAATTAAAAATATTTAATATAAAAAAATTAAAATATCAATAATCCGTGCATTGCACGGGATAAGAGCCAGTGTTGTATAATGATTTTTTTTTTCTTTTTATAATCCAATGTCTAATGCTAAGTCCGTGCTCCCTAGCTAACTCTTTTTATATTGACGTAATTATAAAATTAAATTAAGGGAAAAGAGTATACACACTCCTTAAACTATTTGACTTTTGTAAATAGCCACCATAAATTATTTTTTCTACACAATTACTCCTTAGCTTAAACTTTAACATTTGAAAAAATTAATACTTTTGTTAATTCAAAGTTAAAACTTAACGATAAAAATATCTTACCGGTCGTTTAATCTGTTATAATTTCAACTATTGAATCTTTATAATTTATTTTTTAATTTTAATAGCATTCATTTAACCGCTTTTTCAAAAAGTGAAAAACTGTCGTTTGTGAAAAAACCGATGCAACACAAATTGAGAAGAAAAAGACGTTGTTTCTTTTTTATTATAAACTAGCTCTCACCCCGTGCAATGCACGGGTTATTGATAATTTAATTTTTTTTATATTAAATATTTTAAAGTAATGATTATTATTATTATTTTTATTATAAATTAAAGATTGTTATTAAACAACAATGAAAAATAATCTAAATTATCTTGTTCATAAGTTTTGAACTTTCTCATATGAATCAAAGATAACACTTTTTATCTTACATATTCCTTATTTATTTGATGGATAAAATAACATTTATAATATGATAATCAACTTTATCATGTTGAATTAAAATTAAATCAGAATTAAACATTTCGATATTCTGTGTTTGATGGTATTAGGATGAGCATAATTAATGATAAACCAGAACGTTATTTCATTGGACATAAATTCATTGGAATATAATGACTATTCATTTTTTAAATATTATATTTGTTTATGTATAGATCATTATTAAATTAATGTATTCCTAATTTAGTTGATTGATGAATCAATATGTTTTTATATATCTTTATTACATTTATCTTTATATTATGATTAATTAGAGTGAAATCAAAAGTTAACTTTTTGATATTTTTTATTTGATGATATTATGAGTATATTTAAGGATAAATCAAAATATTTCATATTTCACGGGACATGATAATTTATTAGCATTTGTTGAATATAATTATCACCTTTAATATGAAAATCAGAATTAAATCAAAATTATACATTCTTATCTTTTTTATTTGAGGGATAGATTAATATTTTTTTAGTACAATTAGCATTTTTTTTATATAATTATCTCAAGTTAATCATAAGATAGGATTGTAAAAAGTGTTTATCCTAATTGTTTTAATAATTTTGATTTAATTTTTTTTGCAAAGATGATGTTTACTTGAGTTATTTTCTTTAGTTTCTTTGTGATTATCACATAATATTGTTTTTTATTCTGATGACATATATGGGTAAATGAATGAGAATTGTTTTAATCTTTTTAAATAAAGATAAGAATTTAGAATCAATGATTTATCTATTAATTTACAATAATGATAATAATAATAATAATAAATATATGAATAATAATATGATAAGAGATAATGATAAGAGATAAGCCTATATAAAAGATGATAAGATATAAAATATAGATAATTTATCTTTATTATTATTTAGTCTTATGAAATTTTTTATTTGGATTATCCTGTAAATTTTAAGTTTTTATTTGTTTTAGTAGATTACTACCACTTTGGTGGTTTGCTAGTTCCGTCTAGTTTTATGAAATAAATTTTTTTATTGGGATTATTTTTTTAATTTTTAATTTTTAATTGTTTTTGGAGGCTACTACATTTGATAATAGAAAAATTTACTAATTAGCTTAATTTTACTAATTCAATTATCAATTTTACTAATTAGTTTAATTTTAGGAGTTAAGCTAATTAGTAAAATTGCTAAAACTAATATTCATTATTATTTCAATCTTTAAATTATACACTTTTCAGCTTTGTGTTACGAATATTATTTTTTTAAGAGAAAAACATTATTTAATCCCTTGTGCAGAGAATAAAAATTCTACTATACTACTTATAATTTAAATAAACATTTTCTATTTTACAATTTTTATTTATAAATTCCCAAGGTTAATACTTATTATATAAGTTGATAAATTTTATTTATTTATTTATAAGGGTATTGAAAATTATTGTTCTTAAAGAGAAAAAAAGTTATATTTTTTTTAAAGAGAAAAAAATATAAAGATTGTTACAATCACTAAATGGATTAACATGAAATATCTTTGACTTAAATCTCTAGATGGAAAAAATTAAAATAATGTTACGTGAAATTTTTTCATACATTAGTATTTTATAACTTTTTTTTTGTTTGGAAAAGAACGTAGGATACAAAATTTTTCATTTTTAATTTTTTTTTAATTTGAAATGTCGATATGAGATTAAGATTTCTGTATAGCATAAAATTATCCTATCCAGAATCATTCCAAAGCAATAACATGCTACCCAACCTAACACACCACGTAATAATCCGTAAACAAATGCTTTTATATATAATTATTTTTATCTATTACATTGCAAAAATGAACTTTTCTATTTAGTATAATAAAAAATTTTATTTAACAAATTAAGTGTGTTTATCTTTTTGAGGATAATGATTATTTTTTTAAACAAAATGAGGATAATGATTTCACATTGATGATAATGAAATTTTTAAATTTTAAAAACTTGATATATGATTATCATCAACATATTATAAAATAGGAGAAGTTGAGGGCATTTTTGTCATTTTCATTTTCCCACCTTCATCCTTGCTTTTCCCTCCAAATTTGTTTGTTCGTGCATCGCACGGGAATAAATATTTATCTTAAGTTATTTTTAGTAAATTTTTATTAGTATAATTTGGATTACACATAAATATAAAAATTGCCCGCAAACATACAATTTGCATTTCGATATTATTACAATTTGCACGGGTTATTAATGATCTTTTCAAAAGGAAATAATTTGAATCAAATATTGACATAAAAAATATATAATGCCTAAACGACCCGTCATATGATAATTAACCAGAAAAAAAACGAATATAATGTTGTAATTTTAGAAATTCTAAGACAAACAATTCATAATATAGGCAAACTGGTATTAAACATTTAAATAGAGCATCATTATGAATAATAAATTTTGGGTACAACGGAAAAATGGATATATAAGTATTAAAGATGAGCTATAATTTTGTATAATGATTTAGCTTAATACAATCAAATATTTACTCAGTCATGAATTCAAATTTAAAAAAAATCCAAAAATTTATACGATATGTTGCAATTTATATTGTGAAAAATAATGATGCGTTATTTTATACTTTAGACAATATACTTATTTGCAATTATGAAGTTCTAATACAAGCAAGTAATTTGAAAGTTCGAATCCTATAAACACGAATTAATTAAAAGTGTGAAAACATGTCTTATATTTTGGGACAGATGTAATAATAATAATGATGATGATGATATATATGGTAAAAAAAATAGTTGCATTTGGACTTGCAAAACGAATTACTTACAAAATACATTTGGAATGATGGATTAAATAAAACAAAACTCAAAATGAGTTGGATATTTTTTTTTAATATAAGAAATTATGTTGTTAATTAAAATTAGAAATCACATAGTTGATATATTATTAGTTAATTTTTATTAATGAAAAAGTTGGTAGCTGAAATTAGATTCAAAGGTTAATGTTTATGACTATTCATTTCTAAATACACGTAAATCATTTTTATAAAAAGTTCATATTAACTTATTATTTTAAAAGACATATTTTCAAAATCTATAATCAATTTTAGAAAAAAAAATTTAAACCCGTGCATAGCATACAACATGATGTTTTCTTTTACTTCCATGGGGGGCAAAGTTGATAACAGAGTTAATAACGGTCGAGGTCGTTATGTTTATAGGATTTCTGGTCAAAATCATCATCGAATAGGCACCTTACTTCCAATTGAAGGACAACAACCTAAGTTTGCTCAGCTTTACATATATGATACAGAAAATGAAATTACTAATAGGATGACTGTTGCAAGGTGACCTATACTTTATTTCATTGATTACTTTAGAGTAAAACTACATTGCTATTGATAATGATAACCATTTTTACTGGATTTGTGTTTCATGAATATACAGGTCCTCCAATTCTGAGAGTGGTCCAAATTTTGATTCTTCAATTGTTGAAGGTTTGAAGGAAATGATTGACCAATATAATCCAATTGCCAAAGTTTTCAGGATGACTAGGGATACTCTTCGAGCATATCCAATGAGTAACATGAAGTTAAGATTGCTACGCAAAAGAAACAAGGATTCGAGATTGTATAATTTGCCTACCGTTGATGAGATAGCTGCTTTGGTTGTTGGTGATTTTGATATTAATAATGAGGAGAGAGACATAATAGTTGAGACTCAGGATGGGTTTTTGCAAAGGATCCATGAATTGCATCCATTATATGTTCCTATGCATTATCCTGTGTTTTTTCCTTATGGTGAGGATGGATATTGTAACAACACTGCACATACTGAAAGAACAAATCCAGATGCACAACGCAAAGGAAAAATTACACTTCGTGAATTTTTCGCTTTTAGGTTTCAAGAAAGGGAACATGAAAACGCAATTTTCTTATATGGTAGAAGACTTTTTCAACAATTTGTGGTTGATGCATACACAATGGTTGAAAGTTGGAGATTATCTTATATTCGTGCTCACCAAAAAAAACTAAGACAAACTATTTACAAGGGATTAGTTGATGCTGTCTATGAGGGTGAACAACAAGGATGCAAAATTGGAAAAAGGATTGTATTGCCATCAAGCTTTACTGGAGGTGCTCGCTATATGATGCAAAATTATCAAGACGCCATGGCAATTTGCAAGTGGGCTGGCTATCCTGATGTGTTCATTACTTTCACGTGCAATCCTAAATGGCCAGAAATTACAAGATATTTAAACCGCACTGGTTTGAAAGTGGAAGATAGGCCTGATATTGTTGTAAGGATTTTCAAAATGAAACTCAAAGAACTAATGGAAGATCTGAAATCTGGCAAGATTTTTGGCAAAGTAAAAGCAGGTAATATTTAATTATAATTTTAATATCTTTAAAACAATTTTAGGACCTATTGATGGTTACATATATATCATAAGATTATAAAAGATAATTGACTTTAATATATGTGTTTGTAATTTGTATGTATTGTGTAAATAGTTTACTCCTGAGTTTATTTTATGCTCATGTCATTTGAATGCGAATTAAATTTTTTGGTATACTTTTGCTATGAAACATTTAATTTTACCCCTTCTCTTCCCTGAATAAATTGTATATTGTTTATTTCTCTAAAATTTAATATCACTTCATGACTTTGTTTTTTTTCCTATTCAGTGTAATTATTATAAAACCATTTCAAGTTAAAAGAATAAATATAGAGAAATTTAACAATGCCTTTTCGATAAGAATAGAATAAGAATTCATGCTGTAATGTAAAGAGGTCCATCTTATATATATTTATTATATATCTTTAAAAAACTGAATTATCTTTTCTCCCTTCATGGTAACTAATGAAAGTGTAATATGTTTTGTAGTTGTGTACACCATTGAATTTCAAAAGTGTGGCCTACCACATGCCCATATTTTGCTATTTTTGCAACCTCAATGCAAACACCCACTCCCAGAAGATATTGACAAGATTATTTCAGCTGAAATACCTGACCCAATTGAGTCACCAGAATTATATGAAGTAGTTAAAGAATTTATGATGCATGGACCTTGTGGGCATTGCGATAAGAATTCACCTTGCATGATTGATGGAAGATGCTCGAAGCATTACCCTAAACAATGGGCTGAAAGTACCAGCATTAACGAAGATGGATATCCTGTTTATAGGAGAAGAAGAACAGGGATTACGGTGGAAAAAAATGGGTTCTTACTTGATAACAGAAGTACAGTGCCTTTTAATCTCATTCTTCTACTGAAATATCGATCACATATTAATGTTGAATGGTGCAACCAACAAAGAAGCATCAAGTACCTTTTCAAGTATGTGTGCAAAGGAAGTGATAGAGTTACTGCTACGTTGTACAAACAATGAAATGGAGATCCGGGAAAGGAAGTTGATCAGATTCAATGTTATTATGATTGTAGATACATTTCTCCATGCGAAGCTATTTGGAGGATTTATTCATTTGAGATAAATTATCGTCAACCAGCCGTTGAAAGATTCAAATATGCATTTGGAATGATGGATTAAATAAAACAAAAATCAAAATGAGTTGTATTTTTTTTAATATAAGAAATTAAGTTGTTAATTAAGATTAGAAATCGCATAGTTGATACATTATTAGTTAATTTTTATTAATGAAAAAGTTGGTAGCTGAAACTAAATTCAAAGGTTAATGTTTATGATTATTCATTTCTAAATACATGTAAATCATTTTTATGAAAAGTTCATATTAACATATTATTTAAAAAGACATATTTCCAAAATCTATAATCAATTTTTTTTTTTAAAAAAAAATTAAACCCGTGCGATGCACGGGTAAAATTACTAGTATTTTATAATTATTTAAGACGGCACTTTAAGAATTGTAGTTTTTTAGATGAATATAAATTTTTGTTAGATGTTTGAGTTTATCATGGATTCTTTGCTATGACCATAGAAGCCTCATCTATTTGAGTTTATCTTATTGAGGATAATGATTATCTTTTTAACAAACTGATGAGTTTATCTTTTTGAGGATAATGATTATTTTTTTAACAAAATTGAGTTTATCTTTTTGAGGATAATGATTAATTTTTTAACAAACTGAGTGAGTTTTTCTTTTAGGATAATGATTATTTTTTTAACAAAATGAGGATAATGATTTCACATTGAGGATAATTAAATTTTTAAATTTTAAAAACTTGATATATGATTATATTAAAAAGTTTCCATTGTTTAGTTTAAATTTATCATTAACTTAAAAAAAAAAACCTAGACTCTTGTAACACGGCACACGGGTGTATTATTGTATTGCAGAAACAGTGTGAGTTCATGGGAAAGGAGGGAGGGAGATTAGAGCTAATGTGTGAGTGAACACTTTATGATTGAAAATTAAAATAGCAAAGTTGAAAAATAAAATAGTAAAGACAACATAAGGAACCACTTTAAAATCGGAAACAAATGCTAATATAAACAATTATTTTCATCTATTACATTGGGGACAAATGCTATTATATACAGTTATTTAAATGCTATTATATACAATTATACTTTCTCTTCATTGCTAGGGAAATTAACCAACTCCTCTAGCTTAAAGCACAAATTAATCTCATCTTGCGCAGTTTCCGGACCATCACTCCCATGGATTATATTTCTGCAGGCATAGGCAAGGATAATTATTAGACTGTGATGATCACCAAAAATAATGGAGAGGTTGTGATGATCACCAAAAATAATAGCATGTCTCTTGGCAAAACAATAGAGTACCTTCCAACAATGACATGCCTCTAATAGTCCCCGGCTCTGATTTCTATGGATCCATAATTTGATGATTATTGTCAATTTGTCATCATATTTATAGTTGAAAATATGTGATATCTAAAAAGAGTCCTCGATAATTTGAGTTTATCTTTTTGAAGATAATAATTATTTTTTAAAACAAACTGAGGATAATGATTTCAAATATTTTGAAGATAATAATTAATTTTTTTTAACAAACTAAAGATAATGATTTCAAATATAGATAATTTATTTAATTTCAAATTATAATTTTGGATAGATAATTTATTTAATCTCAAATTATAATTTTGATAAAAACAATGTTATTTAACTACAAAAGCTCTGGTGCTAGTATTTCTTAAGCGAACAAACATGGTGCCTCAAAAATTTCTCCGACAAACGTGGTGCCTCGAAAAGGGATCTTTTTATATAAGTATAGTAGATAAGGTATTTTAGAATAAATTATAAACGTGGTGCCTCGATAAATGAATATTATTAAAATTAAAATTAAAAAATAAATTATAAACAATCTCGTGGTTGAGATTATAACAAATTGAATGGTCACGTGTTTTTACCATTAAATTTTAATTTTGAACTAACGAAAATATTAATTTTTACGAAATGCTGAAGTTTAGGGAGTAATTGTGTAAGAAAAGTAGTGTGTGGTGACTATTTGCAAAAGACAAATAGTTTAAACGATGTCTATACTCTTTTCCCTTAAATTAAGTAAAAGCTTATTTAATCATTTAATTTTTAAAAGTTATTTTGATTGAAAACGATTCTTAGATTTTAAAAAAATTTGGCTAAAACATTATTGAAGGCGGTGCATGTTAATAGTTAATATGCACTGGCGCATGTGAAAATTTTATTTTTGTTTTTTAAATTTTTTTAATACAGATTTATTCAGAATATTTTTTAGCACAATTTCGAATACAGATTTATTAGACTATGTAAAGTTTGAATACAGTTTTACTCAGTACAGTTTTTAAGAACACAGAATAAAAAAAAAATCCAAATTATAAAAATAACTTCATATCGATAAAAAAGAAAATGCATAGAATATTTTTTAATTGATTAAATTTTAAAAAAATAAATAAAAAAACACAAAAAGGAAGGCATGCACCGGCCGGAGCCTCCGCCTTATTGAACCATCATAAGTAGATCCATATTTTTATATAAATAATAAAATAAAAGGTTTAATGCAAAAAGAACCATCGAATGAATCTAACTAAGGCCAACAAAAAAAAATAAGAAAATAAAGAAAAAAAAAACTAAGGCCAACAAAAATTGGGCAATATTTACAGAATACATTATGAGAAAATAAAGGATAAAAACTTAGGAAACCAACAAAAGATCATGAAACACTTTAAACATAAGGAAGTCTATTCTTGCTTTTCTTTCTTCTTAATGTCATTCCCAAGCAACTGTTTAAGCTCTTTAAGGATGGAAGGTCTTGATTGAAGATTGATATCATTTGACAAAGTGGTAATGAAGTCTTTTGGAACAAGGCATTTCTCCTCTGAGTACATCTTCTCTTGAACACTTAGAGAGACAAGCAGGGCATGCATATCTTCTGTTGGAGGTGCTGCCTTCTCTTCCTGCTACAATTAGCAAAATACAATTGTGGATTTAATCATGGAGATAAAGTAGGAAGAGCTCAAAACATTGATTTAACATATATCTATGCCAATTTCCAAATTATTTCTTAGATAAGGTAGGAATTGGGATGAATCAAAAGCATCTAGTGCTAATCAATATTTTTAAAGGGGAAAATTTTTTTTAGTATGCAACCTAATTTTGAATTATTGTTATGCAATCCTATATTAGATTAATTAATGATACTTTGTTACCTAATTACAATGACTTGGCAGTTACATAAATACCTTCCTTTTCAAAAAAAAAAAAAAAAAAAAATCTTGCTCCTGAAAAGTCTCTCAAAAACTGCTCTCCAATGTTGACCACGTCTTCACATTCTATTAACTGTTTCCTCAAATCTCTCTTCACCCATTTCTCTCCCTTTAATTTCTCCCTCAATCACAAACACACGCATACATACATGTTCTGAATTTATTTTCAAACAATTCGGAGTTAATACTGTTATTATATATTTTAGAAGGAACCACAACATCTTAGCAGGGAAAAAACAGAACATTTGATAGAACAGTGAATGACAAATTACAAACAACTGCCTATATTTACTGTAACAACAATTTCACTTTTCGTGTTTCATGAGAAGCAACTAACACTATGGACAATAATTTATTCTTTATTGAATATAAAGAATCTTAAATATACAAGGACAGACAATAGACAGCCAGTGCAACTCTATCAACATGTCTTCTTGATCGATTAATTCAAACAAAATATAAAATGGACAATTAATTAGCAAACTTTTATTAGTAATTAAACTGAATTTAGATAATAGTAATCCACAAGAAAAATTTAAAGAAATAAAAGGACTAAACTAATTACCATGAAGTAACACAATGATATATATTATGACAAGAATATGAAAGTTAGATAATAGACATGCAAGAACCAATTAATTAATCACCTGGAGTGTGTCCATAAGTTGAAGCATTTGAGCTTGAGCCTGCAAGTATTGAACATATTTGCCAGCTGCATTAAGCATCTCAGCTGTGTTCATCCTAGAGCCACCAGGAACCAACTTCCCAAGCTCCTGTGTCTTATCAGTTATCTTCCTTCTCCTTTCTCGCGCCGCTATGCTTTGCGCGGATATGGTTCTCTTCTCCTTACTCTTCTTCTCATACTCATTCTCATACTGCACCATGCAGCAACCATCATCATATGGAAGTTGTTGAGGAACTTGAAACTCTGGCATTATTGCATCAGAGAAGAAGAGTTGTTCTGGTAGTAGTTCAGGTAGTGGTAATACTAGTTCCTCTTCTGGCATGGGATTTTGAACAAAACTACCATCAATGAAGTTGTTGCTTGAAGAGTGGTTTTGTTCTTCATAAAAGCACTTTTGGCGTTTTGGACAAGGAAGAATGTTGCATTGGTCTTCTTCATTAGGGAAAATTTCAGAGAGTGAGATGATAGGGTCATAAGAAAGGAGGTGAGGGTAGATTTCAGGGTAAAGAAAACTTGTTGGATCAAAATAGGAATCAAAGAAAGTGTTTGGAAGGAAGAAGCTTTCATCTTGATGATAAAGGTTGTAGTGCTGTTCTGGTAGTGCAAGTAGCTGTGGTGAAAATGTGCTCATTTCTGAGTTATTGGGAGTTTGATGAAAGTCCAAGTCCATGTTGAAGTAAGTGCTCAATGCCATTGTAGTGAAAAACAAAACCTGCTTCCACAAGAAAAGAAGTTACATATATAGTAGAAATTAACCACCATAAATATAGGAGTCATGCATAATTATTGGAAATGAATATAATAGTTTAGTGCTTAATTAAAGCTCAAGTGCATGCATATATAATTAGAAACCGATAATATATAATTACGTATGAATATTTAGTGTTATCATAGTAACCAACATAGAGCCATGCATAATTGGAAATGCATAAATAGTTTAGTGCCTAAAGCTCAACTAGGATATAAAAGAAGATCGAAGGTGATGATAAGAGATAAGAAATTTTAGTTAACATGCATGCAGAAAAGACAGAAGAATCTTTAATTTAAAATGAAATAGACATGTAGCTAATTAAAAAAAATCTTAGATAAAGAGAGAGAGACCTGAGAGGGAGATAATAATGTGTGTGTGCAAGAAGAAGCTAAAGATATGTTGTTTGTAAATTGGATTTGTGAGTGAAGCAAGAGACAGCAAAAGACTAATTTATTGACAAAGAAGTGAATAGCTATGAAAACTACATAAACTGATTTTATCCTCACTGCCTCGTGCTTGTTTGTGGGTTGAGATTATTATGGGGAGGTTGGAGGCAGTTACGGAGAATGTGCTTTTTCTTTTCTCTTTTTTTCCCCTCTTAACAATAACTAAATAATAAGAATATTCTCCTCTATGAGCACTGTCTAGTAATATGACTAATTTAGTTAACAATAAGAATATTCTCCTTAATTCAACAACCCAAAAAAATAAAAATAAATAAATAAATAGAATTTACACTTCTCATTCTTATATTTTCCCTGCATTATTATTCAGTGAAAATACAGTGATCAAGTAAGTAAGACTATACAGTCAAAATGCAAAGTTTTTATTTTATTTTTTTTTAAATTTTAAACACATGCATAAATTAATTAAAACATTTTATAAGTAATTTTTTTTGTCTTAAAATACTCGAGTGTGAGAAAATATTTGTTGGAAGTCTCTCGCTTTTCTACAAGAGTTTTTCTTTTTTTAGTGAGTTTTGACTTTGTCTAATTACATATTACATGCATTTCAAGTTTGAAGTCTTGCCTAAATTAAACCAGAAAGATTAATTATATTTTTTTTCTTTCCACATATATCATTTGCATAAGAAAATTTTGTTTGAGCTAGTAATCTATACTTATATAAATACCAATGGGTATCCCACGAGCGGGGAAAACCCAATGCTAAGTGTCCGTGGATCCCATACATAGGAGTAGTACTTTTTTTCTCTTTTTTTAAATTAAAAGGAAAGTACGCTTCTCAAATCTTCCGGCACTCAGATAATGATACAAATAAGTAAAATATAAACAAGGGTATTTTTACTATGCATCGATTTTTGGTGATCCGACACTTTTTATTTTATTTTATATTTTTAATAAATCTAATATATTAAAAAATGATTTGGGTTTCCTGTGTTTTTATTTTGTACATGTTTTTGTTATTTGAATTTGAAATTTTTTATTATGTGATTCATGACACAGGTAATAGTCCAAACAAGTAAAATATAAAACAAAGGCGCTTTTACCATGCACCGGTTTTTGGTCCTCCGACTCTTTTTTTTATTTTATTTTTTAATAAATTTAATATATTAAAAAACATGTTTTGGGTTTTCTGTGTTTTTTATGTACATGTTTTTGTTATTTGGATTTGAAATTTTTTTTATTATATGCTTCCTGACACAGGTAAAGATCCGAACAAGTAAAATATAAAACAAGGATGATTCTACCATGCACCGATTTTTGGTACTCCGACTCTTTTTTTATTTATTTTTTTAATAAATCTAATATATTAAAAAAAATAATATGCTTTGGCTGTTTGTGTTCTTTTTATGTACATGTTTTTGTTATTTGGATTTGAATTTTTTTTATTACATGCTTCCTGACACAGGTAATGATCCCAACAAATAAAATATAAAACAATGGTCCTTCTACCATGCACCGATTTTTGGTGCTTCGGCTTTTTTTTTTACTATATAAATCACAATGGGTATTCCATTGTGAGAACTACAATCGGTGGGTGAAATAACTAGGAGACACTAGGAGAACACCTAGAAGGAGGGGTTGAATAGGTGTTAAAGGAACCTTGAAAGATTTTCGAAAGAAACAAATCGAAACGATTAAAACAAAATGATTTTTACAAAAATATACTGATTAATCGATTAACTTCAGTACTAATCGATTAATGCCGAAGCTTACTTTCAAACTAATCGATTAAATAACTTGTTAATCGATTAATGCCGAAAGCAACTTAAAAACTAATCGATTAACAATCGACTTAATCGATTAATCACTGTTAAAACTGAAAAATCACTTTTCAATCAAATACGAAAATCAATCAATTAACACATAAGATCAGAGATTAAGCGGAATTGATTAACACCAATATTCTTATTGATTACCTAGGTTATGAAAATGATTTTCCCCAAATCAATTTGCACAATTAAAATTCAATTCAATCAATTATGAAAATCAATCTTTTCTAGGTTTTCAACCAAGAACAATATTGAAATGACTTGAATGTAAAGAGTTAAGAATTTAGAGATACGACACAGTGATTTATCCTGGTTCACTTTCATCCACTTGAAAGCTATATCCAGTCCCCTCTTCAACCAAGAGAGATTCTTCACTATGAGGAATTAAAGTTCTCAAATTACAAGTAAATGCCTCTCAAGACTCCCTTCTTGATAGCCTACAAGAGGTACCACACCCTTGCCTTGTAACCCTATTGAATCTAATCTAACATCTTCTCTTGCTTGCCGATTATCCCACAACAAGTCTTCCAATTGCTTTGAGATGCTTCAAAGACTTCCACTTGCTTGATGATGCCTCACACCAACACTTCCAATTTGCTTGTTAACACAACAAGACTTCCAAGATAACTTTGCTTGATGAACAACCACCAAGTCTTCCTTTGTTGTAGTTAGCTTGCCTTCTTTGCAATGATTACAACTCAAATTGAAAACAATAACAATCCTATGAATCTCTTTCAAAAGCTATGAAAATATCAACATGAGAGATTCAAAGATTTATGATCAAAGAATGTAAAAGTTAAAGCTTTGATCTATGAAAAATGAGAGAGAATAGTGTGGCTTTGATCTTTGTAAAATTGATATGAAAATGTTCTAAGATTGTAATTATTATTCACAAAGGTTAGGAAAAGATTTATATGAAATACCCAAAAGATAGGAAACTTAAAAACTAGTTTTGAGAAGTGAAAAACGTATTTTAAAAACCAATTTTACAGGTCTTAATCGATTAACACTTGGCTTAATCGATTAACCACTGTAACAGTTGTGTTAATCGATTAACCCTAACACATTAATCGATTAGCCACTGCTAAAGTCAATTAAAAACTTGTTTTCTCAAAATTAAACCTTTCCTTTCAAACCTTTAAGCCACCTATTGATTTTAGGTTAAGTGAATACTCAAAATATAATATAATCATGACCTTGATAGAGATTCACTACCCTTTAAATATTCTACCCAAACTCATCAAAATAAAAGACTTGAGAGGCTAAAGATATTACAATTAAAACACAAAATAAGTCTTTATGAGCTTGCTCTCTCTTCATCAATGTTGAGTGTTGTTTGTTTGTTGATCTTCTTCAAAACTTGAGCTTGATTAAACTATTTGTAGCTTGTTCAAAACCTTTGTCAACCTTTGTCATTATCAAAACCTTCTCACTGGATTTAACATCCATGAGCGAGAAAACCAATGCTAAGTGCGTGTGGGTCTCATAGGAGTACTACTCTTTTCTTTTTTTTAAATTAAAAGGAAAGTACTGCTTCTCAAATCTTCATGCACACGGGTAATGGTATAAACAAGTAAAATACTCCCTTCGGCTCAAATTTATAAGCAAATTTAACAACTTTTTCGCTTATTAAGGAGGTTAGTTGATTGTATTTAATTTTCTCAAATTTATAAAAAATAGAGGTATTTTAGGAAAGTAGTATTGTGAATGAAACAAAAATTAATTAAGATTACAATTTTCTAGAGATGTTTTAGGAAAGTGGCATTGGGAATGAAACAAAATTTAATAAAGTTAGTTAATTTTGCTTATATTTTAAACCAAGAGAATTATGTTTTTTGTTGCTTATAATTCGAGCCGGAGGTTGTATAAAACAAGGGTGCTTCTAACATGCACCGGTTTTTGGTGCTCCGACTCTTTTTTTTTTAATAAATCTAATATATTAAAAAAAATGGTTTGAGTTTTCTGTGTTCTTTTTATGTACATGTTTTTGTTATTTGGATTTGAAATTTTTTTATTATATCTTTCCTGACACAGGTAATGGTCCAAACAAAGTAAAATATAAAACAATGGTTCTTCTACCATGCATCGGTTTTTGGTCCTCCGATTCTTTTTTTATTTTATTTTTTTAATAAATCTAATATATTAAAAAAATGTTTTAGGTTTTCTGTGTTCTTTTTATGTACATATTTTTTATTTGGATTTGAATTTTTTTTAGTATATGCTTCTTGACACAGGTAATGGTCCGAACAAGTAAAATTTAAAACAAGGGTGATTCTACCATGCACCGGTTTTTGGTGTTCCGACTCTTTTTTTATTTATTTTTTAATAAATCTAATATATTAAAAAAAATATGTTTTGGGTGTCTATGTTCTTTTTATGTACATGTTTTTGTTATTTGGATATGAATTTTTTTTATTATTTGTTTCTTGACATAGGTAATGGTCCAAACAAGTAAAATATAAAACAAGGGTGCTTCTATCATGCACCGGGTGAACAAGAAAAAAATACCTAAACAAAAGTGGCCTTACTAATGTACATATTATGAAACCCATAATAATGTCATGTGTAAATTATTGCCTTAGGTAACTAGTAACATCTTCAATATAGATGGACTAATTTTCCATCCAAGAACTTTTAAGTACGATAGGATTCATACCGTAATAAATTAATAATATTTTGCATATATACAAAGATTATATATATCATATACTCATCAATATGGGGTTGGTCAAGTGGTAACTCACTTGATTCCTTAATCAACTGATATTGAGTTCGAACTTTGCGTATGAAGCAACTCCGGATGAGTCAAATTTTGGGTAAAATAGATCCGGATACTGGTTGGTGTACACCAAAAAAATATATATCATATACTCTTTTCATCCGATCCCTTAATATAAGATTCATTTGCAAAGGTTTTTTTTTTTGTTTTATTTATAAAAACTTATTATAATTTTTTATGCCTTTAATTATTTCTTTTTACAGCCATTTCAATTTACTCAAATTGAGTCTCAATAATAGTTATACGAGCAATTTTGAAAGAAAAAAATCACATATTCACATTTTTAATATATATAAATAATATTATTAATTTTCTTGATGGACATAAATTCTCTCAAAATAGTTATAAAATAATGGACGGAAGGAGTATAGGAGGCTTTTTTACTTAAGTGGGTAGTTTTACAAACAATTTATAGAAAGGGGTAGTTTAAAAACTATTTACGTAAAATAGGGCAGTCAACAAAACTATTTACGTAAATGGGGCAGTCAAAGTCAAAAGGCATAGTCAAACGCGTCATCCCGTCTGACGCGACCCAAAAAGTGACACGTGGCAACCTCCCATTGGTCCTCCAGATTCTTTCCGGATAAAAAAAAAAAGTCACCCGACAATGGCGCCACGTGGCGCAACCAGGGGGTTGCGTCACTGCGCATGACGCGTTCAGTTGCGTCAGCCGCAATGACGCAACTCCCTGGTTGCGCCACGTGGCACCACTGTCCCCCACCAGTCCAGCATGTGTTTATTACTCCTGGTTCCAACAGCCCACCTCCCATATACATTACTACACCATCAAAAATCTATACGTTGGGAAGTATAAAAATTAATAAATTATTTGCTTAGGAAAAATCTATACGTTGGGAAGTATAAAAATTAATAAATTAACACACCAGCAATTACTACTCTATAAGTAATTGCTTAGGAAATGATTAAAATTAATAAATTATTTTGAACATCTATACATTGGGAAGTATAAAAGTCCACTTCCTTCAATTTGAACTTTGAAATATTTAAAAAAAGAGAACACATTTTTTTTAATATACTTCCTCCGACTCGAATTATAAGCAATTACAACTACTTTTATCACTTTTACGCTTATTAAGGAGGTTAGTTGATTGTATTTAATTTTCTCAAATTTATAAAAAATAGAGGTATTTTAGGAAAGTAGTACTAGGAATGAAACAAAAATTAATTAAGATTACAATTTTCTAGAGATGTTTTAGAAAAGTGGTATTAAAATAACAAAATTAATTATTAGCATTAGTATATAGGATATTATTAGCTAGATTTTTTTAATAAATAAATAAATAAAATAAAAATCTAGCTAATAATATTCTATATACTAATGCGTAAAATAAAAATTTTAGTTTATTAATTTTTTACATTATTGTTTAAGGTAATAATTTAGTTTATTAATTTAGTTAGATTTTTGATGGTGTATGCATTTATTAATTTATTTATAGAGTAGTAATGTATAGGGGGAGGTGGGCTGTTGGAACCGAGGAGTAATAAACGCATGCAGGACTGGTGGGGGACAGCGGTGCCACATGGCGCAACCAGGGAGTTGCGTCATTGCGGCTGACGCAACTGAACGCGTCATCCGCAGTGACGCAACCCCCTGGTTGCGCCACGTGGCGCCGCTGTCGGGTGACCTTTTTTTTTTTTTATCCGGAAAGAATCTGGAGGACCAATGGGAGGTTGCCACGTGTTACTTTTTGGGTCGCGTCAGACGGGATGACGCGTTTGACTATGCCTTTTGACTTTGACTGCCTCATTTACGTAAATAGTTTTGTTGACTGCCCTATCTTACGTAAATAGTTTTTAAACTACCCCTTTTCTGTAAATTGTTTGTAAAACTACCCCACTTAAGTAAAAAAGCCGAGTATAGGATGATGGAGAACAATGCCCAGAGGAGCATCATAGATTATCCCTTCTTTCAATTTATTTATTCTTTTAGATCTTCAATTTTTAATTTTTGGCCAATTACAACCTCGGTCCAAATCCAAATTAAGATGCTCATGTGTCTAAAGTCAAACACATGTTACGCTCACATTATCTGAGTTGGATTTTTTTAATTAGATTTAATTCAAAAATAAAATTAAACTAAAAACTATTAAAAATTAAAAGTGATTAAACAAAAGGAAATTCTAATTCCACTCCGAAAGGTGATATTTAATTTGCACCCAAGCCAATTAAAAACTGACATACATGAACTATTGAAAATATCTTGGTTACAGTTCAAAAAAAAAAAAAAAAAGAAAGAAAATATCTTGGTTACATACACTCAATCCATTTTTAACCTACACACCCATCCCATTTTTATTATTTATACACATTTAACTTTTACTTTATGTATATTCACCTTTCACAAATCACACTCATTCTTCTTTGCTATCTTCTCCTCCTTCTTCATTCCTCTATCATATACCACCATCACACTTTTTTCTTTTTTTTTTCTTCCGGAGGACTATCAAAAGTAAAAAAAGATAATATTGGAAATAAATCCATTACTTACCTTCATTTTCATATTTGATTTATGCTATCATTTTTTTTTTGCTTAAACGTAAATATATATAAAAAAAAAATTACTATACTCAATAATAGACTAAATTATAAGACAAACCCAACAAATTTATGCATTCTAATACTTTTCATTGATTTAGTCGGTTCTGATCCAGAACAACCGCCAACAATAATTAATCAATGGTTTTTCTAACCAATAATTATTTAACTTCCACTCAAAAATAAAGTTTACATATGTGATTAGTTCATATTTTAACGTATTATTATTATAACTTGTCATAACTGATCGAAGTGATCGCGTGGCCTAATGGATAAGGCGCTCGCCTCCGGAGCGGGAGATTGTGGGTTCGAGTCCCATCGCGATCGCATTGTTTATTTCATGTCATATATAAGTATGACACACCGTTCTTGTATTTTGGTAGAAAAATCGAACTTAAAAGTGTAATTTATTTATTTCTCTTGGTTAATTATTTTTTGGAGAGCATTTGCGTATATATATATATATATATATATATTTTTTTTTTTTGTGAGCATTTGCATATAATAATATTCAAATGAAAGAAAAAAAGATAAAGTTGATTGAGTACTTATTAATTCAGAAGTGTTCAGTTACCGCATAGTTCTACTAGAGTACACAGAATTGATGATTGGTCATTGGTTTCATTTGGTGTTATTCTATTCTCATCAACCACAAAAAACAGAGCTACCAAACTGAAGCTGCAGCAGGTCTTCCTTAGGCAGAGAATGAAGGATAAGTTTTCATTGGTTGCTTCCAACACATCATATTATATAAAGGTACGCATGCAGCAAAGTTTTACTCCTTAAGTATGATTACAAGAATTCATAATTTTTCTCTCATTACACCGATTTTAATTTTCTAAAGTAACTTGCTCGGGCTAGAACGAACTTGTAGTAATTTATTTGCACAGGTGATATGTCTTTTTTTAAAATATTGGGGTAAAGGAAGGATATTATAAATTCAAAATTAATAAATAAATATGAATAAAAAATATATAAACAAATAATATTGACATTGGCGTAAGATAAAGTGTATTATGATGAGAATAAGATAGTAATTATGTAATTTATATTTAGGATCATAGTGTAAATGTAGTAAAAAGAAATACTAAAATTCTAGTTTTAGAATGATGCATATTCAAAGTATAGTGTTAAAGATACATGAGAAACATACATGATATGTATATTCATTACGATGATAAGTATACCCAAATTAAAATTAAAGTAATAATAAATAGGTACGTACTCGAAAATATCATATGTGTACCAGTATTTTATATGTATCGGATACAGATAACTCACGTGTTTTGAAGTACCTATACTTCAAAAGTTAAAGTTAAAGTGTAACTTTAAGTACTACTTAACTTTATTTAACACATGTTATCTTACCATGCCGACATGAATAAATCAACTTTCCAATTTCAACTATGGGTCTGAACTCAGACTACGAAAGACGGAAAGAAGCTTGTGTAGTTGTGTTAAATATGCAAGTTTTTGAGAGGGAAATATGTAATTCATTCCATAGCAGAAAATAGTACAATAACAAAGCATCTATTTTTCATACAATAAAGATTGCTAAAAAGGACAAGGTATTTAGCCATAACAGCAAACTCCCTGTGGATCAGGATCATCATCAACATCCACATCCAGCTTCGAACTCTAACAAGAGATTCAACAACCTTTGTTTCCAAGATAACTATCTCATCGATGCCGGAAGTAAACACAGTTCGGCGACAAAGAATCTCAGATCTGAGGAGGTAGAGCCACTGGACAGAGATCTGGAAGGGAAAAGCTATCCCGAATATCAGTCTTCTAGTTATTAAGAGAAGATAGGAAGATCATCAGATCTGGACAAACAAAAAGCCTTCCCACACTCAAACACACAAAAACAAAACCAAGATGAAACTGAGACAAGAAAACCACACTAATCGCACAAAGACAAGATTATTTAACCCAGATATAACTGGGAGAGAAAAAAACTCACACATCAACCAAAAGAAGGGGAAGTAGAGATCTCCCTCCCCTTCTACCGCTATCACAGAAGAGAGGAAAAAGGAGAAGAGAAAGGGACTGAGGAAGAGGAGAGAAGGCAGCCGCCAAGAAGAGAGAAGGCGGCCGCCCCACCCTCCTCTAGGGTACAATAACGATATTATAAATTCAAAATTAATAAATAAATATGAATAAAAAATATACAAACAAATAATATTGATATTGACATAAGATAAAGTGTATTTTGATGAGGAGTTGATACTCAAAATTTACTAAGATATAAAGACGAGATAGTGATTATATAAGTTATATTTAAAATCATAGTGTGAAGGTAGGAAAAAACGAAAGAGAAAATAATGAAATTCTCGTACAAATATGACAAAGTTTTGGGGTGATGCATATTCAAAGTGTAGTAAGCTAAGACATACATGATATGTGTATCCGTTACGATGATACGCTTACCCAACTCAAAATTAAAATAATAAATCGGTACATACCCGATAATACTTCATGTGTACCAGTATCCCATATGTATCGAATAAAGATATGTTTTGAAATACCTATACTTTAAAGGTTAAAGTTAAAGTGTGACTTAAGTACTTAATTTTATGAGTCTAGCTAACAATTAGGGTACTTGTTAAGTTTTCTAGAAATGTAAAAAACAACACAAAATCCCTAGTTTTTCTTCTCTCAAGAGTATCACAGACTATATTTTCCAATTCTTTTCAACTACTTATAGCTTCTTAACAAGCGTCCTTTAGCATTTTCCTAACTTTATTTAACATAGGTTATCTTACCTCTTCACTTCATGCTATAATGATGATGGTACTGGATGTATTTTTTTTTAGGGAAATCATTGGAAAGCACTACTTTTGCTAGTGTTGGAAAAAGGTTTAACATGCCAGTGAAGAAACCACATAGCAAAGGTAAGCTAATTACCCTACAGAATTGATGATTGGTCATTGGTTTCATTTGGTGTTATTCTATTCTCATCAACCACAAAAAACAGAGCTACCAAACTGAAGCTGCAGCAGGTCTTCCTTAGGCAGAGAGTGAAGGATAAGTTTTCATTGGTTGCTTCCAACACATCATATTATATAAAGGTACGCATGCAGCCAAGTTTTACTCCTTAAGTATGATTACATGAATTCATAATTTTTCTCTCATTACACCGATTTTAATTTTCTAAAGTAACTTGCTCGGGCTAGAACGAACTTGTAGTAATTTATTTGCACAGGTGATATGTCATTTTTTAAAATATTGGGGGTAAAGGAAGGATATTATAAATTCAAAATTAATAAATAAATATGAATAAAAAATATATAAACAAATAATATTGACATTGGCGTAAGATAAAGTGTATTATGATGAGAACAAGATAGTAATTATGTAATTTATATTTAGGATCATAGTGTAAATGTAGGAAAAAAAAAAAGAAATACCAAAATTCTTAGAATGATGCATATTCAAAGTATAGTGTTAAAGATACATGAGAAACATACATGATATGTGTATTCATTAGGATGATAAGTATACCCAAATTAAAATTAAAATAATAATAATAAATAGGTACGTACTCGAAAATATCATATGTGTACCAGTATTTCATATGTATCGGATAACTCACGTGTTTTGAAGTACCTATACTTCAAAAGTTAAAGTTAAAGTTACTTTAAGTACTACTTAACTTTATTTAACACACGTTATCTTACCATGCCCACATGAATAAAGCAACTTTCCAATTTCAACTATGGGTCTGAACTCAGACTACGAAAGACGGAAAAAGGCTTGTGTGGAAAATACGTAATCCATTCCATAGCAGAAAATAGTACAATTACAAAACATATATTTTTCATATAATAAAGATTGCTAAAAAGGACTAGGTAGTCAGTCATAACAGAAAACTCCCTATGGATGAGGATCATCATCAACATCCAGCTTCGAACTCTAACAAGAGATTCAACAGTCTTTGTTTCCAAGATAACTATCTCATTGATGCCGGAAGTAAGCACAGTTCGGCGACAAAGAATCTCAGATATGAGGAGGTAGAGTCACTAGACAGAGCAGAAGACATAGATCTGGAAGGGAAAAACTGTCCCGAATATCAGTCTTCTAATTATTAGAGAAGATAGGAAGGTCAGATCTGGACAAACAAAAAGCCTTCCCACACTCAAACACAAAAAAACAAAACCCAGATAAAACTGGGACAAGAAAACCACACCACTTGCACAAAAGCAAAATTATTTAACCCAGATATAACTGGGAAAGAAAAAAACTCACACACCAGCCAAAGGAAGGGGCAGGAAAAGATATAAAAAAAGAAAAGATTTTTACCATGTGATCCAATATATGCGTACCTTATTGCTAAACCAAAACTTGAATGAAATGCTAATGCGTGGGACCTTTGAACTTAGGTCTTAATGGACATGTGAATGTTTTGTTTCCTTAAATTAATCAGATAAAGATAAAAGATGTAACAAATATTATTCTAATAAAGAAAAAGTTTCTTTTCCTTTTAATAAAAAAAGTAAAAGGCCAGGTTTGCCACGATTGAATGACAGACTGTGATCCCTTATTCCCTTATATGCATACCTTATTGCTAAACACAAACTTAATTGCAGAGTTTAGTCCTTTGCATACTTGAAACGAAGTGTTAATATTCATCTACATCATGGTTTTTTGTAAACTAGGGAAACCTTATTTCTTGCTTGTTTTCACATACTACTACTACTTGTGTTTGTGGCTGTGTACTAGTTCTATTCATGTTAAAGCAGCAAAAGACACTTTGAAGCCAGGTGGTTCACTGAATGACTCAGACGAGCTTTGTTCTGAAAACGGCAAATATTGCATGGGATTTTTCCAACTCCAAGGTGATTCCACATACTTGAATATACATTCTGTAAACGACGATATCTGGAAAGTGTGGATTGCTGATAGAAATCAACCTGTTTCTCACAACAAATCCGGCTTTCTATCTTTCAACCGCTCTGGTGTACTGAAATTAGAATCCAAAGATATGAAACCAATAGTCCTTTACTCTCCATCACCTGCTGAAGCTACCATCAACAACAACACCATGGAGGCCAAGTTGTTGGATACAGGCAACTTTGTGGTGCAACAACTGAACCCCAATGGATCCACCAAGAGTGTTCTATGGCAAAGTTATGATTTTCCAACTGATACTTTGTTCCCTCGTATGAAGTTAGGTGTTAATCACAAGACAGGTCATAATTGGTCATTAGTTACATGGTTTAGTGATGAATCTCCGGCTCCTGGTCCCTTCAAGCTTGAATGGGAACACAAAGAAGGCGAATTGATAATCACACGACGAGAGCAAGTAATTTGGAAAAGTGGGAAACTAAGACATAACAGGTTTGTGAACATTCCAGAGAAATACCAGCACATTTATAAGTACAACGTTGTCTCAAATCACAATGAAGACTATTTCACTTTCACAACAACAACTGAAGACCCTATTACATGGAAGCTATATTCAACTGGGCAGTTGAGAGCTACAGATGGAAAAGATATAGCGAGGGCAGACAAGTGTTATGGAAATAATAATGAAGGAGGGTGCCAAAAATGGCAGATACCCTCATGCAGACAACACCGTGGTGATGTCTTTGAGGGCGGGAAAGGTTACCCTCCCACTCATGGTAAAGATATAAGCAATGAAACAAATACAAGTTATGCCATAAGTGATTGCCAGGCTAGTTGCTGGAACAATTGTAGCTGCGTTGGATTCATGTCATTATACCAGAATAATGATTCGGGATGTATTTTCTTTTTTGGGAAATCACTAGAAAATATTTTTTTTCTTAATGGTGCTGGACAATATTTTAACAAGCTGTGGCCGCAGCATCGCAAAGGTAAGCTTATTAGTCTACTATCATTTCACAGATATGTGTTGCATTTCGTTATATTTTTATTATTTTTACAGTAAACCAAAGATTATTATAATACTTGAATCACATATAATACTTGAGAAGTTTGAAATTACTGTTTAAATTTTTGCTATAATTTTGTCATTCTTTATCACAATTCACCTTTTTCATCTTTGCAAATTAATTGTACAAACGATTTGCAGTATTGTTGAAAAATAAAACAATCTACAAAAGTGAAGTTGCCAGAACTAGTTAAATTCCTAATGTAAATACTCAATGCAGGCACGAAAAACTGGAAATGGATAAGTGGTGCAATTGCAACTGCTCTTCTTATAATCTGCCCTGCCATTCTATACCTTGCCATAAAAAAAAGAAAACATATGCTTCAAGGTACACAGATACTTCAAAAACATTGTAGTGCACACTTTGTTTGAACATGATCCCTTGATTATCAATCTTTATCTATCACATTTTCATATAAACAGACAGGAGGACAGAAAGAATACAAACTGAGATGCAAGACTTAGCAGATGACGATGGATCCGCTAGTATAAAAGACCTAGAAGACAACTTGAACAAGGAACATGATTTAAAAGTATTTAGCTATGCATCAGTAGTGGAGGCTACGAGCAACTTTTCATCTGAAAACAAGTTAGGAAAGGGAGGTTTTGGGCTTGTTTATAAGGTGACCTAGAACCATTGAAATCCTGCATTATTGGAACCATTGAAATCTCGCATTAACTTGTTTCTTTTAGATGATTAATAAATATTTCATTATCACTTCAGGGAATTCTGTCAACAGGACAAGAAGTTGCTGTGAAAAGACTTTCAAAAATTTCTGGACAAGGAATTGTTGAATTTAAAAATGAATTAACGCTCATATGTGAACTTCAGCACATGAATCTTGTGCAGTTGCTTGGTTGCTGCATTCACGAACAAGAAAGGATTCTGATATATGAGTATATGCCGAATAAAAGCTTGGATTTCTTTCTATTCGGTGAGTAATATGCCATAGTCTGTTCAGGTAATGTTTGGGATGAAAGAAAAAGTTCTTTTCAAAACTTCTTAAATGCTTAGACTTGCTGCAACAAACCAGAGCATTATCCTAGGAATCTTAATCACTTTCGACAACTTAGATTTCAATTCGTATCTGGATCCTTATTTGCATTAAATTGTGAGTGCTCAAGTAGTCTTTGATGACTTTGGGTAGCTTAAATTTCAATTAGTGTCTAGATCATTATTTGCATTAAATCGTGTTTGCTCAAGTTGATAATCATGAGTCATGACATAAACTAATATTCCTATAGGTATAAGCCCCTATAAGGATGGAAAATCATTTTTGTCTTATTAAATATAGATTAATATTATGTTTTCATTTGCAAGATGATTCAAGAAGGAAGATGCTAAACTGGCAAAAGCGTTTCAATATAATAGAAGGAATTTCTCAAGGATTACTCTACCTTCATAAATACTCAAGACTCCGAATCATTCATAGAGATTTGAAGGCCAGTAACATACTTCTTGATGAGAATATGAATCCAAAAATTTCTGATTTTGGTATAGCAAGAATGTTTACGCAGCAAGAATCTATGGTAAATACAAACAGGATTGTTGGTACATAGTGAGTCTACTCAACTTATTATTTCTTATAAATGTTCTTGGTGAATGTGTAATGGTGTAAAAAAAATTATTTTGTTCACGAATAATTTTTTCTTGCAGTGGTTACATGTCTCCAGAATATGCCATGGAAGGAGTTTTCTCTACGAAATCTGATGTTTATAGCTTTGGAGTTTTACTACTCGAAATTATTAGTGGAAGAAGAAACACTAACTTCTATGATGCTGACAACACTATCAATCTAGTCGGACATGTATGTTAAATTAGTCCAATTAGCTCTTTTCCTTGTATTATTCCTTGTGTCTAATTTGGCTCCAAAATAATTATTAACAGGCATGGGAGTTATGGAGTGGTGGTGTATGTCATCAATTGATGGATCCATCCCTAAATGACACGTTTGTGCCTGATGAAGTGCAAAGATGTATTCATGTTGGTCTCTTATGCGTAGAGCACTATGCAAATCATCGACCTGATATGCCTGACATTATATCAATGTTAACAAACAAAAGTGATGCAATTGCCATACCTAAAAGACCAGCATTCTATGTTGGAAGACATGTTTTTGAGGGGCAAACATCTAATTCTGAAATGCTCCTTCCTGATTTTACAAATGAAATTTCTACTTCCACTGAAATAGAACCAAGTTAAGTTTGATTTTTTACTTGATCACTATCCATTGTGTAAATGTAGTCTATGTCTATATAGTTATATGATAGATTTTATTGTGTAAAGGATATGAGACAGAAGCTCCTTCATATCCAAGTCCTATATATTTTATTGTGTAAAGGAGATGGGACAGAAGCTCCTTCATATCCATGTCCTATATACCATTTTTTGAATGCAAAAATTTACTTAGTTTAATTAGAAAAGGTAATAGATAACAGTCTCAAATGTTATGAAGTGACCAAGAACATATTATACGAACTCTCCTATTAAGACAATATTTGTCCCACGAATTACATGTGAACAAGTAAAGACATTACAAAAATTTGCAATATGCTTGCTCTAACTGCCATAACTGATACGATGATTCCCAACCACAGCTCTTCAATATTATAAAAAAAAAATAGATTAATTTCTTTTGGCTTAATTATGTCACAAGTCCCTGAAGTTTGAGGTACTTTTGTCAGATACCCTTATTCTTATTTTTTCAATGTCTGGTTCTCCGAAGTTATTTCTGAGTTTGTTATATACCCTTACGATTAATTCCAGCCAATTTTGCTGACATGTAACATCATAATCATAGTCAGACGCATGAGGTTGGCCATGTGGTGCCACATGATATCACATGGGCGAAGCTGACCTCTCTCTTCAATCTTTTTTTCTTTTTTTCTTTAACTAAAAATATAAAAATATTAAGTTTTTTAGTTTTTTAATTTTAAAAATAAAAAGATCTTCGCTCACATGGCACTATGTGTTTAACATTCTGGGTCTGACTAAGATTCCGATGTTATATGTCAGCAAAATTGACTCAAATTAGTAGCAGAGTATATCACAAACTCAAAAATAACTTCGAGAAGTCGAACATTGAAAAATAAGAATAAGAGTATTTTACATTTTTTTCACCATGAAGAAGCTCGTTACCTAGATTAGGAAATTCAGAGAAAGCACAAGCAATATGTTGCCAAAAGCTATCAAAAGAATATAATGTATGGATAAGCTTAAATGTCAAATCAAGCAAAGCGCCAAATTGTCCTGCACAGGTATTAGTTTCACCAAAAGTTTAACCAACTAATCAGTTCTCCCTCCTCAGAAAAGATATGACATCAAGTAAATTCCGAAAGTTTTGCCATAGCGATGATATTTTATATCTGTCGTAAACTTAATTTTATATTTTAGGGGACGTTTGTTTCGAAGAATAAAATTACATTCTCGAGAATTTTATTCTCAGAAATTCTATTATCGGGAATGTTATAGTTGAGTATTTTAAAAAACATGTTTGGTTAGCATTTAAAAAATCTTGAAAATTCTATTATCGATGATGTAATATATGACATAATTACTAAAATATTTTTAATATTTGAAATAATGTTTATTTATATTTTTTTTTATTTTAGTTGCTAAAATTAAACGAAAAAAATTTCTTAATATATAAAACGTAATATTTTTCATCACAAAAATATAAATGTCATTATAATTATTTAACAAAATGCAAGTGTATAATTAAATGTAATTTAAGTCTAATAACTACAATAATTTTTTTTATTTATCCAAAGTATTTGTTTCCATAATAGTTATATATACTATTGAGTAAAAATCAAAGTTGCCTCCAAATTCAACAATCAACAATCAATATTCAACATTCAACTTTCAATATTCAACATTCAAATTTCACCTATTTCACGTACATCACCTACCTTCCACCTACTTCTACAACTACTCTCATTCTTTGCCTATAAAAGGCGAAGGCACTCAAAAATATACAAGAAAAAACACAACACACAACACACATAACCCAAATACATATCTTGTATTTTCTAGCTTTGTGAGGGTGAGAATATTGAGAGAATTTTAGGCTCATTCTATTCTATGTGAGAGAGTATTTATTGAGAGAAATTTTTCTTCATTTAATCCTCAATCACTTATAAGAGGATATGTTGTACTCTCCCATTTCATAGTGGAATTGCTCTTTATCGCCGTGATTTTTTTACTCTCTAAATTGGAGAGGTTTTTTCCACGTTAAATATTGTGTGTTCATCTTGCCTATTTTATTTTAACTTCTCTTTAATTTCCAATTAATTCGATCCTTTCGCTTCCGCATTAGCATTGATACCCTAGCAAGTGGTATCAGAGCTCTTGTTAAATTGGGAATTACAAGATGTCTACTGTTACAAAATTTGACATCGAGAAGTTTGATGGAAAGATTAGCTTTTCTATCTGGAAAGTCCAGATGAAGGTCGTTCTTACCCAGAACGGATTAAAGAAAGCTTTAGATGGGAAGTCGAAGAAGCTGGCTACCATTACAAATGAGCAATGGGACGAGTTGGATGAAAAGGCGCTGACAGCAATCCAACTTTGCTTGTCCAAGGAGGTTCTTCGCGAGGTAGCCAATGAAGTCACTGCTGCGTCATTATGGTTAAAGCTAGAGTCTTTGTATATAACCAAGAGCCTCGCAAACAAGTTTCGTCTCAAAGAGCGGTTATATACGATCCGTATGGCGGAAGGTACTCCTATTCAATCTCATCTTGATGAATTTAATTCTATTATTATAGATCTGCAAAATATTGATATTAAAATTGAAGATGAAGATAAAGCTGTTCTATTGGTTGTCTCTCTACCTTCTACCTATAAACACTTTAAAGAAAATATGTTGTATGGTAATAATGACACCTTATCATTTGAAGATGTTAAATCTAATTTATTGTCCAAAGAAAAATTTGTAAGAACTACAATAGGTGGGTGAAATAACTAAGAGACACTAGGAGAACACCTAGAAAGGGGGATGAATAGGTGTTTAAGAAACCTTGAAAGATTTTTGAAAGAAACGAATCAAAACAATTAAAACAAATGATTTTTACACAAAGTTTCAGCCCTTAATCGATTAAGCAATTTGATTAATCGATTAACCCTTGTAAAACACAAGTTAATCGATTAAGCTAATCAGTTAATCGAGTAGTGTCTGAAGGTTTGCTTTTTGTTAATCGATTAACACATTCAGTTAATCGATTAATCACTGTTAAAACTGAAAAATCACTTTTTCAATCAAATACGAAAATCAATCAATTAACACGTATGATCAGAGATTAAGCGGAATTGATTAACACCAATATTCTTATTGATTACCTAGGTTATGAAATGATTTTCCCCAAATCAATTTGCACAATTAAGATTCAATTCAATCACTTATGAAAAATCAATCTTTTCTAGGTTTTCAACCAAGAACAATATTGAAATGACAAGAATGTAAAAGATAAGGGAATAGAGATATTGCACAGAGATTTATCCTGGTTCACTCACAACCACCGTGAGCTACAACCAGTCCCCTCTTCAACCAAGAGAGACTTCACTATGAGGAATTAGAGTTCTCAAATTACAAGCAAATGCCTCTCAAGACTCCATTCTTGATAGCCTCCAAGAGATACCACACTTTTGTCTTGCAACCCTATTGAATCTAATCTAACCTCTTCCCTTGCTTGTTGATATCCCCACAACAAGTCTTCCAAATTTGCTTGTTAACCCAACAAGACTTCCAATTGCTTGTTTACACAACAAGACTTCCAATTGCTTGTTAACACAACAAGACTTCCAATTGCTTGTTAACACAACAAGACTTCCAATTGCTTGTTTACACAACAAGACTTCCAATTGCTTGTTAACACAACAAGACTTCCAAGACTTCTTTTGCTTGATGAACAACCACCAAGGCTTCCAATTTTGTTGTAGAATGTTTGCCTCCTTGCAATGATTACAACTCAAATTGAAAACAATAACAATCCTATGAATCTCTTTCAATAGCTATGAAAATATCAACATGAGAGATTCAAAGATTCTTGATCAAAGAATGTAAAAGTTGAAAGCTTTGATCTATGAAAGTGAGAGAGAATAGTGTGGCTTTGATCTATGTAAAATTGATATGAAAAATGATGTTAGTTAATCACAATGATTAGGAAAAGGTTTATATAGAATACCCAAAAGTTAGGAACCTTAAAAAACTGATTTTGAGAAGTGAAAAACGTATTATAAAAACCAGTTTTGCAGGTGTTAATCGATTAACACATGGCTTAATCGATTAACCACTGTAACATATGTGTTAATCGATTAACCTAACCCATTAATCGATTAGCCACTGCTAAATTCAATTAAAAACTTGTTTTCTCAAAACTAAACCTTTCCTTTCAAACCTTTAAGCCACCTATTGATTTTAGGTTAAGTGAATACTCAAATTACGATATAATCATGCACTTGATAGAGATTCACTACCCTTTAATGACTCTACCCAAACTCATTAAAATAAAAGACTCAAGCTAAAGATATTACAATTAAATACAAATTGAATCTTCATGAGCTTGCTCTCTCTCTTCAACATTTGTTGTTTGTTGTTGTTTGATGAACTTCTCCATACTTGAGCTTGATCACAAACACTTTGTAGCTTGTTCAAAACCTTTGTCATTATCAAAACATTCTCACTGGATCTAACAAAATTTGATCTTGAAGTTCATTCTATGGACAAAGGTAAAGGTTTAAGTGTTAGAGGTAGAACTCTAGAAAAAGGGAGTACTAGTCATAAAAAATTCAGATCCAAATCCAAGGGACGTAAATCCAACAAATTTTGCCGTTATTGCAAGAAACCGGGGCACGAAATTTCTGATTGTTATTCCTTGAAGAAAAAACAAGAAAAGCAAGAAAAAGATAAATCTCATCAACAACCTGAAGCTGCTAACGTTGAAGGTGACTCTGACAATGATATCCTATTATCTGTTGTCTCTTTTAATAAGAGGAGTAAAACAAAATGGATTCTTGATTCTAGATGTACTTTTCATGTGTCCTTATAAGGACTTATTTACCATTTTTGAACCTGTTGATAGTGGTGTTGTTTTAATGGGCAATGATGCCCAATGCAAAATTGCAGGAATAGGTACTATTCAGATCAAGACTCATGATGGTGTTGTCAAAACTTTGGCTAATGTTCGCTTTGTTCCTGACTCTAAGCGGAATTTAATTTCTCTTGGCACCCTAGAGTCTCTTGGGTGCAAGTATTCAGCTGAAGGTGGAGTTTTAAAGGTATCAAAAGGTGCCCTCGTTTTATTAAAAGCTAACCGAGTTGGTAGTTTATATGTCTTACAAGGCTCTGTTGTGACAGGTTCAACAACTGCATCATCTTTTATGCCTGATAATGATGTCACCATTTGTGGCACATGTGCTTGGGCTACATGAGTGAAAAAGGCATGCACATTCTGAGCAAACAAGGTCTTCTTGGCAAACATGGCATCGGTAAGTTGGAATTTGGCAAACACTACGTCTTTGGGAAACATAAAAGAATTAGTTTCTTCACTGCAACTCACTGCACCAAATGTATTCTTGATTATATCCGTTCTGACCTTTTGGAGCCTTCTAAAGTTCTTTCTCATGGAGGAAGCCGTTATATGATGACTATCATTGATGACTTTTCTCGTAAGGTTTGAGTTTATTTTCTGAAGTGAAAAAATGACACATTCACCACTTTTAAGAAGTGGAAAACTCTTGTTGAAACTCAAACAGGGAAGAAAGTCAAGAAGCTCAGAACGGATAATGGACTAGAGTTCTGTAATGGTGGCTTTAATGAGTTATGCGCAAATCATGGTATTGTTAGACATAAAACCATTCCAGGTACACCCTGTCGCGGCCGGGGTCCCGGGTCGCCCTCGGGGCCTCGCCTACGAGTGAGGGTCAATTGACCCAAAATGGAGTCGCCACCACATTTTATTGCAAAAACGCAGAAAAAGTAATTAGTAATTAAAAAGGATAAAGATTGGTCTCGAACTAGATAGATTCCAAGTTCGGGAGTCGGTTACGAGCCGGGGAAGCCCATTCGAAAATGGTACCCTTGATCAATTTTAATTAAAAGACCTAATTAATTGGTTTGCCAAAAATTATTTGTTTTTTATTGTTGTGCCTGACAAGGTTGCTCTTGGTCCTGCGTACCCTCATAAAATGAGGAATCAAGGCTACGTAGTTCTAATTGTTTTAATTTTAATGTTTTTATATTTTATTATAAAAATGTTTGACACAAAGAGGAAATATGCACAAGACCTTAACATTTAGCCAAGGAAAGGTGGATTTCCAAAATGCATATGATTAATAATTAATTAATAAAATCCATTTTTTTTAAAAAAATGTTTTTGTCTTCTAAATAATATTTTTTACTTGTATATATTTTTATGCAGAGAGGAAGTTCAGATCTCTCCACTATATTTGGGAAAGAAAATCGACTTACCAAAATGCAAAAAATTTTAAAACATAAACTAAGAAAAATTTACATTTTTAATTCTTATTATTTTAAAGAAAATTATTTTTATATATTTATTTTTGGTGTGAAGAGTAAGCACAAGAGATCCCACCACTGTGTTAAATTTGGGTGAGAAAAATTGACTTACCAAAACACAACCAATTTAAATAACAAATAAAAAAACTACATTTTATATTATTATTATTATTATTTAAATATTTATTATTAAAAAAGAAAAAAAAATAAAACAAACCTGGAGTTGAGAAGTATTGGACGGAAGGAGGAAGCAGCAGCAGGGACAGGTGGCGCCAGGAGACTGGTGCGGACTGCAGCAGGGTGAGGGGAAGGCGCGTGTGCAGCGCACGCGCGAGCGGCCGGAGGGAAGCTGGGAGGGGCGCGTGTGGTACACGTGCCTGGAGGAGAGTGGCGCTGCGCCACTGACAGTACCTTGTTTTTTTTTTTACACGAATTTGTGTGCAGAGTTCTCTCTCCTAACTTTTTTTGTGTTCTTAAAGTGAAGAAGAATGCTCTATTTATAGGAAAAAATTAGGTTAGAAAAATAGGGTTTTTCAACAAGCCTTTGAAAACCCAGTAGAATATTCCCTGGTTTATTCCTCAATTAAATCTAAAAAAATAAAAACAAATATGATGATAATCCTTTTAAAACAAAACCAAATTTTATCTTTATCTTCACAAATTAACCAAATCTTTTACTAAAACATTTTTATCTTATTATTTTTTTTTCAAAAAAATTTTATTTTTCGTTTTTTTTATTTTTCATAAAAAATACTTTTTTTTCAAAATCATTTTATTTTCTATTTATTTTTCGTTTTTTTTATTTTTCATAAAAAATACTTTTTTTCAAATCTTTTTTATTTTTATTTTATTTTTAATTTTTAAAATTTTTCTTTTAAAATCCCAAAAATAAATTTATACACATTAAGTAGAAAATAATGGGTCCAAACAAACTTTTTTTTATTTTATTTATAAAATTGAATTAAAAAAACTTAAAGATAAAATCTTACCCAAACAAATTTTTTTATAAAAATGTAATTTTGACCCCGGACAAAATGGGGTGTCTAGAGCTGCCCCTCTTTACTTGTTTCTTATCAGAGAGCATGCAAACCGGGGTTTGCATGCTATCATGGTAAGGAACGAGTAAAGAAATAGACACCGATTTTGTTCGGGAAAAAAACGAGAAAAGTACTTGTTAGGTTTGGAAGTTCTTATAATTTCAAAATGACTTTCGGCGTTTGTGCCGGGCGTCAAAAAAACCAAAATGATTTTCGACATTTCTGTCAGGGCATCAAAAAGCCCAACCAATACCAAAATGACTTTAGCGTGTGTGCCGGGCGTCAAAAGACCCAAAATGACTTCAGCGTTTGTGCCGGGCGTCAAAAGACCCAAAATGACTTCAGCGTGTGTGTCGGGTGTCAAAAGACCCAAGATGACTTCAGCGTTTGTGCTGGGCGTCAAAAGACCCAAAATGACTTCAGCATGTGTGCCCGGTGTCAAAAGACCCAAAATGACTTCAGCGTTGGTGTCGGGTGTCAAAAGACCCAAAATGACTTCGGCATGGTGCCGGGTGTCAAAAGACCCAAAATGACTTCAGCGTTGGTGCCGGGTGTCAAAAGACCCAAAATGACTTCAACGTTGGTGCCGGGTGTCAAAAGACCCAAAATGACTTCAGCATGTGTGTCGGGTGTCAAAAGATCCAAAATGACTTCAGCGTTGGTGTCGGGTGTCAAAAGACCCAAAATGACTTCAGCGGGTGTGTCGGGTGTCAAAAGACCCAAAATGACTTCAGCGTTGGTGCCGGGTGTCAAAAGACCCAAAATGATTTTCGACATTTCTGTCGAGGCATCAAAAAGCCCAACCAATATCAAAATGACTTTAGCGTTTGTGTCGGGTGTCAAAAGACCCAAAATGATTTTCGACATTTTTGTCGGGGCATCAAAAAGCCCAACCAATATCAAAATGACTTTAGCGTTTATGCCGGTTGTCAAAAGACCCAAAATGATTTTCGACATTTCTGTCGAGGCATCAAAAATCCCAACCAATTTAAAAATGATTTTAGCGACGTGGAGACCACCAAAAAGTCTAACTAGAAAACGCTTATGGGATCTTTCAATCAACTTATTTTCGACAAACAGGCATGTATTGTCGATTCGAACATGAAAGTGGGTAATGATCATGAATGCAATGAAATTTGTGTGCAAACGATAATGAACAAATGATATGATGCAACTAGTGTAGGTAATACAATTAATGCAAATGAGGCAAATGCCAAGGGAATGGATTTGGAGTACAATTGAGAAATTACAATGCAACTCTAACTTCTTTCTAATGTAAACCCATCAAGAATTAATGGGTCTAAAACGCAAAAAGTTTTTTTTTTCAACAAGATAAACTGGTTTCAACTCTTTTGCTCTTGAACACCAATACCATATCAGACCAAAATCTTGTCAATCAAGATAGGCACAGAAAAATCTTTAACAACCTTCATCTTTAAGAACATCTTTTGAAAGCTTAGCAATCTAACATTTGTCAACAACCTGAACTTGTCCAAAATCTGCCCCAGTGTATTGTGCTTAGAATATTAACTAGGGAATCAACAATGCCCCAACATTTTTCAATTAGAGCTCAACAATTAATCTCTTCAAAAACTGCCCCAGTTTATTCAATGATTTATTCAACAAAATTTTCCAAAACTGCCCCAGTTGACTATATTAGCAATATTTGCAATGGAACGAACAATCTGCTTGATCTCTCTTCAAAATTGCCCCAGTATCTTATTTTAGGGCTTGTTAAAAATTTCCAAAACTGCCCCAGTTTGCTTAGGAGCAACAAAACTTTTCAAAACTGCCCCAGTTTGAGCAATGTTTAACCGAGGATAGGGAATCTTCAACATTGTCCCATTGTCAACCTACAGGACTCCTTTTCTGGTTCTATTTGCAATTTTCATCATCTTTTTGTTAAAACCAGCTAGTTTGCATTTAAGGATTTTATTTTTTTTTTGCCCTAAATTTTGCCTAGGAAACCCAGTGTAGGTTCCTAGCAGGTTTTTATCTTATGATCCTAATTTTTGCCTAAGCCGCCTCTTTCGAGTTTTACGACTTAGCGGGTCTCTCTAACTTTTGCCTAGGTCGTCCTTTTCAGGATTTTCAACCTAGCGAGCTCTTTTTTTTTTCAACTTTATTTTCTTTTTCAAACGCAATATTTCTTAATTGATTTTTAATTGACTGGAAATTGCAAATCTTTTTTATTCATCTTGCTCAAGGTCAGGACTCTCTCAGAGAACATGTTCTTAATAACAAATGATCGTTAACCATATTCAACCGATCAAGTTCCTTTCAATTTATTTTTCTCACATATCTTCTTAACAAGCAACACTAATTTAATGATCATGTGAACATGGAAAATGTTTAGATGATGGAATTAATTCATTTGTGCATTAAAAATGAGATATTTTTCATCATAGTTTCAATTAGGTTTAATGAAGTCAGCATTTCTCCGCCCTAGTGTGTAACTCAAGCAAACCAATCCTCAACGAGGTCTTTTAAAGCTTGTAATGTGGTCTGGCTAAGGGTTGACAATAAAAGATATAAAGCTCAAATTTTTATTTCCCTTCCCTTCCTTTCTCCTTTCTCCTTTCTCTTCAATTCCCTATTTTCTCAACAGATTTTGCACAACACTCAAATCATCAAGAGGATTTTCCAAAAGGTTGTAACATGGTCTGGGGGTAATAATGTGGCTAATGAAAGAATGGATATAAAGGCCCAAAATTTATGTTGAGAATCTTTCATTCAGAAGGATTAAAATTGTTCTTTTTCATCACATAATGGATTCATGAGCTTTGCCTTATTTAGACAAGCACACTCACTTTTTGCTAATTCTTGTTGTTAATTTTTTGTGCTTGCCTACATCCATTTTTGATTTTTGTGATTGTACTTTTGACTATGGAAATGCCTCATTTGATTTGATTCTCATTAATACTCGGGTAAAATATTTTTGGTTTAAAAGAAGAAAAATTTTCTTGTTGGGGCCTAATGGGGTGAACGATGGATAAAATGTGCTTGAGTTTATGAAAGAAAAAGTAATCCTTCTTCATATTTGCATGCTGGCAAAAACTGTTGACAAACTACCCACCCCGGTTTAAACACACATTGGTGGTTTGAGAGAAACGATCTTCGCTTCAAAATATCTAGGCTCAATGGGGTGACTAGGGATATCTCCTCAGTGTTTGGGATATCAACGAAGCCTTGTATCACTGGAAGGATTTTCTTGAGGGTCCACACTATTTTTGGTCTTACATTTGCATCACCCTTCCTTTAATTTCAAATTTGAATCAAATATCTCAAGTTAATGCAGGAATCAATTTTGTTTTTTTGGGAAGTGCAGTGAGATGGTTTATTCACATGATCAAAACATTAGTAGATAATTGTTAAAGAGACGTGCAACAAAAATGAAATTTTCATTAACGAACAACATTGAGATGGCCAAACATGGCCCACATTTATTGAAGAGAGAATGGAAAACATGGTTGCTCATCATTAAGCAAAGCAATAAGGGTTAAACTTCAAGGAATTGTGATGGGTCATTCATTCCCTGTCATTGTTACCCTTCAACATCAGTTCTAGCATTTGACAGATCTTGTTCCTTTGGTTCATTGATTGGCTCTTCTTCATTCTTTCTCAAAAAACCGGGCTTCTTTGTATCAGAAGGATCCTCTCGATCTTCATTAGACATTTTTCCAAATCTAAATCCTCCATCAATTTTTTCTCCCACTGTTATCATATCAACAAAGTCAACAGTTATGAGCCCAACCATCTTCTCATAGTAAGAGCTTGGCAAAGTATCTAGAAACATTGAGTTCATCTCCCTCTTAGTTAGTGGAGGGTTTACTTGAGCAGCCACAGCCCTCCACCTCAAAGCATATTCTCTGAAACTTTCAAAGTTCTTTCTGGTCATGTTCTGCAGTTGGGTGCGATCAGATGCTATATCCATGTTGAATTTGTATTGATTGATGAACGCTTCAAATAAATCTTCAAAAGTACGAATTTGACCTTTTTCCAACCTCATGTACCAACTTGATGCAGCCCCAATAAGACTGTCTTGGAAAAAATGAATCATCATCTTGTCATTTTCAGCATGATTGGTCATTCTCCTTGCATACATGGTCAAATGCTCTCTAGGACAAGTGGTACCTCGATACTTTTCAAAATCGGGTACCTTAAAGTTAGGAGGCACCACTAGCCCCGGCACTAAACACATATCATGGTGCTTTTGATCCAAGATTGGTTATTCCCCTCCACAGCTTCCAACCGAGCTGCCAGAGACTCTAGCAGTTCTTTGGTCTCAGGGTCAGAGTAAGTTTGGTATCGGTGTTTATGAGCAATAATGACAAAACCTGGACTTGTTCAAAAATATTTTTAGATTTTTTTTTATGAATGATGCACATGAATATGAATATATGATTATTCAAAATGTATGATGCAATGCCCTTAGAATCCAAAAGATCCTATTTGGGGGCGATTAAGCCTTCATTACTAATATGAGGTATCAGGATGGATTGATAGCATTCATATAGTTCTGACCAACTTCGGAACTACGGTGGATCGCTCCAAAATTTATATTTCTCTCATTGAAATGAAATATTATGATACATATGCAAATGCATGCCCCTAGGGTAAGTGACCCTAATTGGGGGCGATTAAGCCTTCATTACAGGATATGGAATGCCATAATGAATTGACAATAACCATATAGTTCGGGCCCACTTGGAACAACGAGGGATTATCCCAAGTGAAATGATGGATATGAAACTGAAATTTACCCTTAGGGCGGTGGGCCCTATTGCGGGTTTAATGCACATGCAAAGAAAAGGCCTTCCTCATGGCATAAGGTTACCAAAGTGCAATGGTGTCCCTTACATCATTTTGGCTCGGATGACGGTGGGTCACCCAACTTATGTGGGATAGTGATCCCGACTTTTATTAAAAAAATGCGATAAGAGTTAGAGAATATGTCCCCTCATGGTAAATCCTACAAGAGACTTTGTTCTAAGGTATAACTAAGGTGTAACACTCTAATTTATTAACTTGAAAAAGAGTATATATATATATATTTTAATTTTTTATTGACACAATCCCCACAGCTTTTTCGAAGGTTAAGTAGGTAACAGATTAACTGTTTTGACACCTCTTAATCTTTGATAGTGAATGAAGGGGAACCGTGTCTAACTTATTCAAGTTTCAAAATAGAATGCTACACAAAAGTGTACTCAAGGGTGGCTCTAAATCTCTAAAGGCCCTCGGATCGCCCTCACTTTTTAAGGTGAGGACCCATTTCGCAAACGGTCGACAAGAGGTTGGTTACGCCTCCCAAAATAGGTTAGACGTACCTTCCAAAGGTCGTGTTTACAAAAAACGGTTTGTAGTCCGAGTGGTACTTTCGTACACTACAAGAGACCATACACTTGGCAAGTCAAAGGTAGGGCAAAAGCACCCCTAAACATAGGGTTTAAATAATAGTACCCGGGTATAGGGTTTCCGTGTGTGCAAAGATCCATGTAAAAACCTATTTCGGGGCATACAAACCCCTTTTTTTTAAATAAAAAAAACAAAAAATAAAAGAGATTACGATAAAGAATAAATATACAGTTTAGCAAAAAAAAATTAAATAGATATATACAATAAACAATTAATTAAAGGCAAACCAATTAGAAAAAAAAATAGGTCTATTAAAAATAATCAATCATTTAGGCCTGACTCTCTTATTTGGCTTAGTCCCCAGCAGAGTCGCCAGCTGTCGCGGCCGGGGTCCCGGGTCGCCCTCGGGGCCTCGCCTAGAGTGGGGGTCAATTGACCCAAAATGGAGTCGCCACCACATTTTATTGCAAAAACGCGGAAAAAGTAATTAGTAATTAAAAAGGATAAAGATTGGTCTCGAACTAGATAGATTCCAAGTTCGGGAGTCGGTTACGAGCTGGGGAAGGTATTAGCACCCCGTTCGCCCATTCGAAAATGGTACCCTTGATCAATTTTAATTAAAAAATATTTGTTTTTTATTGTTGTGCCTGACAAGGTTGCCCTTGGTCCTACGTACCCTCATAAAATGAGGAATCAAGGCTACGTAGTTCTAATTGTTTTAATTTTAATGTTTTTATATTTTATTATAAAAATGTTTGACACAAAGAGGAAATATGCACAAGACCTTAACATTTAGCCAAGGAAAGGTGGATTTCCAAAATGCATATGATTAATATTTAATTAATAAAATCCATTTTTTTTTTAAAAAAATGTTTTTGTCTTCTAAATAATATTTTTTACTTGTATATATTTTTATGCAGAGAGGAAGTTCAGATCTCTCCACTATATTTGGGAAAGAAAATCGACTTACCAAAATGCAAAAAATTTTAAAACATAAACTAAGAAAAATTTACATTTTTAATTCTTATTATTTTAAAGAAAATTATTTTTATATATTTATTTTTGATGTGAAGAGTAAGTACAAGAGATCCCACCACTGTGTTAAATTTGGGTGAGAAAAATTGATTTATCAAAACACAACCAATTTAAATAACAAATAAAAAAAACTACATTTTATATTATTATTATTATTTAAATATTTATTATTAAAAAAGAAAAAAAAATAAAACAAACCGGAAGTTGAGAAGTACTGGACGGAAGGAGGAAGCAGCAGCAGGAGTGCAACAGCAGGGACAGGTGGCGCCAGGAGACTGTTGTGCGTGCAGCGCACGCGCGAGCGGCTGGAGGGAAGTTGGGAGGGATCGCGTGTGGTACACGCGCCTGGAGGAGAGTGGCGTTGCACCACTGACAGTACCTTTTTCTTTTTTTTTTTACACGAATTTCTGTGCAAAGTTCTCTCCTAATTTTTTTTGTGTTCTCAAAGTGAAGAAGAATGCTCTATTTATAGGAAAAAATTAGGTTAGAAAAATAGGGTTTTTCAACATGCTTTTGAAAGCCCAGTAGAATATTCCCTGATTTATTCCTCAATTAAATCTAAAAAAATAAAAACAAATCTGATGATAATCCTTTTAAACAAAACCAAATTTTATCTTTATCTTCACAAATTAACCAAATCTTTTACTAAAACATTTTCATCTTATTATTTTTTTCAAAAAAAAATTTATTTTTCGTTTTTTTTATTTTTCATAAAAAATACTTTTTTTTCAAAATCTTTTTATTTTCTATTTATTTTTCCTTTTTTTTATTTTTCATAAAAAATACTTTTTTTCAAATCTTTTTTTATTTTTAATTTTTAAAATTTTTCTTTTAAAACCCCAAAAATAAATTTATACACATTAAGTAGAAAATTATGGGTCCAAACAAACTTTTTTTATTTTATTTATAAAGTTGAATTAAAAAAACTTAAAGATAAAATCTTACCCAAACAAATTTTTTTATAAAAATGTAATTTTGACCCCGGACAAAATGGGGTGTCTACACACCCCAGCAGAATGGTGTTGCAGAACGAATAAACAGAACTTTACTTGAGAGAGCTCGTTGCATGCTCTCAAATGCTGGGTTATGGCATCGACGTGATTTTTGATCCGAAGCAGCATCTATTGCATGTTACTTGGTGAACCGTTCTCCACACTCGGCACTAAACTTCAAAGTTCCAAAAGAAATTTGCTCAGGTAATCCTGTGGATTATTCTAATTTAAGAATTTTCGGATGTCGTGCATATGCACATGTTAATGATGGTAAATTAGATCCAAGAGCTGTTGAGTGCATATTTCTTGGTTATGCATCTGAGTCTAAGAGATATCGTTTATGGTGTCCTAAGTCACGAAAATTAATTTTTAGTAGAGATGTGACTTTTAATGAGGATGCATTATTATCTTCTGGAAAACAATCTTTCGTGTGTCCTTCTACTAGTACAGGTAATTTGTAGGGTTCTAGCGAGAAGGTGGAGTTAGAAATGAAGTCTGTCACTCCTGATGCCGATGTTCCATCTTCCTCAACTCATGAGTCTAGCATTGATGATCATGATGGTGACCATGATCCTGATGACAATATCACTTCTACTATTCAACCGCAACATGATGATTATTCTATTGCCCGAGACAAAACTAGGAGACAAATTATAAAGCCAGCCAAATACAGAGATGACGATAAATTAATTGCTTATGCATTATCTTTTGCACAAGAGGTAAATGATGGTGTTGAGCCTACCAGCTATTCAGAAGTTGTTTCTTGTGCTGATTCTTCAAAGTGGCTACTGGATATGAATGAAGAAATTGATAGTCTCCATAAAAATGGTACTTGGGCTTTGACTGAGTTTCCTAAAGGCAAAAGACCATCGATACACATAGCTTAAATAATTAATTTCTAATAACAGCATAAGATCAACCCTAGGTAACATAGTATAAACCATAACAAAATATTCATTAACTTATCTGGGAATCATTCACTGTTCAAATTTATAATTATAGCATAACATCTTTATCATGCATCTACTATATTTAATAAGAATTTTAAATTACATTTTTCCCAATAATTTACTCTACTCAAGTCGAAAAGTTCCCGATAATAATTATGCTTCATGTCCAGAATGGATTCCCAGGTAAGTGGAGGAGTCCCAGCTGATGACTCGCTTAATACCCATTTACCTTAGATCTCTTATCGCCTTTGGTGACAAAATCCAGTCCGTTACTTAGAACAGGTTATTATTTGAGAGTTTTCCACATGAGTATTTCAATATTAGGGCAACACAACAACTTATATTTATTTGTTTATTTAGTTTTATTATTATTTATTTGGGCGGCACAGTGGTAGGATAATAGCTTATTAGATATCATTTTCTTAAATATTCAGATGGACAGAGTTTCGTCATAAAATATTTATTTGTCAATTTTCCACACTGGCAGAGTTTTTGCATATAAATATTTAGTTTTTAAATATTTCAACTGGCAGAGTTTCAGCTTAATATTGATCATTTTTAATTATTTTAAATATTTTTACTGGCACAGTTTCAGCTTAATATTGGTCATTTTCAAATATTTTAACTGGCAGAGTTCCGACATATACATAATTATTTAATTATTAAACATGCATAATTTCAACATAAATTATCATTTAACAACTATTCTAAGGTTTAAAACCTACATTACCTAGGCTTTCCTATGCATGTTTTAGAAATTAAATTTAAGTTAGGGCATTACTCCTCTCTTACCTCGTGGAAAGGATAGCCTCCAGCTACTTTTATTCCTCCTACGCCTCCTAGGATCCTAACTTCCTGGATACCTCATAGTCTTGCTATGAAGGAAGGGTTTTGTAAGTTGATTGGATGATTATAAGTCTTTATGTGAAGATTTTAAGGTATTGGAGGGGTTTAGAGGGTTTGAAAGGTTTTGGTTGAGTTGTGGAGTGAAAATGGTGAAGGGGGTACTATAAGAAATATTGGTATTACCGACGGCCAAAATCCATTGGTAATGACCAATATCCGTCGAAAATGCTATTTTTTCGATGGATTTTCTGACGGACCGAAACCGTTGGTAAAAATGGCGTTGGAAATGGCTTGTGACGGAATTTTAGAACCGTCGAGAATACTGACGAAAAAATCCATCGGAAACTCCATCAGTAACAAATTGCAAAAAAAAATACCGACGAAAAAAACCGTCAGAAACAATTTTCTTTTAAAAAAATTAAATAAAATTACATCTAATAAGTCATCATATATTTTATATATATCATATTTTTTTCAACTAATAGTACAAGCAATATAATTTTCATTAAAATGATTATAAAAAAATCCGTGCTCTAAGTTCTAAATAATAAACAACACTTGGGCAATATTTTCACTCATGCTCTAAGTTCTAAATAATAAACAACACTTGGGCAATATTTTCACTCATCATCATCTTCATTCTTCAAGGCAGCATGCAATCATCTGTCTTCCTCAACTAAGTATGCTCCACTCTGAATTAAGGTCAAATTTGACAAAAAATGAAAAGGATTTCAAGTTTTAAGGTCAAATCTTAGTGCTACCCAGCAACTAAGTTACCATGAAATACACACTATTACAAACAAGCTAGTCAAGTAGTTATTATTCTAATCATAGGTAAATCAAGTTAAAAATGTGCAGTTTGTGATGAAATATATAACTCAAAGGCATAATAAATAGCAAAAACATAAAAAGCAAACCAGTTTCTAAAAATCAAAAACAGAACACAAAGACCACTTCTATAACAAAAATTGGCAAATTCAGTAACTACATCTAAACTCAAATTTGAGAGCAAATGCAAAACTTCATATTCAGTTATCAAAAACCAAAATGAAGTTTAAGAACAAAGTCTAAATACGGATTCATTTTCAATGACAAAAACTAAAACACCAAATAAAGTTAAGAGTACATCAATAACCAAAAGTTCAAGAATACAAACTTAACACAAAATATCAAGCAAAGTCTAACATAAAAATAATAATATTCAACTTCAAGAATATTATTTTTATACTGCTTCCTTGGTTACACATATATTAAGAATGTGGGGCATATTTAAAATTAACCAATCATTCTGGAATACAATGTTAGTATTGTCCTCTCAGTTCTGTTAACTTCTCTTCGTCATGACAACTCAATTCAAAGAGAAGAAATATTATTTTGTTTGGGTATTTATGCACTTACAGGAAAAAGTTGCAGGATGACCCATGTATAGAACAGAGTGTAGATTAGAGAAGCTTCTTTAATGCTTGGTGAGGTCTCATGTTTTGGCATTTCCTTCACAAATTCAAATAAAATCTTGGCACTACGTCCCACCACAGATCTAAGGTAGGCATTTGATATTGGGAAGCATATAAAGATAATAAATGTCAGTCCCTATTATAATCTGCGAGGTGCACATAAACAAATACCAAAAATTATAAAACTGAAAAGCACAAAAAAATAAAAATAAAAAAAATCACTATCACGTACTATATCAACTTGCTAAAAAATTTACTGAAGCAATCAAGTTTAAAATTCTCAATACAACAAATGATTTTTGCATTTGGATCATTAGCATAATTCCACTTCTTTCATTCAAGTTAATCATTTGAAAACATGTAATGAGGGCTAGGTAAGTTTTTCTATTCAGAAAGCATGTAGTTCCTTAGTTAAAAAAAATGAGAAGCAGTATAATAATATACATTCCATACCTGTTAAAAAATGTATAGTTCTTTAACTAAATTTATATACACTAGCGTGACGACAGACACTCTCGTGCCTGTCCTCCCGCATTCTCATTGTCGTGTTTTTGTCGTAAAGAGTTGTTTATAGTATAATGATATATCTAAAAATTGGTTTTTATGAATGTTATTTATATGTTAAAAGATGCTCATTTTTGTATAAAATAATCATATGCATTCTTATAGTTAAAATTGGTATTTACGAATGTTATTTATATGTTATGCATTCTTATTATTTTAACTATTATTAATCATATGCATTCTTATATGCATTGTTATTTTTTTAAAAAAATGAAACATTGTCTAATCTAAGTTAACTTTATAATAGAAGATACATAAAGCAAAACAAAATCACTAACAATATTAACTTATTTTTTTAAAGGGTGTGAAAATTAGTCCAAAAAAGGACCGAACGAAATATTTTATAAGATAATTGACGGTGGTGAATAACTGAATATAGTTATTTAAAGTTTGAAAACTCCTTTAACATTAAAAATAAATAACATATAACTCATAAAAAAATCCAAAAAATGTTCTATATATAAAAAAAAATTGTTGATGCTTAAATAAGATTAGATACGTATAGTACCGTTTATCGCATGAGAAAGTGGATTTCCTTTTGGGAAGACATTGATATTGAGTCCTATGAAAATCCATCCCATCTTCAAAGAAGGATAAGAAGAAGAACACTGCATCCCCAGCCAGGAACTGAGATGATGTGTGAAAGAGATCACAAACAAAGAGAAAGAGAGAGAAGAGGGGGATGGGGGTTTCGTTTTTTGAGACTACAGATGAGAGAAGAATTGCACAAATAATGGTAGTAGAAGATATGGAAATGGGGGTTTCGTTTTTGGGAAGGTCATATTGTTGCAGTTTCTTGCACAAAGGTAGTTTTAACTTTTAAGTTTGTACACCAAAAAAAATTGCCTTTTTATGTTAGAACAATTTTTTGTTTGAGAAACCACCCAGTAAATAAACCATCATGCTAGGAATTGGAGTTTAAGGGTATTATTGGAAATCCAAAATTACGTACAAACCATGTTTGCTTTCTATAATAGTATAGATGTAAAAGATAAGAGAAATGTCTTTTTTATCCCAAAACATCATCTTAATTATTCTCCTAATACTTAATAGAAATGTTATGTGATCATATAAGCCCCCAGTTATCTCATTACTTGACCTATTTGATCAAACATTTGCATAAAATCTGGATTCAAATAAAGATATATAAATGAGTGAGACTCAGCAGTAAGTATCCAATAACCAGTAAATGAGTGACACGCAGTTCCAAGAAGCATCAGCATCCAAGTAGTTATTATATGACATCTCCTGCATTATAATGTTAAGGTTGTAAGACCATGAAAGGGATTAACTCACATGAATGTTAATATCATACATTTTTACATTGGAACTATACAAATCAAGGAGGATAAGATCTCTCATTCTAACTCATCCAGAAAACAGGGCATCCCCTGCCAAAACATATAACCCAACTTAATAAAAAAAACCCAACTTAATCAAAGAGAAAACATTAAGTCAATTCTAAGTTGCCTATGGAAATCCCCATCTGCAATATTCAATCTACTAGGCTTAGTGAATTGGATTCTATTTCTCATATCATACTCAATTTTACCCACCACTCATCAACAGACCATCAATTCCCCTCATTATTTATTTACTTAATAAAAACAATTTTCTTCTTTCATAAATCTCAAATCATAACTGACTTCTTTGAACTAGTTCTTGAAGAGGTAAGATATTGGTGCAACAGTGAAACTTCACTGCCATCAAAGATATAATGCTTGGCAAGCACTGCATTTGGTTTTAGTTTTACACATAAGCAACACGTCAAACTGCAGCTTTACATAGGATGCATATTGTAGTGTTCCATTGTTAGGGATACACCACGATGTGTGTTTGGGGTTGTTACAGCTGACGAGGGTGACCCCGGTCCTACGTACCCCCAGTGATAAGGGGATCAAGCCACACGTAGTTCTTGAGAGTAGGGATGAGAGAACATACCTGAAACCCTAGCTGTGATGAGCTATTTATAGGGTTTGGAGGAGGCTGATATGGGCCCTTTGGGCCCTGTATCAGAGTTATGCTGAACCAGGATTCTATGAGATAATATCGGATGATTATGCTTCTAGAATCTGGATAGGATCAGCTGAAGATCTCATGTCTAGGCTGTTGCGAGAATCTAGGAGAGATTTGCGGAAGTGATAAGAAGTCTCGGCGAACCTAAGCTTATCCACGAGCCGACGGTATGTCTCTGTCCTAGAGTTCCGAGCCTGATGGATTGGGGACCGATTGTAAGGCTAGGTTCCATCAAGTCCGAGCCTGGCCCTCTCGTATGCTCGGATCCCACAAGTCTGAGCGAAGGACTTTCATGACAGGTAAACCGAGCAAAATGCCCTTAGAGGAACCCTTTGGTGAGACTCGGGTCCGTATATGGTCGGCAGACCCTACAAGCCCCCCAGCTCGTAAGACTTGGAAAGTCTGTGGCGAGATAACAAGTGGCTAGGGTTGACCTTTAGCATGTCTTGGTTCAGAAGTGTGTGACAACTGTTTCCAGCCTTAACCATATAGCTTGTTCGAGGTGACGTTTTAGGTTCTTTAGGTACGATACGTGCCCTGGGAAGTTGTGCCAAATCATTCATAATTTCGAACTTTGAAAAAGTAACTCCAATAACTGTCACGTCTTTCCCTGTGGGTGGCTGAGCGGGTTAATGGGACTTTGGCCCAACCGGTGCATCGTGGAAGGAGGGAAGTTGAGGGGTTTTGAAGGAGGCCGAAGAGGATGCCACAGCTCTGCGGGAGACTACAGAGAAGGCTCGGAAAGCCGAGGAGGATGCTGCAGTGGCTCGAGAGCAACTCGAGGATGCCAAAGATGAGGCCGCCGGACTCCGAGCATCTCTAGACAAAATGAGAGCGAAAGCTCTAAAGCACAAAAGGGCAGCCAAAGAGAATTTTTATAACTGGGATCATGCAGTTGAAGACTCTTTCCTCAATACCGTCGAGTAGCTTCGCATCCTGAATCCTGGCGGAGATCTCGGAATGAGTTCGGCGTACGGTCGGTTAAGATGGGGGTAGGTCAGACCGGAGTCCGGTCCACAACATAAGCCCCCCAGCTCGGGAAGAGTCATAGAGACTCTATGCCGAGTTTAGAGCCCTTTTGGGTCGATCAGACGTTCTTTTCTGAGGCTTGGTGGTGACGTAAAAGAATGTTCGCAGCCGAGGTCTTTTACTCGGAAGATTATCGCGATTTGGAGATTCATACACCTCTCTCATTGGGGTGTGTTAAAAGTAATATCATGAATTGGATCGTAACGTCTACGGGGGATGCTGTCGGAATGACTGCCTTGGCCGAGGTGCATTCCTCGCTCCTGTGACGTATTTGGCCGATGGCCAAGTTATCGAGGTAGCAATCCCCTTTTTCACTTGTAGCCACGCCGATCTGGTCGGCCAACCGAGATCGTAGGCAAGTGCGTCGGGGCGTGATCCGAAATGAGTGAATATTTATAATATCCGTTATGATTTTGTGCTTCTCATATTGTTCTTTTAGTTATGAATTCAAGTGTTAAGACCTCGGAACTCCGACACTCTAGCCAAGGTGGGTTCCTCTATCCGCGATGTATAAAATGATTTTATGCCAATCACGTTTGAATCAGGAATCTTTTAAAGTACTTGACGAGTTATAAGCTCTTGTTCGAGCTATTTATAATCGTTCGCGTCATAAACGGTGGCTAATCGGTTATGAGGAAAAGTACGTAAATACAATGAATTCAGAAACAGAACTTTTATTTAATTGAAGCAGTAAATACAATGGGCTTGCGGATTTAGACCTGTGGTCGGCTTGTGCATGTTTTCGGATGATAGGAATCTTGACTTGGGTTATGCGTGAAACACTCGAATCATTTTTGGCCATCGTGCTCGGGCTATCGCGCCCGGTAGTTCCGACCATCAAATTTGTACCTGTGGTCGGCTTATGCGTGTTTTCGGATGATAGGAATCCTAACTTGGGTTATGCATGAAACACTCGAATCATTTTTGGCCATCGTGCTCGGGCTATAGCGCCCGGTAGTTCCGACCATCAAATTTGTACCTTTACATGATGTATAAAAACAACTATTAGAATATCAAGTAGTAAATGATATGTAATGACATTAATAGCGAAGTATGAGCTGTTTCACTATTTATTATGAGTATTATCTAAGATAATATAATGTTGTGCAGCAAGTGATTCAGTAATAATGAATGTGAGGCTTAAACCATGCAATGTAAATGACGTAAATGAGATAATGAGAAAGATCTTTCCCTGTTAGTCTTTATGGGACTATTTTTGAATTTTGATACGTTCGGCATCCTTTTTGGCATGAACATTGATATGCTCAGCGTCATTTTGGCATAGAGACCTTTCTTCTTCTATTGCTAGAACGTGTGCTCGTTTGGTATTCTTCATCTTCTTCCTACCAAAGACCCTGTATGCCGCTATAGGTGAAGCATTGTATAGCGCCCTTGTGAGCAATGCTGGGATCTCGAGAAGAGATGTTGACGGGGATCGTCTTTTGGCTTTTAGTGACCATGAGAGGCAAGGGTGTCGTGGTAGAAGGGACCGATCAATTCGAGGATGTCATTGGTCGTAGCCTGATATTCTACTGCGGGTGTAGGGATCTGGTAGGAAACCGGTGGAAAAGTGGTGACAATCGTGTAATGAATTCGAAGGGAGAAGGCTAGTATTTAGTATCCTCTCCGTCAACTGATTTCGAACATGTTGAGGTGCTCCCAACACTCAGAAGAGTTGTTTGCCCATTGATGAAAACCTTGAAATGGACCGTTTACGCATATTTGTACCTGTTGTTTTGTTGATTGAGAGTTCATTGTGGACGGAGGCCCCGACAGCATGACTCGTAACAGTTTGACCGTGGTGAGTGTGTAGCGCCCGTTCTAGGCTAGCCTCGTGACGGGTTGTTACAGGAGCACATGCTTGCGTGGGCCATGACCACAAAGCCTTTGTAATTATCTTGGAGTGACGATGACAGTAATCCATGCCACGAGATGTTTCTACGATAACCGTTCTGACTTTTGGATTGTTCTCTATCATGGGGTCGTGATGGCCTCGTCAACTCTAGAGAGAATCCTAGCTGCTCGGCCTTCCTTTTCGATAGGTCCAACCATCCTTTTTTGAACCTTACATTACATGTTTAAGAACAATAATCAGTGATCGTCGTTAATTTAACAATATATGATAATTGAATAGCAACAATGAAAATTATTGGCGAGTAAGTATAAAGTAGCATGATTAAAAAGGATCACCTGCAACGAATATGATAGAGGCAATTATTGGAAATCGTGCAACCAGACAGGATTGTCCATGAAAAGATGCATAATTTCAGGTATATCATGCGCAATAATTGTAATGAATGACATTTATAAATATGTCAAAGCATTTAATGACAACAAATCAAATGATGAAAGCGCCAAATCATGAAAAACGACAATGCACAATTGTCGGAAACTGCCTAATGCCAATCGAAAGGCAATGTAAATTGTCGGAAACTGCCTAATGCCATTCGAAAGGCAATGTATATCAAATATTATTATCCTATCACGACAGGAAAGACAGACATTTAAAAACATTCAGCAGCAAAGAAATTTGGCTAACAATATGCCACGTACCAGCATGTATACAAAAAATCATAATTAGGGAATATCAAATAATTAGTGACATGTAATGAAATTATAAGGAATCAAGCATTAGAAGCACATGTCAAAAGTATTGCATCAGGTAAATTAATATCAGCATGTGTGCAAAGTAAACACGTAAAATGCCAAGTAAATATGAAAATAATATGGGAACGAGAATTCCTTCCCTGATTCAGTGTAGTGAGGAACGCCAAATTGAGAAACGTCGGATTGAAGAATGTTGGATTGAAGTCTTTTGTCAATCCTCTCAAAATGGGCTTTGTTGAGCGTTAAGGGCCGACCTCTGTTTTCCTTAAATATGATTCTGAATGTATGAGTTCAAAAAGGGCACGTTGTCGAGGGTCTGCCACAATTGACACATGTATTCGAAGCAGGGAACTGAAGACAGACTTCTCTATGCTCGGAACACGAGCTTCAAGAGGGGACCTCGGCGCGGGGGACCTCGGCGCGGGGGTCCTCGCTCTTCGCTCGAAGCACGAGCTTCAAGAGGAGAACTCGGCGCGGGGGTCCTCGCCATCACCACCAGATTTCAAATAAAGTAACATTATTGTATTCGCAATACTCGGAAAATTATTTGTCCATTAATGGAGATCTCGGAATGGGTTATTCAGTCGCTCGAGCCATCGTACGTGTACCTTGCATACGCGCACAAAAATAATAATTAATTAGTTATTGTCGTTCAAGATTGACAATTTATAACCATTAAATAATAATTATTGGCAATTAATAAATGACATGTAATCTAATTAATCATGCGCTAATAAGTGATATTGGCAATTGCATAATATGAGTAAAAATGTTACTTCCCTGCTTTTAGGAACGAGTTGTTGCTGTTGTCCACGTTCTTCTTCTTTTTTCTTCTCCTTTTTTTTAATTTCTTTTTCTTCTCAGCCCTTTTTTTTTTTGAATTGGGCCATATTGGCCCGTTAGGGCTTCCTCCTCGTTCTGCATATCCCCGGGGCAGACTTGCTGCCGCCATGTGCCCAGCGGCGCCAGCGAAGAACATCAACGGAGCAGGAGCAACGCCCCGACCCCGGGATCGCGATCGTCTCGTTCCCCTTGGAGATTCGATCGCAGCATCCATCGTGCGAAGGTTCACGACGTCGGAGACGAGCAGCAGCGGTGCTTCGTGTGGCGGTGGGGACGAAACAGCGACAAGGAGGGAGAGACCGATTTGGAATCTGAGTTCGATGGCTCTTGGGAGAGGTCTTCTCTCCGTGACGGTTGTGGTGTTTGAGCGATGCTCGTTAGACGTGATGGCTTCGATCCGGATTCGGCCGCCATAACCCGATCTTCTCAACATACTCCTCCCACGTCATGAGATCAACAGAGTCAAGGTCGTGGAATTGATAACCGGTGAGATCGAGAAGGATCGAGAAGGATCTTCATCTTCTTCTATTGTCGCTCCTTTGTTCAGATCTGATCTAATCAGTTATATTCCTGATGTTTTTCATCAATTTTTCATGGGCATGAATCGCACCGTGGTAGCACCGTGAGCAGCACGGTGAACAGCGAGGTGGCAGCAACCGTGAACGGGCACCGGTGGTAACCATGAAGGGGGTGCTTCACGCAAGATCAGCGGAACAGCGGCAACGCCTGGTGGTGACCGTACAGATTTGTAGCAACGCCGCCCTCAAGAACGCCACTCTTCCTCGGCCTCGATCTACTTCTTTTTTTTTTGTTGTGGATGGGAATCGAAGTTTATCGATTCCCACAGACGGTGCCAATGTAGTGTTCCATTGTTAGGGATACACCACGATGTGTGTTTGGGGTTGTTACAGCTGACGAGGGTGATCCCAGTCCTACGTACCCCAAGTGATAAGGGGATCAAGCCACACGTAGTTCTTGAGAGTAGGGATGAGAGAACATACCTGAAATCCTAGCTGTGATGAGTTATTTATAGGGTTTGAAGGAGGCTGATATGGGCCCTTTGGGCCCTGTATCAGAGTTATGCTGAACCAGGATTCTGTGAGATAATATCGGATGATTATGCTTCTAGAATCTGGATAGGATCAGCTGAAGATCTCATGTCTAAGCTGTTGCGAGAATCTAGGAGAGATTTGTGGAAGGGATAAGAAGCCTCGGCGAACCTAAGCTTATCCACGAGCTGACGGTATGTCTCTGTCCTAGAGTTCCGAGCCTGATGGATTGGGGACCGATTGTAAGGCTTAGTTCCATCAAGTCCGAGCCTGGCCCTCTCGTATGCTCGGATCCCACGAGTCCGAGCGAAGGACTTTCATGACAGGTAAACCGAGCAAAATGCCCTTAGAGGAACCCTTTGGTGAGACTCGGGTCCGTATATGGTCGGCAGACCCTACACATATTGTGACAAAATTCATCACCTAGTGAAAAAACAACACTAGCAAGGCTGCATTGCTTACTCACCACAAGAGGTTGGTCTTTTCTCGCACACGCAAAGGCAAATTACTCTCATTCGAATTGACATAACTCAAGGACAAAACGGAACAACTAAACCAGTTGCAGGCTTGTTAATGTAGCTGTTGCATTACTCTAGATAGATGATTCTTGCATATCCTTGTTAAATTGAAAATTTTGACTATTTTGTCTTCCCTCAAGGCAAGCAAAGTGGAGAAACCGATTAGTATGACCTCCAAAATAACCATACAACTCAGCATTTTCCCCCAAAATAACCCTTATAAAGACTGTTTAGATTATCTGTGTTGATGAAAATTGTGTTTTCTTTCCGTCAATTCAGAAATGTAGAAAAGAAGAAAATAATGATGACCATTCAATATATATTGAATTACCTGTTTGAAATGGGGTTTGGACCACTAGGGACTTCATGCTCACTAGCATTAGAGATCTTGTTTTGTCAATCTAATCGAGACTTTCCTCTCTTTGGTGCCTGCGAAAACTCATAAATTAGAGTAGTAAAACGGTTCCAACAATCAAATTTAGAATCTGCAGTGATTGCATCCTTAAGACTCTTTAATAGTAAAATATAAGGGAAACAAGAATACCGTTGTAGCTTACCTTTATCCAAGAAGGACTTCCCATGAAACTAAGTTTGGCCAGTTAATTAAGGCAAACCAAGGTTTTCTCTCTTAGCACTGCACAATAAATTAGAGTACAATATTATTAAACCTAGTGTAGTATACATGTGTATAAGTTTAAAAATATGTTTCAAACATGTTTATCTCTCACCAATTAAACCATAACAACAATGAATTAAAGAGCTCTAACAAACCAACAAGTCCTCAGCACAACCAACACAACCAGAAACATTAATAATGGACTGAATCGTAAAGATGAGAAGCATAAAATATACCTTTTTTCTTGTTCTAGATCAGGTCGTTCACTAAGGTCACAGAGAGAGACCTAATGAGGCGGTTTGACCTAGAGTTGATGTATGATTCTCTGAGTTTCACAGGTATCAGTAGGATAACCTGGGATGCCCTAATCACTGTGTGTGCAGTGTGAACTTAGGGTTTAGAAAGTGTACCTGAGCCCCATGTAGCACTGTACTACTTATAGGGGTGGCTGGATGCCCTAATGGGCCAGCAGTGTTGTGGCCCAAACGATCCAGCCCAGTGCGAGCCGTAAGAGGATATGAGTGGCGAGGCTGATAAGCTGTCATCCTGTTCTTGTTGGCTTTAATGGGGTGAAGGTCGAGTTCGGGAGGACGAGCTCAACCCGTCCTAGCTATGTCCGTTTGCACGTAAGGCATCTATCTCGGCCTGTTAGTATAGCTGGATGAGCAGAATGATCTCGGCCAGATAGGGTCCGAAACCCTGTGATCTCGGTCAGAGGTTTAGTCCACCACATAAGCCCCCCAGCTCGGTAAGACTATGAAAGTCTTGCAACGAGTTCGGAAGTGGAAGGCGTGTTAGAGACGCCGGAGTGGTTGACACCTGTTGTTCCTACTCTGCGTCATCATTTCGGATTTGACCCCTGTCTTTTCGCTTGCCCAGAGTAACGTTTGCAGCTCTGCTATCAGGCATGTGTCATCTCTTCCGTGCGCTAGCGCTTAGCCATTATTATTGTGCGGCTCGAGGCAGACCTATTTATTAGCTCTGGGACGTGTGTTCAACGGTTATTGGTTTTCTAATGGGTTGGGCCTTGTTCGTTGTCCAGGCCCATGAATTCAAAACAGGGGGAAGTTGGGCAGTTTCCTTTTCTCTCTTCTCTTTCTTTCATTCCACATTCCCAACCGTTCCACTTTCTCCACTAACACGCGATCAAGCTCCTTCCTTTACAGCATTGCTTCTTTCCTTTCATTTCCCAGAACCATCATTCCTTTTTCCAGCCTTTCTTCTTCCTCCATTCGCACCATTGTTTTGCTAGTGAAGCACACACGATTCGTTTCTTGCTGCTCATCATTTCCTACGATTTCTACTTTGCAGACAGATTCTCTTCTCCTTGTGAACTCTTCTCAAAGCAGGTACACACTGAGTCTCCCTTATCTCTACTTCTTCGTTTTCCTCTGTCTTTCGCTGCCTGGGTATCGTTGAGTTTGGGGCATTTCTTCTGAGTTTCTGTTTTCTGGGTTTCTGCATTTGTGTTGATCTTCTGGGTTTTTTGGGTACTGTTAAGCAATAATGAGTGGTAGGTGGTATAAAAAATGGTGTGGGTATATCAACCTTAGCAGTAGTAGTGGGGATGACAGTGGCAGCGATTCTTCATCTTCTTTCCAATCTTCCACTGATTCTGTTGAAATTGTTCCGTATCCTCGGCCTCGTAGTATTTACCTTAAGAAATACGAGGTCGTGGTGGAGGATGTGGTACCTCTTGATGCTTACTACCCGATGGAAATGTCTGAGAGGAGAGAGAATATAAGGCTCTATGTTGAAGCCGAAAATAGGGCCGACGAGGAGAAAGCCGACTATGAGAATATGGTGAGGAGTGAAGAACGAAAAAGGGTTTGGGGAAAAGGTGTAGAAGTTGGAGAGGGGAGGTGTTCACCACTTGGCACCACTGCTCGGGGTTTCCAGGGGGGTTATTGTTTGTCACCCGTAAGTTTAACACTGAGCTCCCCTCTTCTTCTTCTTCAGGTTTAATGGCTCCTCGAAAAGTAGTGAAAGATCATGCCGCTTACCCCGCGCCATCAGATGCCCAACTGTACCCCTGGGTGGATCGCGAAGTGCTGGGTATCCAATCCCAAATGTGTTCCGAGGAAAGCGTCAACTCGGTTTGACAGTTCTTGATTCCTTGTCCCGAGGATAGGGTCGGAACTTCATACAAAGTATTACCCTGCTCGGAAAATGACCGAGTGTGTTCGGTTACGGATAAAAACACCTTTTATTTATACGAAGATATGGTGGTTACTCTCGGCCTCCGCTTGCCGTTCCCCGCCTTGGAGACTCGGGTTTTAAATGATCTCGGAGTTGCTCCTACCCAACTACACCCTAACGCTTGGGCGTTTTTGAAAGCGTTCGAAAGGTATTGCAGTGCTAAGGCGTTGGTGTACACTGCTAAAGTTTTCTTTTGGCTTTTCAACCCACATGTGACCGTTAAAGAGGCTGGCCAATCCGGCAAGATGTGGGTGTCGGTGAAGAGTCGGCCATACTATAGTTTATTTGGTAAGTTTCATGAATCATGGAAGCATTTTAAGCCGAGGTTCTTTAAGTACCAGTACACTGGTACGGGTCGGCCATGGTTTCGCACCGAGAGCGGCCCCAAATTTCCCCTCCAATGGACCATGGAGTTCTATACTCGGCATGCCACACCTCGGAATTGGACGTCGACCCCACTCACTCCGGACGAATTATTGACCACTAAGCACTTTTTTAATGAGTGCAAAGCAAAAGCGAGAGAGTTGGTGCAATTGGACATTCGGCGCATCATAAGTTGCGTCGAGGAAATGGTGTCCTCCGAGATCGGTAATTTTCCTTAATATATATATATATATATATATATATTTTTACTGAATACTTGTTTTGTTCCTTGTAGTTAACTATTGGAAAGAGGTTGAGGACGTAGATTCTGCCATTCTCGCGGAGCAGAGAAGAAAAGTCAAGCCGAAGTTGACTTCAACCTGCGAAACGACCTCGGAAGACACTGCAAGCACCAGTGAAGATATGTCGAGCAAAGCCGAAAGACTGTTGGCGGCCGCGGCTCTTAGGAAAAGGAAGCGGCCGGATGCATCCGGAACTCCACCTCGTCCTACGGCCGTGATAATCAATTTGTCGGATTCCTCAACTGAGGTTCCGACTCCAAAAACTGAGGTTCAAAAACAAACCCCTATCAACGCTGAGATAACGGCTTCGGCTGAAACGGTGGCTATTCGGGCATCATTCCGTGAGCCACTGGACTTGGGAAGAATGACAGCGACTGAATGGAAGACACTAGCCGAAAATCTGGCTGAGCACTTTCACCACTCAGCGAACCTGATGACGGCGATCGCAAGTGCCTCTGGTGACGTCGAAGCAGGTTTCTCTGCCAAGGCAAAAACCGACCTTGGGAGGCTTGCCGAGGCAGAAAAAGAGGCCGCCGAAGCCAAGAAGCGTTTGGAGGAGTTGCAAAAGGCTCATGAAGAAAATCTGGCCAAGCTGAAGGCCGACCACGAGGCCGAGGTGGAACGGGTTAGGGGAATGCTGAAGAAACGAGCTGCTCAAGCGTTGAAACACAAAATTTCTGCGGCCAAGGCCGACTTTGATATGGAAATATCCGCGGACGCTCTGTTTGCAAATGCAGTGGAGCAGATGCGGGTGCTTAACTCGGACTACCGTCTTCAATATGTTGGCACTCATCCTGAGTTCGGGGTAAGTGATGGGAAACTTGTGGACTGCTCAAACGGTGATGTTGAAGTCGACCTCAGCCGTGATAACCTTCCTAACCCGTTGGCCGAAAAGGAGGAGCTCGATTTTGATCCCAATACCGTTGTTCTGTCTGACGTTGAGGAATGAACATAAGTCCCTTATGCTGGGCAGCTTTTATAACTTATGTTGAACTGCTGTTTCTTTTATAACTTATGTTACTGCATGTGTTGTTTCTGAACAAGGTTATGCTTTTGTATGCTATGTTCGAATCGTGCATCTCGTCTACTGTCTTCTTAAATTATTGCTTAGTGTAATGCAATGCGCTAGGTTAGGCATGTGTTTGTGAGGATTCCCTTTGTATCTGTTTAATGCAATGGGAGTCTCAGTCCAAGCACTTGAGCCAAAGTGTGGACCTCGTCCCCTGACTGTGCTAGGCCCCAAAGTGTGAGCCTGTTAGAGTCAGGTGCTCCCCGTACCTTAGGAAAATTTGTAAGCTTTCCTCTGAGAAGAGGTGCTGTATATAAATCGCACAATCCCATCTAGGTGGCTAGTCTAGAATGGAAAGGCATGTACATTGCGCATGTTTAAGATGTAAAGAATGTAAGTGTTTGAAACTGCAAAATGTACTATTTATTAAAATTGAAATGTTGTTAGTACATAGCCATGCAACATTATTTAATGTCTAAAAATAAATGACTGAAACCTGAAGCAAATAAAACCTAAGAGAAAACCTAAGAGTTCTGAACAAAACAATTATCAGGAGATAACAACAAAACAGAAAGAAATATCTGATGGTAGATCCTGCCGGTCTGCTAACTGAAATAAGCTCTGAGTTTCGTCGCGTTCCAGTTGTTTCTGATCTCAGCACCGCCGAGGGTTTCCAGCCTGTAGGCTCCTGAGCCTGTTTTGGATACAACCCTGTACGGCCCTTCCCAATTCTGCGAGAACTTTCCTTCTCTAGCGTTCTTCAAACCGATGTCCGCACGACGTAAGACCAGATCTCCGACCTCAAATGATCTCGGGCCCACCGCTCTGTTGTACTGCTTAGCCTGCCTCTCCTTCGCTTTCTTTTCTCTCTCGGCGGCCTTATCCCGGATCTCTTCGCTTAGAATTAACTCTTCTCTCAGCAACGTGTCATTAGTTTCTTCGGGTCTGTCTAGCATACGGAAAGTTGGAACTCGGCGTTCGATTGGAATCACTGCTTCGCAACCATAAGTGAGTCTGAATGGTGTTTCTCCTGTTGAGTTCTGTACGGTTGTTCTCAAAGACCAGAGGATCTCGGGCAGTAAGTCGGCCCATGCTCCTTCAGCTTCCAGCAACCTTTTCTTTAAACCAGATAGGATAGCTTTATTTGCAGACTCGGCCTGCCCATTCGATTGTGGGTGTTCAACCGAGGAGAAATGATGCGAGATGTGCAAATGTTCCGCTAAGGCTTGGAAAGTATCCGCTGTGAATTGCGTTCCGTTATCAGTTACAATCGAATGTGGGTCGCCGAAACGAGCGATGACATTCTTGAGAAAGAATTTCTGAATTTTCACCGATGAGATGGTGGCTAGAGCCTCTGCCTCTATCCACTTGGTGAAGTAGTCTACGGCGACCACCACATATATGAGTTGTCCAGGGGCTCTCGGAAACTTACCCATAATGTCCATGCCCCACATGTGGAAAGGCCATGGTGAAGCTAAGGAGTGCAGCTCCTCTGGAGGTTGGCGGTATAAGTCGCTGTGATGTTGGCACTGCGCGCAACGACGGACATGGTCAATGCAATCGGCCATCAAAGTCGGCCAATAATAACCAGCTCGGAGAATCTTTCTGGCCAAAGACTTTCCTCCCATGTGGTGACTAGCTATTCCGCCGTGGACCTCGTTCAGAACCGTTTTGGCCTCTTCCCTACCCAAACACCGAAGCAAAGGTGACGCAGCCCCTCTTCTATACAGGATATTCCCCATCAACACATAGTGGGCTGCTTTCTTGACAAGTCTTTTGGCTTCTAGTTGGTCGGAAGGGATAACGCCGTGTTGCAGAAAGGATCTGATGGGGGTCATCCAGTCAAGTGAAAGAGAAATAGCCAAGATAATGCTGGGTCCAGGGATTTCTTACTGGATGGCACTTTTGTTGTTTCCAACCCCCTTAGTGCTTGCCAACTTGGAAAGGACATCTGCCCTTTCGTTTGAAAACCTAGGAATATGAGAGATTGAGAACCGGGAGAAACCCGATGCCAGCTCCTTCACTTTCTCCAAATACTTCTGCAGGATTGGTTCTTTGGCCTAGTATTGACCAGAAACTTGTGAAACGACTAGCTGCGAATCGCTGAAGATCTGAACTTCTTGTGCTCCGAGTTCCTTCGCTGTCCGGAGGCCAGCTAATACAGCCTCGTACTCAGCCTGGTTATTCGACGTGGAAAATTCGAATTTCAGGGAGTACTCAATACTAACACCTTCCGAGTTTTCCAGTATTATACCTGCTCCTGCTCCCTTTTTGTTGCAGGAGCCGTTCACATAAATCACCCAAGTGGCCGAGTTCGAATTTCCCAACGGTTCGGTAAACTCGGAGATGAAATCAGCCAAGGCCTGGGACTTGATAGCTCTCCTCGGCTCATAAGAAATATCGAACTCAGACAGTTCGACTGACCATGCCATCATCCTCCCTGCCAAGTCCGGCTTCTGCAGGATTTGCCTGATTGGCTAAGCAGTTCTAACTTCAATCGGATGGCCCTGGAAATACTGTCGGAGTCTTCTCGCCGATAGGACCAAACAGAAAGCACATTTTTCTATTTTCGAATACCTGATCTCGGGACCCTGGAGTGCTCGGCTAACAAAGTATACCGGGAACTCCACCTTGGATTCCTCCCTTACCAAAGCCGAGCTTATGGCCAAATCCCCAACCGAGAGGTATAGTTCGAGCTTTTCCCCTGCTTGGGGACTAGACAAAATTGGGGGAGCGGACAAAAATTCCTTTATTGCTGAGAAGGCTATCTCACACTTCTCATCCCAGACAAAATCAACATTCTTTTTCAATAACTGGTACCAAGGGAGTGCTTTCCTAGCAGCTTGGGGTAGGAACCGAGAGAGGGCGGCGAGTCGGTCGTTCAACCGTTGAACTTCTTTGATGTTTCTCGGGCTTCTCATTTCGAGAACAGCCCTGCACTTGTCGGGATTTGCCTCAATTCCACGTTCCGTCAACATGAAACCGAGAAAGGCCCCTGCGGGAACCCCGAACGTGCATTTCTTAGGGTTTAGCCTCATGTTATGCCTTCTTACTCGGGCCAAAACTGTTTCCAAATCTTGCACGTGGTTGTCCCTTGACTTGCTTTTGGCGATCATATCGTCAATATACACCTCCGTTTTCGGTCCAATCAGTCCTTCAAAGACCCTATTCATCATTCTTTGATAAGTTGCCCCAGCGTTCTTTAGACCGAAAGGCATGACTGTGTAACAGTATGTGGCCTTCTCGGTGATAAAGGCTACTTTTTCCTGATCAGGTGGATACATCGTTATTTGATTGTAACCCGAGTATGCATCCATGAAAGAAAGAAGTTGATACCCTGCTGAATTATCGACCAACTGGTCGATAATGGGCAGCGGGTATTGGTCTTTTGGGCATGCCTTGTTAAGATCCGTGTAATCTACGCACATGCGCCATTTTCCATTGGACTTTTTTTACCAACGCCGTGTTGGACAGCCATTCAGAGTATGGAACTTCTCTAATAAAGCCAGCTTCGAGCAACTCCGACACCTTCTCCTGTATGGCCCTGGACTTCTCGATACCTACCCTGCGCTTCCTTTGTGCAACGGGTTTAGCTTTGGGGTCCACGCTAAGCCGGTGGCAGATGAAATTCGGATCGATACCTGGCATGTCCGCCGAGGTCCGAGCGAATAGGTCCTTGTTACGACGCAAGAGTGTAATTACCTCTTCTCGGATGGAGGTTGGGAGATTGGTTTCGACTTGTACCGTTTTTGAGCTGTCGGATGGATCCATTGGCACAGATTCCCAACCTCCGTGGGGTTGTGGCCTGAGGTAATCCGATTCGCCTCTGACATCCAACTCGGCTAGGAGAACCCCCCCCTTGGACATCGGTGCGTGAGAAATCTTCTCCACTTCGTTTTTCTCTATTTTGACTTTCCCGAGACTAGCGTTGTAACACAAACGTGCCTCCTCTTGCTCCGCCCTTATAGTGACCACCGTGTCGTCTGCGCCTACAAACTTCATGGCCAAGTGGACGGTGGATACTACCGCCCCGAAGGCCTGAAGACAAGTTCTGCCCAGGATGGCATTATAAGCTGACGGACAGTCCACCACTAAGAACTTAATGATCTCCGTTCTGGCGGCGGGCTGGCCCCCCAGGGTCATTGGGAGCTTAATAACGCCTAGGGGTCGTACCGAATCCCCTGTGAAGCTGATTAAGTTTCCTTCAAAATCTTCCAAGTCGTCTTGACGAAATCTCATTTTCGAAAAAGCATGCAGAAATAGGATGTCGGCGGAGCTTCCCTGATCCATTTGTATAAGGTGTCTTTATTTCTAGTGAAAATCCTTTGATGAGCATTTTATTTCCCATTATTCCTTGCATTATTTTACTCCTATTATTGATACTTGTTGCCCATTTGACATTGTTTAGCTTGATTTAGTGATTTAGAGTTTATTGGACTAATATTCTGAATATTGTTTAATTTGGGATTATTTAGTCTAATTAATTCTATTTCTATTTTCAGGTCATATTTGGCACAAGGGTTTTTTGGGCATTTTGGGAGTGAAGATTTAATTTTGGAAGAGAAGATATATGATGAAGTGAAGATTGTAATCTATCTTTAGGATTATTTGAGATTTAGTTTATATCTTTTAAGATTTAGATTTTATCTATAGGATATTTTTAGATTTAATTTAGAGATAAGCTTTCCTTAGGATTTGGGCCCATGATTTAGGCCCGTTTTGTGATTTAATTAGCAAATTTCGTGTAGACCTAGCAGCCACAATCTATCATTCACGTTTTTACATTCTCTCTCTTAGAGAAGGCTTAGTTTTGCTCTCCAAGCTTGTGGTGGCTGCTAGGGTTTCTCTCTCTTCCCTTTCTACACGTTTTTGGTATTTTTCTTCATGGAAGGCTAAACTCTTAGGTTAAATCCCTTTGGTAATGTATCACATACTCTTGAGGTTTTATTCTTAATGCTATTTCGTTTTTATTCACTGTTTTCATGCTTATTGATATGTTATGGTTCGCTTAGTTCCATTCTATAGAGATAATCCATGTGTATGAATGCTTAATTTATGCAAACTCGTAAAAACTCCATGCTTTGGCTTTTAATGCTTAATTAGAGGTTTGGGTTTTGGGGTGAGAATTGAATTTTCGCTTAGTATTTAGTTCTCACGAGTTGGACAGTGAAGAGGAAAGAAATTGATCTTTTGTGACCGATGATAGAGTTGTGAACGCGAGCCAAAGGGGTTTATCCGCTTTTCCTTATCTGTTACTGCGTTTTGATTTAATTCTGTTTTGATTTCAATATTCAATATTCAATACAAAACCCCCCCTGTTTTCTATGCATACTATGTGTTCGACCTTTTGCTTGATAAGATATTCCTTGAGAGACGACCTAGGAGTCACTTCCTAGTACTATACTTAAACTGTTTTTATTTGTATCGGGTACGGCCTCGATCAAATTTGGCGCCGTTGCCGGGGAATATCGGTTCTTGCCAAAGGTCATTAGTAGTTAGTTAGTGTCGTAGTTAGTATAGTTATTATAGTGTGTCGTGTCTGATTTAGGGTCTAGAAGTCAATTCTGATAATTGGTTGAAGTTGCACTGTTTGCTGTTTTGCTATTTTGTTGCAATTAGTATATTTGATTGATTATGTGGTTGCTAGTTCACATAGTTGTGGGTGGAATTTTTGCATGAAAATTTATATCCACACTACTTTTATCATATAAAAAGGTTTTGAGGCACCACGATCACTCAGATCATCACTGGTTGTGAGTTCCAGAAAAATTTTCCAAGTTTTAGCAGCACTTTCTTCAAATCGTCGCAACTTTTGACCCGTAACTCGGAATTTGACGAATTTTATATCAAATCGAAGGGAATTTTCTGAATAATCTGATTTTTCTCACTTTGTTAGAAAACTCCTTCGTCTGGACCCTGAAAAAGCCGTTTTACTATTTCTTTTTTATTTTACAAGTTTTATTTTCTTAGTTTTTGGTCTCTGATTTAATTGTTTGACTTGGTTCCTTTTTGAATTTTGTCCTCAAATTTTCTGTGATATGTTTTCATGATTTTAGGGTGCTAAAAAAAATAAAGAAAAAAATTTTAAAAAAATAAAAAATTTTGTTGCCTATTTTGGTCATGCATATTAGTGACAGTTTGCTATGCTTAATGGTGTTCTGTTCAGTACATGACTAGGGGCAACCCAAGCTACATGCATCCATACAACCCTGAAATTGATAGAACTTATCACAGACTAGTTAGACAAAATAGGAACCAGTCCATAGGTAGTGAGTCTATTGAGTCTTTACATAGTGAGTCTGCTTCTTTTTCTTCTATCCCGATAAATTCTGATTCTTATTCTGATCATTCTGAAAATATGGCTCAACCTCCACCATGTGAGAGGACATTGAGGGAGCTGGCTGCACCTGATTTCACTATTGAAGATTTGTGCATCCAGTATCCCGATGAGCCATATGAGCTAAGGTCTGGACTAATTCATTTGTTGCCCAAGTTTAATGGTCTTGCAGGTGAGGATCCTCATAAACATCTCAAGCAGTTCCATATTGTGTGTGCTACTATGAAACCACATGATGTGCAAGAGGATCATGTTTGTCTTAAGGCATTCCCACACTCCCTAGAGGGGCTAGCCAAGGATTGGTTGTACGATCTGGCCCCTGGTTCTATCACAGGCTGGGATGACCTGAAGAGGGCATTTTTGGAGAAATTCTTCCCTGCATGCAGAACAACAGCAATCCGAAAGGATATATCAGGCATCAGGCAACAAAGTGGAGAAAGTCTCTACGAGTATTGGGAGAGATTCAAGAGACTGTGTGCGAGCTGCCCCCACCATCAGATCTCAGAGCAGCTGCTTATTCAATATTTCTATGAAGGTCTCAACCTCATGGAGAGAAACATGCTTGATGCTGCAAGTGGTGGTGCCCTAGGAGACATGACACCTTTAGAAGCCAGAGCCAAGATTGAGAAGATGGCTTCCAATTGTCAACAATTCCATGCAAGGGGCAACAGCGATGCAATCGTAGTGAGAGGAGTGAATGATGTTGGCACAAGTTCTGGTAAGGTTGAGAAGCTTGAACAGAAGATAGATTCACTTACAACTTTGGTCACTCAATTGGCCATCAACCAGAAGAAGTTGTCCCTGCCTGCTAGATTATGTGGCATATGCACATCCGCTGAGCACCCCACAGATGCATGCCCTTCTGTGCAGCAGCAACCAACGACTGGTGCTGACCAACCTGAGGCATATGCCGCCAACATCTTCAACAGTAGAAACCAGCAGCCACAGAACTTTGATCTCTCTACCAATAGATACAACCCTAGCTGGAGGAACCATCCCAACCTGAGATGGTCTGATCAGCAGCAACCTTCACAGGTTCAATTTCAGAACAATTCCAAACCACCATATGTACCTCCTCCAGTCCAGCAACAGAGACAACAACAAGCTAATTCTGCACCACCAGCTCCTAGTACTGAGCAGCAACCTTCATTGGAAGAGCTGATGAAACAGATGACCATGCAAAATCTCCAATTCCAATAGGAAACTAGAGCATCCATTCAAAGACAAGAGGCCTCCATTCAATCATTGACCAATCAGATGGGACAAATGGCAACAGCAATCAACACTATGCAATCTCAGAATTCTAACAAGTTGCCATCCCAAACAGTGATCAATCCAAACCAGAATGTGAGTGACATTAGTATAAGGTCAGGGAAGCAGATTGTCACACCCACACCAGAATCTGACCTCAACAAAGATGATCTAGTTTCACCCAACAAGAAGAGCCAAATGGTCGAGGAGAGTGAGCACACAAGTACAAGAAAATCCCATCCAGCTCAGCCTTCCACAAGCACAACACCTGCTGCTGCCCAACAACCACTCCCCATTCCTCTTCCTTTCCCACCAAGGGGGGTGACTCAAAGCAAGAAAATGGAAGAGATTGACAAAGAGATACTTGACACATTCAGGAAGGTGGAAGTTAACATACCCCTTCTTGATGCAATCAAGCAGATTCCAAGGTATGCAAAGTTCTTGAAGGATCTATGCATACACAAACGGAAGCTCAAGGGCAATGAGAGGATCAACATGGGAAGAAATGTCTCTGCTCTTATAGGTAAACTCGTCCCTCATATTCCTGAAAAGTGTAAGGATCCTGGAACTTTCTCTGTGCCTTGTATCATAGGTAATACTAAATTTGAGAATGCTTTGCTAGATTTAGGAGCATCTATTAATGTTATGCCTATGTCTGTTTTCAAGTCTCTTTCACTTGGACCTCTTCAACCTACGGGTGTGGTTATCCATTTGGCAAATAGATCTACTGCCTACCCCGCAGGTTTGATAGAGGATGTCTTGGTTCGGGTTGGTGAACTTATCTTCCCTGCTGATTTTTATATTCTTGATATGGAAGAGGACACCTCTTGTAGTGTTGTCCCTATCATATTAGGGAGACCATTTTTAAAAACAGCCCGAGCCAAGATTGATGTGCATGCAGGTACACTTTCAATGGAATTTGATGACAGAGTGGTTCGATTCAATATTTTTGATGCTATGAAACATTTTTCTGATGACCACTCTGTCTTTCATGTTGACTTGCTTGATGATCTGATTGATGAGCATGTTCTAGACTTTTTGCATGATTATGATTTGCCATCTTTCACTAGCTCATTTACTTGTTCTGCATGTTCTGATTCCGAAATGTGCACTGCATGCATTGAAATTGGCCAGTTTTTAAATTCTGCTACTGCATCTGTTGATTCATATGATATAGATTCAGATCATGCTAACCCTAACCCCATTTCTGTTATGCGTGAGTGTAATCCATTTGTTCAGGTGCAGGCGGCAGAATCCAATTCTGCTACTCCTTTAGTTCCATCTGTGATGTAGGCACCTTTATTGGACCTGAATCCCCTTCCTCCTCATCTCAAATATGCTTACTTGGAGGATGAGCAGAAACTTCCAGTAATCATCTCTACCTCCCTTTCTGTTGATCAAGAGAAGCAGCTGCTGGATGTGATTAGAGCAAACAAAAGGGAAATAGGATGGACTTTGGCAGACATACCTGGTATTAGCCCCTCCATGTGCATGCATCAGATTTTATTGGAGGATGGGGCTAAACCAGTGAGACAACCCCAGAGACGGTTGAACCCCCAGATTCTTGATGTGGTGAAGAAAGAGGTCACCAAGCTGCTGCAAGATGGTATTATCTATCCCATTTCAGACAACACTTGGGTAAGCCCGGTTCAAGTAGTTCCCAAGAAGTCTGGGGTGACAGTTGTCAAAAATGAGAAGGATGAGCTGATTCCCACTAGAGTGCAGAACAGTTGGAGAGTCTGCATTGACTATAGGAAGCTCAACCAGGCGACCCGCAAGGATCACTTTCCTCTTCTCTTCATTGATCAGATGTTGGAGCGCCTGGCAGGTAAATCTCACTATTGCTTCTTAGATGGTTTCTCTGGTTATTTTCAAATCTGTATTGCAGCAGAGGACCAACATAAGACCATATTTACCTGTCCTTTTGGTACATTTGCTTATAGGAAGATGCCTTTTGGCCTATGCAATACTCCTGGCACTTTTCAAAGATGTATGATGAGTATTTTTAATGACTTACTTGAGCATTGCATAGAGGTCTTCATGGATGATTTTAGTGTATATGGTTCCTCTTTTGATGCATGTCTTGATAGTTTGTCTAAGGTGCTTAATAGGTGCATTGAGACTAACCTTGTCTTGAATTTTGAAAAATGTCATTTTATGGTAGAACAAGGCATAGTCTTAGGGCACATTATTTCGCATAAGGGCATAGAGGTTGACCCTGCTAAGCTGCATGTAATATCACATTTGCCTTACCCCTCTTGCGTGCGAGAGGTGCGTTCTTTTCTTGGCCATGCAGGTTTCTATCGCAGGTTTATTCAGAACTTTAGCAAGATAGCCCTTCCACTATCCAACTTGCTTCAAAAGGATACCGCATTTGAGTTTGGAGACCAATGCAAGAAGGCATTTGATGAGCTAAAGAGAGCACTCACCACCACTCCCATCATCCAACCACCTGACTGGACCCTCCCATTTGAGCTCATGACCGATGCCTCGAATTATGCTTTGGGAGCAGTTCTCTCCCAAAGGGTTGGTAAGCTGTCTCATGTGATTTATTATGCATCTAGGACTTTAGATTCAGCACAAATTAATTACACCACAACTGAAAAAGAGTTGTTAGCCATTGTCTTTGCACTTGATAAGTTTAGATCATATCTGTTAGGTTCTAAGGTTGTAGTGTATACTGATCATGTTGCTCTGAAGTATCTTTTGAAAAAGACAGATTCCAAACCTAGGTTGATTAGGTGGATGTTGCTCCTCCAGGAGTTTGATCTTGAGATTCAGGATCGGAGTGGTGCACATAACCTTGTCGCAGACCACTTGAGCAGAATAGAGAGAGAGAGGAGGATGCATTTCCTATCCGGGATGACTTCCCGGATGAGCATCTTTTAGCTTTGCATGTTTCATATCCCCCTCCCCTTACTCCTTGGTTTGCTGATATTGTAAATTATCTAGTTGCATATGTTTTTCCACCCTTGGCATCCAAAGCTCAAAGAGACAAATTGAAGAGCGATGCCAAGTATTATGTATGGGATGACCCCTATTTGTGGCGTTTTTGCAGTGATCAGGTCATTCGCAGGTGCATTCCAGATCATGAGATCCAATCGGTTCTCCAATTTTGCCATGCTTCACCAGTGGAAGGCCACCTTGGCACTCAAAGGACAGCACGAAAGGTGCTGGATTCTGGATTTTATTGGCCTACCATCTTCAAGGATGCAAGCAACATCTGCAGCTCATGTGAGCAATGTCAAAAAGCAGGAGGCGCCCTATCTTGGAGGCAACAGATGCCGCAACAACCTATGTTGTTCTGTGAGGTGTTTGACGTCTGGGGTATAGATTTCATGGGCCCCTTTCCTGTTTCTTTTGGTTTTTATTATATCTTACTTGCTGTGGATTATGTATCCAAATGGGTGGAAGCTAAGGCCACCAGGACTAATGATGCTCAGGTTGTTGTAGATTTTGTCAGGTCTAATATCCTTTGCAGGTTTGGCATACCTAGAGCCATAGTCAGTGATCAAGGCACACACTTCTGCAATAGATCCATGCAAGCTTTGCTCAAGAAGTATGGGGTTGTGCACAAAGTTTCTACACCATATCACCCCCAAACCAATGGGCAAGCTGAGATTTCAAACAGAGAGATCAAGCGGATTTTGGAGAAGATGGTGAAGCCTAATAGAAAGGATTGGAGCACACGATTGGAGGATGCTCTATGGGCCCATCGGACTGCTTACAAGGCACCCATCGGGATGTCACCTTATCGGGTTGTCTTTGGTAAGGCGTGTCACCTGCCTGTGGAGATAGAGCACCGTGCATATTGGGCTGTGAAGCAATGTAACTTAGCTCTTGATCAAGCGGGTGAGGAGAGGAAGCTGCAGTTGAGTGAGCTAGATGAGATGCGTTTGGAGGCTTATGAGAACTCCAAGTTCTACAAAGAGAAGACCAAGAAGCTCCATGATAGCTCAATTTCCAGAAAGGAGTTCTTGGTTGGTCAAAAAGTGTTTCTCTACAACTCTAGGCTTGGACTCATGAGTGGAAAGCTCCGCTCTAAGTGGATTGGACCGTTTGTAGTCACCCAGGTGTTTCCTTATGGCACTGTGGAGATCAAGAGTGAGTCCACAGACAAGAGCTTCAAAGTCAATGGCCACCGACTCAAGCCCTTTTTCACCACCCCTTCTTTGGATGATGCACCTGTGGAGGAGGCCTCATTGGTCGACCCCACTTTTGACCCACCATGATTTAGGGAGTCTTCTTTTATCCTTCTTTACTACTTTTATTACACTTGTCTATATCTGTCTGATTCTGCTATTTGTGTTCCATTGAGGACAATGTGTGATTTAAGTGTGGGGGGAGAGTAGTTTAGGTTGCATATTTTTGCTTTGATTTTTTAGGTTTTGCTAAGTTTTGGGCATTTTCTTGCATGTTTTTGCTTCATTTTAGTAGAGTCTTGGTATCTTGTGTCTGAATTCATGCATTTCTGTGTGTAAAGTTGCTTTTGATAATTAAGAGGTGGTAACACTATGATAGAATTGTCCCTTTTGTGAGAATTTGAGCCTTAATCGTGGGTGGATTGCTATATATGCCACCTAATTTTCTTTCATGTGTGATTGCACTCTGGATTACTTGCACTCTAGAACTTGACTTGACTCTTGTTGATACTTGATATTCCCATGCACATTTTGAAATGATTTAGGCATTGTTTTTCTTGAATAAGCCACTAGCCATATGAGCCTACCTTGAATGAATTTATCCTTTGATAGCCCCTTTGAGCCTTTATATCCCTTTTCTTTGTTCTTTAGCTCATTACAAGCCTATGACTGAAAAACCATGATTGTCCTAACCTTAGGGAATGTTGGAGCTTTGGAATTGTTTTGGGAATGGGTATTAAGTAAGCGAGGGTGATTTTTTCTTCATCTCTTGTGAGTTCTGGGTTTTGCCTCTATGGTCGGTGATGTAATTATGGCCTTATCTCATTATGCCATTTTTGTTGTTTCTTCTTTCCTTTTGTTCATGAAGTTCTGCAATGCAAAAAAAAAAGTGAAAAAAAAAATAAAAAAAAATAATAGAATAAAAGGTTGATTGAGGCATAGAGGATTGGAATTTGAGGTTGTTGTTATGTTTATCATTTCATTCTGGGGTGGATTGTGCTTATTTTTTTACTTATTCCCCATTGCTCCTCTATTCCCTTGGGTTTTAGCTACATTTCCCATATTTTTATCCTACCTTGTCCTTGGCCCCATTACAACCCTTAAAAGACCTTTTGATCATTTTGTGCATGTGTGTTGATAGTTGATGTTAGAGGCTTGTCAAGCTTATGGTTGTGTTTGTTTTTCATAATGTGCCTTGAGTGTAAATACTGATTAACCTTAAACACTTGAGTGTAAACACTTTTGAGTGATCCTTGTGAGTTTCTATCATCTTTGTGACTACCCTCTTGATGTCATTGGTTTTCTTTGCATATTTGAAATAATTGGATGATGTTCATGGATGCCTTGATTCTTTGGTCCTTATTCTTTTCGTGTGCTCGATTTTGCCCATTTCTTTGCATTTCCTAGAATTCATTGTGAAGTATGTAATCTCTTAGGTTTGCATTCATTAGTTGTAGTAATCTTGTTGCATGATTCACTTTGGAGCATATTGATCTTCTCAGTCCTAATTCTTAGTTTTGCCCAGGAGTGCAAAAGGATAAGTGTGGGGGTGTTTGATGAGCGTTTTATTTCCCATTATTCCTTGCATTATTTTACTCCTATTATTGATACTTGTTGCCCATTTGACATTGTTTAGCTTGATTTAGTGATTTAGAGTTTATTGGACTAATATTCTGAATATTGTTTAATTTGGGATTATTTAGTCTAATTAATTCTATTTCTATTTTCAGGTCATATTTGGCACAAGGTTTTTTTGGGCATTTTGGGAGTGAAGATTTAATTTTGGAAGAGAAGATATATGATGAAGTGAAGATTGTAATCTATCTTTAGGATTATTTGAGATTTAGTTTATATCTTTTAAGATTTAGATTTTATCTATAGGATATTTTTAGATTTAATTTAGAGACAAGCTTTCCTTAGGATTTGGGCCCATGATTTAGGCCCGTTTTGTGATTTAATTAGCAAATTTCGTGTAGACCTAGAAGCCACAATCTATCATTCACGTTTTTACATTCTCTCTCTTAGAGAAGGCTTAGTTTTGCTCTCCAAGCTTGTGGTGGCTGCTAGGGTTTCTCTCTCTTCCCTTTCTACACGTTTTTGGTATTTTTCTTCATGGAAGGCTAAACTCTTAGGTTAAATCCCTTTTGTAATGTATCACATACTCTTGAGGTTTTATTCTTAATGCTATTTCGTTTTTATTCACTGTTTTCATGCTTATTGATATGTTATGGTTCGCTTAGTTCCATTCTATAGAGATAATCCATGTGTATGAATGCTTAATTTATGCAAACTCGTAAAAACTCCATGCTTTGGCTTTTAATGCTTAATTAGAGGTTTGGGTTTTGGGGTGAGAATTGAATTTTCGCTTAGTATTTAGTTCTCACGAGTTGGACAGTGAAGAGGAAAGAAATTGATCTTTTGTGACCGATGATAGAGTTGTGAACGCGATCCAAAGGGGTTTATCCGCTTTTCCTTATCTGTTACTGCGTTTTGATTTAATTCTGTTTTGATTTCAATATTCAATATTCAATACAAAACCCCCCTGTTTTCTATGCATACTATGTGTTCGACCTTTTGCTTGATAAGATATTCCTTGGGAGACGACCTAGGAGTCACTTCCTAGTACTATACTTAAACTGTTTTTATTTGTATCGGGTACGGCCTCGATCATCCTTGCTTCTTCATTCCTGATGGTATTGAATTTAACATATGTCTTAGTATATATCGACTAGCAAACTTTTCACTTTCCTCTGCAGTTCTCACTTCAATTAACATTCTTTGTATCGCTGGTCATTTCTTTCAAAATGTAAGGACTTACAGCGGAGTTGGGAACCACACCTCAGGCCTGAAGGAAAGAATTGCTCTGATACCATAAATGTAACACCCTTCGTTTTATTAAAAATTAATATAAAGAAATGCTCGGAAGAGAGAGGGATAAAATATTTTGTTCATTAAAAATCAAAGTTTATAAAAAATATTTCAAAACATTAATATCGGGGTTGCATAATGTTTTAAAAAAATTCTCAGTTCCCTCTTCCTCCTTCGGTTCTGCATTCTCCACCTTCGAATTACATTATATCAGTGATACCTAAAAATGTTAATAGAAAGTGAGCAATACACAGAGCTTAAATAATTAATTTCTAATAACAACATAAGATCAACCCTAGGTAACATAGTAAGCCATAGTAACAAAATATTCATTAACTTATCTGGGAACCATTCACTGTTCAAAGTTATAATTATAGCATAACATCTTTATCATGCATCTACTATATTTAATAAGGACTTTAAATTACATTTTTCCCAATAATTTACTCTAATCAAGTCGAAAAGTTCCCAATAATAATTATGCTCCAAGTCCAGAATGGATTCCCAGGTAAGTGGAGGAGTCCCGGCCGATGACTCGCCTAATACCCATTTACCTTAGAGCTCTTATCGCCCTTGGTGATAGAATCCAGTCCGTTACTTAGAACAGGTTATTATTCGAGAGTTTTCCACATGTGTATTTCAATATTAGGGCAGCACAACAACTTATATTTATTTATTTATTTAGTTTTATTATTATTTATTTGGCCGGTAGAGTGGTAGGATAATAGCTTATTAGATATCATTTTCTTAAATATTCAGATGGACAGAGTTTCGTCATAAAATATTTATTTGTCAATTATCCACACTGGTAGAGTTTCTGCATATAAATATTTAGTTTTTAAATATTTCAACTGGCAGAGTTTCAGCTTAATATTGATCGTTTTTAATTATTTTAAATATTTTTACTGGCAGATTTTCAGCTTAATATTGGTCATTTTCAAATATTTTAACTGGTAGAGTTTCGACATATACTTAATTATTTAATAATTAAACGTGCATAATTTCAACATAAATTATCATTTAACAACTATTCTAAGGTTTAAAACCTACATTACCTAAGCTTTCCTATGCATGTTTTAGAAATTAAATTTAAGCTAGGGCATTACTCCTCTCTTACCTCGTGGAAAGAGCCTCCGGCTACTTTTATTCCTCCTACGCCTCCTAGGTTCCTAACTTCCTTGATACCTCAGAATCTTGCTATGAAGGAAGGGTTTTGTAAGTTGATTGGATGATTATAAGTCTTATGGGAAGATTTTAAGGTATTGGAGGGAGTAATATGTCAGATTAGTCCTTGACTTTGTAAGCGTCGGTCAAGTTAGTCTCTGACTTTATTGAAATAGCAATTTAGTCCCTGAGATTTCATTTTAATTCACATACGTCCCTATCTTTATCCCATTTTAAAGCAAATACATCCATGCGATAGTGACGGCAGGGACTAACTTGACCGACGTTCTCCTATCTCAGGGACTAAATTGCTATTTCGATAAAGTCAGGGACTAACTTGACCGACACTTACAAAGTCAGGGACTAAACTGACATATTACTCGTATTGGAGGGGTTTAGAGGGTTTGGAAAGTTTTTGGTTGAGTTGTGGAGTGAAAATGGTGAAGGGGGGGTATATATAGGCTTTCGAAGGCGGTTGATACAATACCGCTGCAGTACTCGAGTCTCAGCTTTCAAAGTCGATTGCTACAGTACCGATACAGTAACTGCTACAGTAACCGTTTTAGAAAGGGAGGATTCTCAGGAATATTCCAGATATTTAACACCGCTTTTCTAGAAACCGGTACTGTAGCTACAGTGGCAGATATTTAATACCATTTCTCTAGAAACCGTTACTGTAGCTACGGCTCTACCGTACTATACTAGTATTTTACTACTGTATAGTACTTTTGGTATGTTGCTATTCACCATATACTACTATTCACTATATACTACTATTCACCGTATACTACTATTCATACATACGATTACTATTCACCTTTTTGCAGATAAACCTACCCTGGGGTATTCGGTCTCCTGATTTCGATTCCGAAGTCGGTTTTTTTCGATTTGAGACTCCGAAATATTTATTTTTAATTATTTTAGAAATAACTGAAATGTTATATTATTACTATTAAAATTTGGGATGTTACAGGTACAAGAGGTTTGACTCCTTTATGATTGAACAAGGTTATTCTAGGAGTCAATACGATGATTGTATTTACTTTCAAAATCTTCCTTATGGTTCTTTTATATACTTGTTACTTTATGTTGATGCATCACGTGACAAGTCTTTGATCAGAAAATTGAAAAATCAACTCAATAATGAGTTTGACATGAAAGAATTAGGTGCAGCTAAGAAAATTCTTGGCATGGAGATTCGCAGGGATCGTCAAGCTGGTAAACTCTTTTTATCTCAACAGAAATATATTGAGAGAGTGCTTGACAGATTTAATATGGGTGATTGCAAACTTGTTTCTACTCCGCTTGCTGCACATTTCAAATTATCTTCAGACCTTTGACCACAGACAGACGAAGAGATGGAGCGTATGTCACACGTTCCTTATGCTAGTGCACTTGGCAGTCTTATGTATGCTATGGTGTGCACTAGGCCTGATTTAGCATATCCTGTTAGCACTGTGAGTCGGTATATGCATAATCCTGGAAAGGATCATTGGAGTTCTGTAAAATGGATTTTTCGGTATCTTAAAGGTGCCTCAAATATTGGCTTGGTATTTGACAGAAGGAAAACTGCAACCAATGATGTTATTGGTTATGTTGATTCTAATTATGGTGGCGATCATGACATAAGAAGATCTCTTTCTGGTAACATATTTACTCTCTGCAACAGTGCTATTAGTTGAAAGGCTACACTTCAGTCCATCGCTGCTTTATCTACAACTGAGGCAGAATATATTTCAGCAATAGAAGGTGTGAAGGAAGCTATTTGGCATCGAGGTTTGGTAAATGAACTTGACCTAACACAGGATGTTCTTATTGTGTATTGTGATAGCCAGAGTGCTATCCATTTGACCAAGAATAATCGGTATCACGACAAGACCATACATATTGATGTAAAGCATCACTTTATCCGAGATATTGTCACTATTGGTGAAGTTGTGGTTGAAAAGATCCATACATCAGAGAATCCAGCAGATATACTTACTAAGCCACTTCCGAATACCAAGTTCCAACATTGCTTGGACTTGGTTGGTCTCTACAGCACTTGATTGCCCTTCGGGGCTTTATTGGCGATGAGCAATTTGTCGAATTTGAGCCAAGGTGGAGATTGTTTAGTAAAAATCAAAGTTGCCTCCAAATTCAACATTTAAATTCCAAATTCAACATTCGTTCAACAATCAACAATCAATATTCAACAATCAACAATCAACATTCAATATTCAACATTCAAATTTCACCTACTTCACCTACATCACCTACCTTCATCTACCTTCCACCTACTTCTACAACTACTCTCATTCTTTGCCTATAAAAGGCCATATGGTGAAGGCACTCAAAAATATACAAGAAAAAACACAACACACAACACACATAACCCAAATACATATCTTGTATTTTCTAGCTTTGTGAGGGTGAGAATATTGAGAAAATTTTAGGCTCATTCTATTCCATTTGAGAGAGTATTTATTGAGAGAAATTTTTCTTCATTCAATCCTCAATCACTTATAAGAGGATCTGTTGTACTCTCCCTTTTCATAGTGGAATTGTTCTTTCTCGTCGTGGTTTTTTTTTTATTCTCTAAATTGGAGAGGTTTTTTCCACGTTAAATATTGTGTGTCCATCTTGCCTATTTTATTTTAACTTCTCTTTAAATTCCCAATTAATTCGATCATTTTGCTTCCGCATTAGCGTTGATACCCTAACTTCTCTTTATACGTTCTTATGTGTGTTAATTGAAACAAATAAAAAATTTTCTCTGGAATTTAAGCTTGGGACGTGATTATGTGGAGATAGTGAAGGATAATTAAAGTGAGATCATTTTTGTAATTTCAACAAGACATTACCATGGGAATAGAACATACCCACACTTGAAGGTGGGAATGAAAAGTGTTCAAAACATGAGGAAACTGCTTTCCTGATAATAATTCATTCTTGAAAATAGATTTTTTAAGCTTGAAACAAACATGAGTATTTAGTAACAACTTTTGTATTCCTGAAAATCATTTATAATTCCTTGAAACAAACGCCCCATTATGTGATTTTAAATCTTTTAGTGACCTAATTTTACATTATGTGGTGATTTTTTTTAAAGGACCAAGAGAATGACATGTTATTTTAGGAGGATCAATTTGAAATTTTAGCAATAGGGTAATGCTTCGATACCTTTTGATAACATAGGAATATAGTACTCTATCTAATTTATCAAATAAAATGGTAATATTTGGATTAAAAATAACATATGGATACCACATCAAATTGTTCATTTAAAAATTCTAAACTTTGCAATTGAGTTCATAAGGTTTTTCTAAAATTATAAATTTGATTAAAACTCGCCTAAGTTTACAATCACACATAATTGACCTTTTCTACTAATTTCAGAAACCATCATTAAAAGTTTAACACCATAATCTTCATGTTCTAGCCAACAATCACAACGACCCGACTCGCATCAGGCTTTTTGCGAGAGGACCACGATGGCATGGGCATGATGGTAAATTGTGTTGGGAGGGGTGGATCTAGTGGTGGCCGGTGGGAACGCGGTGGGACTTGTGGGCATTGGAAACGAAAACAACGCCACAGTGTTCCGCCGTGCATGGCCGTCACTAGCCTCAACATCGCCTAGCTAAGTATACAACCAAGAATCGTTTCAACCCAAACTATGAAGTCCACCACGACAATCGCTCCATTTCGCCATTGTTCACTTTTAAATTCTAGGATTTGGTTGCAGAAGAAGGAATGGGACCAAGAAGATGATAGAAAATGAAAAATTTCTTTTTTTTTAATAGATATTTATATACCAATTAAATCATAAATCACAACAACTAGTTAAGTTGTTTCAGTTGCATTGCATAGCAACCGGTGTAGAGTTTGAAACCATAGTTCACAACTTTTTAAGCATCTGAGTTAATATTTTAAGTTTATTTTTTTTATCACATATATAATTTTTAAAGAAATTTGCTAATATGCATAAAGTGATTTTTTTTCAATTGAAACACTTTAGCATTGTATATCAGATTATTTTTTTTTTATAACCAACGAGGCTCAAACGGAGCCCAAAAAACTACATATTAGAAATAAAACGAGGTAAAGAGGGATACGGCTTCTCTGTATTTAGGGCGGGAACTGCCCTCTGTGTTTCCATTCGTCTGGGCCATTGGATGCCCTTATTGTGACACGTGTCAAAACCTTTAATTATTTTTTTTTAAATAAAAAAGTGACAGAACGTTCATTTTCCCACTTCTCCACCCATTTCTTTCATTCTCTCTCAGCCACCACCGTACTCTGATGAGCCACTGTCCACCACCACCGCACCTTGGTGAGCCACTCTCCACCACCACCGCCACCACCGACAAGCACCGTCGCGAGCTAGTGTCTCCAGCCTCCACCATCGAAACACAGATGCAGGAGGAGCAAACGCTCAAACACGGTAACCCTATCCAAATCATTTTCTTTATTATCTAATTGATTAATTAGGAACCCTATTTTCATCAATTAATTAATTAATTACTTAGGTCACAACCCATGGTTGATTACAAAGATGATGATTAAACTGGTTACCAAATTGTGCTTGTATGCGTGGTTGCAAATTTGCAACAGGAAGTCACATAGAAAGGACCACTGATACTGTTCCTATAGTATGCTTTCCTTGTGTTTTCTCAATGCATGTAACAAAGTACTTGTAATAAATTTGTACTTTTGGAAAACATGAGGGACTAAAAATGAATTAAATTTCTTGAGGGACTAAAGTGTCCCTGTCAAAAAACTTGAGGGACCAAAGTGTCCATTCACTCATTTGTTAAAAAAGGATTTTCTTAACCTCCGCCCTTATAGGATAAGAGACTAAAAGGAGTGCATTTTTATAGAAAAACTAAACATTTAATGATTCAAGTGATAGTGGAGTTATTTTTTCTAGATTTCTTTACTACTTTTGGCTTCTTATCCTCAGTCTTTCATTAGCCCTAAAGGCTGAAGTTAAGCAAACCCTTTAAAAAATTGCACATTGCTGATCAGAAACAAAGTCCTAGCAAGCACTTCAATCCAATTTTCTTCTCTTTCTCGTTCTCGTCTCTTCTTCTTCTATTTTCAAATTATTTTTTCAGATACTTTATATTTTTAAATGTTATTTATTTTAATATTATTTTTAATTAAGTTTAATAAGAAATATTTCAGCAAGCACTCTGTGTGTGATACTACTGTCCGCAATTAGTGAAAAATTGAAAATTGGAACCTAAGTCGCCAAGAAATAAAATGTGGATTAAATTCAACAAATCCAGTAAATTGGAGAACAAAAATTGCAATGAGTAAATAGTTTATTAGAACTCTCAAAAATACATTGGGTATCAATTTATATTAGTTCTCAAAAAAATTTGTACATAATCTTAAAAAATCAAAATGACACCATATTAATCCCTTCATTTATAAATCTTCCAATCTTGCTGTCCATAAATCTACTGGTCATTCTGTTAAATGCTACATGACGGACGTATTTTTATTGGCTATCTCACTAATGTATTTCCATATGAAACCACCCTATTTTCACTAGTTTGTATTTTTAACCGTTTAGCTTAGGGTGGTGGGAATCTCTTTGTCAAATGGGTGTGTCCTCCTTTTGCTATGATTAGTTTTTTTACTACCTTGCAAAAAAGGTCGGTAATGGAAACGTTAATCAAATTTTGAGAGGAAAAATGGTTTGGGATGCACACCTTCAAAGAGATTTATCCTAAATTGTTTTCTATTTCTTTGGAAGGGGGGAAAGATTGTTCAAAATGTCTGTGAATGATGTAATAATGTAGGCATGCATTTTTACAATTAAAAATACTTATGTTTGGTTTAGCTCAATTAGCTGCAAAGATGGAAGGTAATTTAAATGTTCACAATCATGATTTTTAAATTAAAATAAGTTTAAGGTTCCATGGAAAGCAAAAGCACCCTACAATTTTTGAGACTGGTTGTATTCCTTATACTCATTGTTCCCTCGTTGCAATACAATTTTTTGTCTTATATATAAAAAAAAAAGCACCCTACAAACTTGTGGCTTCTAATTGCCAATTGCTTTAGGATATGCTCTCTAAATTTGATAATTTGTCTTCTAGAGGGATGCAGATAAATCCTCAACGATGTTGTCTTTAGGGGTGTTCAAAACCGAACCGGACAAATTAAAAACTGCAAAACCGGATCGAAAAATCGAAAACCGAAAAAAACCGCATGTATTGGTTTTTTTTGGACTGTTTTTTTTAAACCGATCGGTTCGGTTCGGTTTTCGGTTTACGATGTGAAAACCGAACCGATCCAAACCGGACCGATTCTTCTATACAAAAACGTGACGTTTTGACTTAGGGTATCACTTCCTGGCTTCCACTTCCAACTTCAGAACATATTATAGCAGCAGCCTCCCTCATCTCACTCATTTCACTCAAACCTTCTCGAGCTGCTGCCACATCGAAGCCCATGACGAACGCCATCTCAAACCGTTTTCGCTCCCCACCATTGTTGCAAGCATTCAATCGATTTCACTCCCTGTCGTTCCTGCAAGCCTTCAATCGATTTCTCTCTCCCCAGATTTCGCTCTCCACCGTCGCTACAAGCCTTAATTCAATCGATTCAAAATATGGAGGTTTGTTCAATATATAAAGGTTATATGTGTACACACACTATAAGGGTTGATAAATTATTGTGTAGGGTCAGCAGCTTTATTCAAGTTTATTTTGTTTATTTTGGAGGTATATTATGGTGCTATTTGGTCGGAGTTTTGGGTTAGTGTTGAAGGGATGCGTTGCTGGCTTGGGGTTTATTGCAGGGGTTCATCGTGTAAATTTGTAGCTTCTTGTTTCTTAGCTGTATTAGTTGGTTGGTGTGTTTTTTCGTTTTTTTTTCTTGGTTTCTGCTGTTGTTTCAGCAGCTTTCAACTTTATGTTGGTCCTCTTATTCTTTTCCTAAAAGCAATCGTTATGCTTCTGGTTATATCAATATTTTTCTCATATAAAAAAATAAAATTTGTCACTGTTTAATGGTTATTGGACTTATATTTGCATTAGGCTATTGTAACAGTTAGACTTGGATTGCATATGTGCGTGGCTGCATAATTTCTCTTGCACATATGTCAACAAAAAAATTAATAAATTGAAACCGAACCGAACCGAACCGAAACCGCAAGTATTTTTTTGAATTGGATCAAATTGGATTTGTTAATAAATTGGACCGAACCGGACCGCATGTGTATTTTATGATCGGATCGGATGACTTTTTGTCTCAAAACCGAACCGAACCGAACCACGAACACCCCCGGTTGTCTTTGTCAAGTGGGACAGGAAAGATTTTTTCATTTATTCATCTCTTGTCTCGTACGTAGCGTAAAATGTTTGGGTTTGGTTTTATTATTGGCTAGGCATTTTGATTTCTACTGCTGACACTCTGGAGGGAGCTTTTTTGGCTCACGTTATCCTTTTCAAAACTGGCTGTGCAAGTTTGGGACTAGGTTGTGGCTTAAGATTTCTTGGTTTAAATGACCGATCACAAATGACATTCACTATTCCACAAAGGAGTTTTAACAACACACATTTTACAACATTTATGTTGAAAATGCTGTAAATAAATGGTTAATGCGCACGAAGGGAATGGGGATTGTATTTTCAACCGCATTTGTTTAATTAAGTAAATGCTGTATAATGCCTTTGAAAAAATTGTATTACCTAATTTACAACACTTCTTTAGACAAGTGCTGTTGAATGAATGGTGCGAAATTTAATTCCCCGCCCGCGCAAATAATCTTAAACGCTGTAGTTTTGGTGTTTTGAATTTTTTTAATAAAAAAAACAAATCTTTGTCTTTTGGTTTCCTTCCCTATGTTTCCCTTCTCTTCTTCACGTACTCATCAGTCATCAGCCACCCTCCACACTCCACAGTACTCATCAGTCGTGACACTCAGTCCCCCACCGTCCTCAGCCACGGTTCCCCGGTCTCTCACCTCCGTCCTCTGCCACGCTTCTCTTCTCTTCCACGGTCTAAACCCCCACCACGTTCAACTCTTCACAAACTCTACTCTCCACCGTTCTCAGCCACCACGATCTCTCCCACAAACCCACCCCGTCGGTCCTCGGCCGTCACTTGCAAACACACTCCGTCGGTCCCTAGACCCTCTCTCACCTCCGTCAATCCCTAAACCCTCTCTCACCTCCGTCGGTCCCTAAACCCTCCTTTACATCTCCGTCCTCAGCCCTTCACCTCCCTCGACCGTTGAACCATCACCGAAGTACCATTGTTGCTACATCGTTCCTCACCGAAGCACTCCCCATCTCACGTTCTCACCACAAAACAGAGCTGCCACCTATCCCACACCGAACCACCACCTTTTCTCACTGGTTAGTTGTTGTCCTCACACCATTCATTCTGTTTGCTGTAATGTGTTTTCAATTTTTCAATCTAATGTTCGTGTATGAGCAATTCTGTTTTGCTATAATTGCTGTAATGTTCAATGGGAATGGTGATGATGTTTGGGTCATTCGTGAAATTGATGTATGCAAATGGGAGCCTTGGGATTTGTCTGGTATCATTTTTCTTCTTCCTCCTCTTTTCCAATCAGAATATCTCATCTTTTTTTTTAAAAAAAAATCATTCTATACTTTGTTTGACTCCACAATTGGGAAAGTTAATGTCTCCTGCTTCACTATTTTTTATTTTTTTTTATTTTGTGTTTTATATGTTGCTGCTGTTGTTGTTAAGGACTTTAAGGAATTAAGAAATTACTTTGCTACTCATCAATTCATAAATAATTATATAACTATGTCTAATTCTATATATAAATAAAAAAATGGTTATAGCCAGGTGAAGGCTTGCATAGGTCATTAATACTAGTGACTAAACTAATGTGAGACTTAAATACCCCATCACACTGAGGAATTGACATCTTGGATGGAGTGTGAAGTTTGCAGACCTTGCATTGGCTAGACCTTGGCTAGATATTATGTCATGTTCTTCATGAGGGAGGTCATTGAACAATGTCAAAACAAAAGGATCCCGGCTTCATTATGTCGTTTCCAATGCTTGAAATACACCGATGATATGCTTACTCGACTCAAGGAAGAGTGGGCTCGTTATGTCTTGAATATTATATAATTAGTAAGTTATGATAAATATGTTTTGTACTTGGATGATGCATGTTTTAGATATGAAGTCTCTTAAGCATTCTTGAAATGATATTTTTTTTTCTTGATGGTTGAAAAGGATTGAATGAGATTTTTGATAGTGTCTGTTGTGGAGTAGTTCAATTGAAATTTTTCTTACTGGCCATCATTTTATTTGAGAAATTATTGGGTTTTGGCTTAGTATTTGATATGATACTTGGCAATTGCTTGTGACAGGTCTGGTGATATTGCTTGTACCTACTGCTTATGCTTTTAACTTGATTTGATGCTTCATTTACCTCTAGGTTTGTGACTTGTCCTTCTAGTTCCTTAATTTTACTTTAGGACACTTCATGCTTCTGATTGAAGGTTGAAACTTCTCTGTCTCTATCCCCGTGTCACTAGCTGTTCTACATGTTTCAGCTGCTGCTTTAGATCGGAAAGTTCCCCTAGTTTGTTACAACTTTAGTGTACAGGGCTCTTTTCCTGTTATTTTGTTTGTTGTAGTAGTAATGTTTTAGTTGTACATGATTTCTTATTTTATTTTTGGTTTTAATAATTTATACTTGTTTATTTGTGTTTTTCATATACGCAGAGGCGAAGGAATATATGAAAGAAAGATTAAACAGGAGCTAACAAGCAAGATAAAAGGATGCAGTAAAATGAGCAATATATTTCACTTTTTGTTTATGCTATATATATAATAGTAGAATTGTTAGTTATCGTGTGACGAATTGGATAATATATGAGATGCTTTTGATATTTCAAATATTTTTATTAGTACTCTGCTTTTGATTTGATCAAGGATGATATATTAGAGATATTTACTAATTTTAATTAAAACCTCTTTCAATTATATTGTTTTAGTACTTCTTGTTATTGAATTAGATTTTTATTTAAATATTTTTTCTCAAATTTAATTAAATAATATATGCAATAGTAAGTTTATATATGAGGAAAAATAATTTTTAAAATAAATTTATAGCACTTCTTTAAACAAGTGCAGTAAAAAAAATTTAAAATATGAAAAAAAATTATAAATAAAAAAATTAAAAATAAATTTATAGCACTTCTCTAAGCAGGTGTTGTAGAATAGACCCACTAATTCAGCAATTTGCAGCGCTCATTCAAGCAAGTGCTTTAGGAAAAGCTCACATTTACGACATTTCTTCTTCTTGAAGCGCAGTAGTATGTGCTTCGTGGCAGCCAACGTGCCTGCATATCACGGCGCTTCTGAAGCGCCTTTGTTTGTGTACCCTCTTTCTACTGCGCTCAAATTTAAAGCGCCCGACAAGCGCTGTAAATTAGCATTTTCAAGCGCTGTAAATTAGCATTTCTGGTGTAGTGATTATCTTTAAATTTTAGAGTGAAGACCCAATTTGATCCCCCAAGTTTTTTGACTGGGACACTTTAGTCTCTCAAGAATTATAATTCATTTTTAGTCCCTAAAGAATTTAAAAAATACCACTTTAGTCCCTGTTTTCATTCTGTTAACTACTGTCAGTGTTGGTATAAACTGTAACATTTTATTCCCAGGTGCTAATGGCCTCCCAGTAAATGTCCCTAGTGCTTCTGGAAACAATGACAGTAGTTAAGGAATGAAAACAGGGACTAAGTGATATTTTTTAAATTCTTTATTTAGGGACTAATGTAAGATTTTAATATCTTAGTATGTCTTATGTGATGTGCATGTGACATGTATTGATGTGTATTTAGTAAATAAATAATTAAATATTAATGAGCTGAATCATAATTAGATATAAGGGATGTTGTTTCTGTTTCTGAAGGCCCATTAGCTTGATGGAAGCTAATGGATAATAGTTAGGGTTTTTACCTATTTATAGGAAACATGTCATAAGGTATTCTTTTCTCTCTCCATCACAAAACGCGGCTAAACAAATAGCAATAGTATAGGAGGCAAAGGAATAGAAACGTCATTTGGAGAACTCTCTTTCAACTCTAGCAATGAATAGAGGTTAGTAATTGTATTCCTTATTGTCTCTATAATATGTGAAAGTCATGTAATTTCAAGATCCTTATTATTGTAGTTGCAAGGAATAGATTAAACTACAACTTATATGTGGTATCAGAGCCACGTTAAGAAATCAATGACTTTCCAATTAAGATTTAAGATTTGGATTGAATCCTAATTATGGTGTTTAGGGAATGAATTTTTGCATAAATCCAAATTATGAAATTTAGAAACTTTGAACCCTAATTATGAAATTTAGGGCTTTGTTTCAGTATGAATCATGATTATGAAATTTAGACTTTTACGCTTCCGCATTATTGTTAAATGAAATATTAGGATTAATTGAAATATGGATTGAATTTGAAATCTGGATTGTTTATCGATTTGTTTTACCCATCAAAGTTGTTTTCTAATTGAGTATAACTAGACCTGTCAATTCGGGCTGGCCCAGCCCATTCAGGCCGGGCCATTTCGGGCCAATCATATTTCGGGCTGGGTCAGGCTGGCCCTAATTTACCTCGGGTCAGCATTTTCAGTGGCCCATCCCAGCCCATAATAAAATGCGGGCCAGACCACGGGCCATTAAGCAAGGTCAGGTGTTCGAATCCTGCCTTGTGCATGCAGCATCGTTAAATCTCGGGGCTAGCTGTCCCACCCATTAGAGGTGCCTACAAGCCAGCGAGGAGATTAGTCACTGCGGTCGGCAGTGGACACTCCGGTCATGGACCAAAAAAAGCCAAAAAAATATAAGATATACTTCAAGTAAAAATAATTACAATCAATCCTGAAATTAAAACGAAACACTAGCTTGCAGGTTACTATAGTGCTTATACAATTATACTGTGCAGTCAAGATCTTAAAAAATAATGCATTCATCATGCTGCAGTAAATCGGAGGAAGACGTGACCCACAGCGATGGCGGCTGGAGGAAGACGCGACCCATGAGAGAGAATAGAGCGCACCACGCATGGTTGTTTAGGTTTATTTTATTCTTCTTCTTCTATGAGGATGATAGGGAGGTTTGGAGAAGCGGCGGTTATTTTAGGGAGGAGCTAAGAGGTGGTGAAGGCGAGAACGGGGTTTGAGTCTTTGATCTGTTTGGCGATCTCGGTGGAAGTGTTGAGAGGGTTGGTGGTGGTGATGATTGCGCCGAGGGACATGACGGAGAGGCAGACGACGGGGAAGTAGATGGAGTTAGGGGAGAGGAGGAGGATGACGTTGCCCTTGCGGATTCCCATGGAGGAAAGGGAGGAGGCGACAGAGTGAACGGAGAGCCAGAGGTGTTGGAAGGTGAGGTGGTGGCCGGTGGAGGAGTCCATGAAGGCGGTGGTGCCGTGGTGGGTTGGTGACGAGATGAGTGGTTTGATTGCTAATACTATTAGAGTGAACACTGCCTTTACTTGCCTGCTTTTCTCTGCATTTCTGTTGCCATGGCTTTTGTTCACCAAAATTTGAGTGCATCACAATACATACTAAAAACACTGACTCGCCTTCTGAAGAGGCTTCTTGGTTTTTCATCAACAGCTACATCGTCAACAAAAACAGGTTCAGAAGCTTTTGCCTGGAAGGTGTCGGTGGAGCTTGATACTTCATTATAAATGCTACAATAGGGTTCATGTGATCGTATCTTCTGAAAACCAAACATTAATATTTTTTTATTGAACAAAATAGAAGTCAGGAAAGAGGAGAGCCGAAAAGTGGGAGATTAAGCTAACCTGACCAACATGTGGCTTAATAGCATTTTTCTTCTTCAATTTAATTGAATTGACGAACTTGTTTTTTTTTTTCGCCGAATTAGGTCCCCAATTTTCAATTTATAACCGATTGCGTCCTTTGATCGAAATCCTCAAATCCATATTAACAACGTTGACATGGTAAACGAACAAACACAAGTTTTTTTTTTTTAACCAACCGGTAACTGGATCTGGTTTACCCAGAATCCGATTCATCCAGTCCGACCCAACTGAGCTCACAGTAAGCGGTAAGGGTCCAACGAGAGTTACTCCATACCAAAGGCTCAAACTCGAAACCAGTTGATTAAGGGACTAAGTGAACTATCACTTAACCAACCCCACATTCATCGTAAACACATGTCATATGCACAAAATCCCCACATCCGCATCCTTTTGAGGATCTTAAATTCATGATGCCTTATATGACGGAGAAGCCGGGTGACAAACTGACAATTTGATTTCAGTAAAATGTACATTACTAGTTAGTAACAAAGTCCTAGCCCGCACTATTAAAATGGTCGGGAGATGTGGTAAGCTGTTTGGTCTTCTTTAAGGAAGGTCTTTAATTTGATTTCTCGTGGATGCAGAAAATTCATGTCGGAAGATTCACCTACCATAACCAAATACACGACCTGAATCGGATCTGGACATGACTTCAATTCAATTTTCCTTTCTCTCTTTGTTCTCGTCTCATTCTTCTTCTATTTTTAAATTATTTTTTAGATTCTTCATATTTATAAATGTTACTCCCTCCGGCTTAAAATATAAGGAAAAAAAAACAAATCTTTTTTTTGTTTAAAATATAAGCAAAACTAACTAACATTCTTAAATTTTATTTCATTCCCAATGTCACTTTTCTAAAACATCCCTAAAAAATTGTTATCTTATTTAATTTTTGTTTCATTCTCAATGTAACTTTCTTAAAATACCTCTAATCTTTTATAAATTTTAGAAAATTAAATACAATCAACTAATCTCCTTAATAAACGTAAAATTGGCTAAATTTGCTTATAATTTGAGAAAAAAAGTATTTAGTTCAATTTTATTTTTGAATTAAATTTAATAAAAAGAATTTCAACAAAGACTCTGCGTGTGATATTATTGTCCGCAATTAGGCAAATATTGAAAATTCGGATCCAATTCGCCAAAAAACTAAAATATGGACTGTTATGGAGCGCATCTATTAGACCGGAATACTGATATGCTGATATCGTCAAGAGGCCCTATTGGCCCAACTATGCTGATACTGGCATTACCGGATACTGATACCGGCATACCAGTAAGAGGTCTAAGTGGCCCAATTATGCTTATACCGGCATACCGGATGCTGATACCGGCATACTGATAAGAGGTCTAAGTGGCCCAATTATGCTGATACCGGCATACCGGATGCTGATCCGGCATACCAGATGCTGATACCGGCATACTGGTAAGAGGTTTAAGTGGCCCAATTATGCTGATACCGGCATACCGGATGCTGATACCAGCATACCGTTAAGAGGTCCTTATGGCCCAGTATCCTGATACCAGTAAGAGGACCTCATGGCCCGGTATCCTGATACCGGTAAGAGGTCCTCATGGCCCAAATGCCCTGATACCAGCATACCGGTATCCGGCGGGATTCTTCAACTGTAACACCCCAAAAATTAATCCTCGATTAAAAATTATAATTATATGTAATTACGTTAATTATTATATAAAGCATAACGTAATTATAATATAATTATGCTAATTATAGTGTAAGTATTTATAATTAAATAAATAAGATGTGAAATTAATTAAGAAATAATTAAAGGAAATTATTTCATTAATTAAAATAGGCAAAACTATTATATTGTTCCTGTAAGTTATTTTTTGGTTGCGATTTCGTCCCTTAACTTTTTTTCGTTTCAAATAAATCCTGAAGTTTGTAACTTGTTTCAAATAAATCCTTCCATCCAATTCTATTTTAACACCGTTAATAGGAGCCTCCTACATGGCAACCAATGGTCTTACAAGGCTAAAAATCAACGTTACACCCCAAAACGATGTCGTATGAGACCAAAATAGAAGCTTATTGGGTTATCCCTAACTATTTTGGTTTTCTCTTTTGGCCTCATATGACATCATTTTGGGGGTGTAACGTTGAGTTTTAGCCACGTAAGACCAATGGTTGCCACATAGGAGACTCCCATTAACGGTGTTAAGACAAAATTGGATGGAAGAATTTATTTGAAACAAGTTACAAACTTACGGATTTATTTGAAACGAAAAAAAGTTAAGGGACGAAATCGCAACCAAAAAATAACTTACAGGACCAATCTAATAGTTTTGCCATTAAAATATTTCATTTTATGAAAATAAAAGAAGTATTTAATAAGTATTTGATAAGAGAAAAGGAAATAGAATAAAATATAATATTTTGTGATTTTTGTGTCTCACTAACCGGTTACTACTAACCGGTTAGTGAGATGAGTAACCGGTTAGTGCTCTCAGCAGAACCAGAGTAAGTCGGTTTTGAACTTGAATTGGGAAGAGGAACACGTTTTTGGCCCCAAAATCAGCCACCTTGGCCTGAGACACGTCCAATCTTTGATCATAAGGAGTGGTGGTGAGTGTGGGTGACTTAAACCACTTCTAAACCACTCAATTTCACTCTCCACACTTCATATATCCAATTTCTGAACTCTCCACTTGTGTTGATTCGTTCTTGCTCTCTAAAGCACCAACACACACAAACCCCATATCAAATCGAAGCTCTCTCATCCCTCTTGAAGTAGAAACAAACCCCATCTAATTTCGTGTTCTCTAGAGAAAGTTATAGGCTTCACAAATTGGCTCTGTTGATGCTGGAAAACAGAGCATAAACCAGTTTCTGGAGCCATCTTTGTTGAATTCGTGTGGTAAGTTCAAATTACCTTTGAGTCTCAAAATTGTTGTAATCCCAAGTTCATGTATCCTAGTTTGAATTCCAATCCTTATTCACGAATTTATTTAGCTTTTTCTTGTTGAAAAACTCTGATGAACAGACCCTGTTGAAACTGAAAAATAGGGTGTTGCAGTTGAACCAAGTTTGCACCAAAACGTGTCAATCCTTTTTCTTTCCTTCCAATTCGGTTCCTACAGCTTCAATAGGTAAGGGAGAAGATATTCATTTGCTAGAATGGTAATTAAATAGCTTGGAATGTATAGGAGCTTTACAAGCTCAAGGGCAAGTGACTTTGAATTGGGATTTTGGCTTGGAGGCCATAATAGGCTTAAAAACCAACTTGAACATGTCAAATTTACTTAAAATGAACTAAAGAAACTAAAAACTTGGCATGAGAAGCTCTGCAAATGATTTTTATATATTGAAAACCAATTATGTGATTATGTGCATATTTGATGAATTATGCATGAAATCCATGAACTTGATGTTTATTATTGATGTAAACATGTTTGATTATGCCTAAATATGTTCTGTTGATGATTGGTTAAGTTGGAAAATGAAAGGTTTTTGATTTGATGCTTAAAAGTGGCATTTTTATACTGGTTACTGGTGCTGCTAACCGGTTACTGGTGCTGATACCCGGTTAGTCTACTGCAGACTTGAAAAGAGGGAAATTTGAATACAGTGCAGTAACCGGTTACTGATTCTACTAACCGGTTACTCACTGTAGAAAAATCTGAAAAATGTAATTTTTTTTCAAATCTAATATTTCCCTATTGTTTTACTAAATATTTTTAAGTTCAAAAGTTATTTTATTATTAAAAAGGTTATTTTTGGAATTACTTCCTTTTAGCATCAATTCAATACCAAGTAAAGAATTTAAAGTCAATCCTAATACATTGATGATTGTGATTGAAATCATGCATGGTGATTAAGGAGTTGAGATAGGGTAATAGGAAAAGACACATTCGATTTAATTAAATCGGTATGAGAATACGCGGAGATTAGGTTTATGACGGTGATGCGTCAAATAACCGTGGGAATTAATTATAGGTAAAATGGTCCTATGATGAGTGGATTCTGCAGACTCGACTCGGGATAATTTTACAATGTCTATAATTTTATTCTATCGATCTCTCGGAGTATTTCGTGATTGCAGAGGACGGTCTTTAGTATAAATTACACAGGAGTTGTAATTGTATACTTGGTGGAAAGACGTTTACTCCCAATTGCTTTTCCTATTTAGTATGATCGTTGGTACGTTGTCGTCAAACGTACGTGGAGCGTTTGAGCGTTTTCGTTAAAACGTAAAATTGGATCGTTTGAACGTTTTCGATAAAACGTAAATTGAATCGTTGAGGACGTTATCGATAAACGTGAAATAGCCAAGTGCGTGATATTCGTAGAATATCACAGAGGAGATTGCATCGAGCATTTGCATCGCATTGCATTGGACATGCATTAGAAACATACATTATTGCTTGATATTTATTATTTAATAATTATCGATTGATTATTTGAGTATGTGCTTATGTGACTTTAATTGCTACTTGACTAATTGTGTTTGTTTATTCCTAGTTCATTTAATTATTCATTTGTACGTGAATGACACTGTCTTACTCCATTTGCCCTAATTGTTTGTAGGTCATGGCTCAGAACCCCATATGCATAGAGATGAGGTTTCTCCCTGAGGGAGAATGGCACCGGAGGGGACATAGCTTAGTCCTTGAGGGAGTGGTGGAAGTTACTATCCGTCGTCTCAATCCTCTCCGGCATATGCGTCCCCTCAGGACCAGAATTCCTGTGATCTTTATCATTCATCTTTTCCCTGATTAAGATGAATGTTATGCGACTCCCTATCATATTGTAGAGTTTTGTGGACTGCTCTGGGTTACACCCCATTATATATATGTATATGCGCACTAACTGAGATTAGTAACTCAGAGTTATGATACAGTACCTTTTGACTGAAACAATGTGAAATGATGTACATTAAATCAAACTTTTTATGTGAAATATAATGACGCAGTTTTATGAAAGTATTCGGTTTAAATTATTTCCTATTTTTATATACCATCATAAAAACATCAATATCTTTTCCTTAAAATACATTAATAATATGCATTTATCATAACATAATTCTCGTGACGACTTAGGTCATTACATCAACAACCTTAAGTTCGCCTTTAAACCAATAAAACGGTCAATCATTATTATGTCGGCTGCGTATGTCTGGAATCCAAGAGAGTTCGTTGTCTAGAAGAACATTGGATTCCTCAATGTTACATTACCTGCCATTATGGCCAACCGTTTACAAGAGCTGCCTCATGATGGTGGAATTCACTATCCAACAAGACTGGTATGCCTATATAAGTATGGTAAGGTAGCAGGTATGGATCTATCTCATCTCACACAAACACACACACACACCACCCCAAATTAGAAGGACAAGAGCGTGAGTATCTTGGTGTTCAAGGTGCTCACTTCACGTCTGATATCAAGAGTGGGATTGCTGAATTCTTAGCCGGATTGACTAAGACCAATAATCCTACGACAGAACATGGACTAAATTATTCATCATGTTGAGTATGTTGGAAAATATTGAACGATTGATGATGGTTGTGTCGTGATAAAAGCCACTGCCTTAAAAATAAGATTTTCAGGTAGTCGAGGTGCAACTACTCAGACTGGTTCTTGTTCCCAAGGGTAACACAACAGTTTTCTAACTCGTGCACTTGAGGCAGAAAACTTGGAATCTCACTCAGTAAGGTCGATTTTCAGAAAAGAAAGAAGAGAGGAAAAACAGAGGAGGAAGAAGAGAATGATTAGCGTATATATATTTTTTAACTCAGAAGGATGGAACATACTTATATTGCTTTAGGTTAAAACCACCCATCAAACAAGAAATTAAGGCTAATAAATTTCTATTAAAGCCTAATCGTAACTGTCAAATAAAGGCCCATAAAGAATGCAACGGTCAGATTCAAACAGATATAAAACCGAGCTCAAGATCGGTTAAATGCTTAAGCTTGGGTAGACCAAGCTCGGTTGGTTTACGAGCTAACAGAAAATGCTCGGCTAGATCACTCTCGGCTAGGTGACGAGCTCACAGAAAAGCGACCGACTTAAGCTCGACTAAAGCTTTAAGCTCGGCTAAAGCTTTAAGCTCGACTAATCTTCGTCTAGTTCAAGCTCGGCTTACACTCGGTTAAAAACCGATTCACGCTTAGCTGCTCGGTTCAAGCTCTTCACCAATGCACTCAGTCGCTCGGTTCAAGCTGCTTATCTGCTCGAATTAAATTGAGAATGCCATTAATTCCAACTATCCCCCACTAATGGCGGTCATAAAGAAAGAAAAGAAAAGAAAGGATCAGAGAAGGAAAAACGACCTTATGTTATTTTTATGCTTAAGTGTTAATATCCATAGGATTTGAATTAACACGTAGTGATATGAGGCAACAACTATATTCTATAAAGTGGAGTTCCCTTGGACTTTATAGAATTTAATTAGTTAAGACCCCCATAACACGCACATAACCTTAAACTTTGTGAGACTCCACAATGTAATATTTAAACAACCAATTATAACAACGTACTTTGTTATAAATCGAAAACCTTGGATAATATATGAGTGTCTCTGAAAGATTGACTAAGTCTTTCATACAAGTTCCCACTCACTTAAATAGATATATCAAGTGCGTCTCTATAGCACCACCCATTTAAGGGCTATATATCTTTAATCATTTTAGTAAGTACATCAGATGCGTCTCTATAGTATCACTCAATTTAATGAGCTATGTACCATATATTCAGATTTTATTAATAGATACATCTAATGCTTACTTTCAAAGCACCACCCAAACACTCGGGCTATGTATCTATTATACCGAGCATTACCTTAAGTCACAGGGATAAGCATGTAATGCAGTATAGTACTCATGTGGCTTCGTTTGACCGTTAAAAAGGTATCCACCACATTTTCCTCATCTCAAGGCGAAAGGCCCATCCCCCTCGACGAATCCAGGACAACTTTCCTGGGTAGTCCCTTTGTTAAGGGATCAGCCAAATTCTTTTCACTCTTTACATAATCAAGAGCTATTACACCATTTTCTATTAACTGCCTAACACTACCATGTCTAACACGAATGTGTCTCTTCTTTCCATTGTAAGTGTTACTATTTGCAACTCCAATCGCTGCTTGAGAGTCACAATGTAGTGAAATTGGTGTAGCTCTCCCCCACAAAGGTATGTCTGCCATGAGACTCCTAAGCCTTTCAACTTCTTGTCCTGCCAGCTCCAAAACTATGAATTCTGATTCCATAGTTGAGCGTGTTATACAAGTCTGTTTAGCTGATTTCCAAGATATGGCTCCTCCACCTAAGGTAAAAACAAAACCACTGGTGGAACTCACCTCATCATTGTCAGTTATCCAGTTTGCATCACAATATCCTTCTAAAATAGCAGGAAACTTACTAAAATGCAAACTCCAATCAATAGTTCCTTTTAAATATTTCAAAAGACGTCGTAAGGCAATCCAATGATCTCCACTAGGGTTATGAGTGTAACGACTCAATCTACTAACATCATATGCAATATCAGGTCTAGTACAATTCATAAGAAACATTAAACTCCCAATAATTCTTGCATATTCATATTGAAACACACTTATATCACTAGAATTTTTCTTCAAAAGAAAACTAGGATCATATGGAGTTCTTATAGGCGTAACATCAAAACTATTGAATTTCTTTAATATTTTTTCAACATAATGAGATTGATTTAGAGAAATTCCATTTTCATTTCTATTGATCTTGATTCCAAGAATCACATCAGCTTCTCCTAAATCTTTCATCTCAAACTTTGAGCTCAAAAATCTTTTGGTTTCATTAATCACATCTAAATGCGTACCAAAAATTAGCATATCATCCACATATAAGCATATTATAACACATTCAATGTCAAACATCTTTGCATACACACATGTATCAGAGGTATTAACAGAAAAACCATATTTCAACAAAACGTTATTGAATTTTTCATAATACTGTTTAGGTGCTTGCTTCAAACCATACAAAGATTTTTTGAGTTTACAAACCAAATTGTCCTTTCCAGGCAAAACACAACCCTCAGGTTGTTCCATATAAATTTCTTCATTTAAATCGCCATTTAAAAACGCAGTTTTTACATCCATTTGATGTATAATAAAATTTTGAGTGACAGCCAAAGCGATTAAAACACACACTATAGAAATTCTAGTAACTGGTGAATAAGTATCAAAATAATCTACACCTTTCTTTTGAGTAAAACCTCTAATCACCAGTCTAGCTTTAAACTTCTCTATGGAGCCATCAGTTCTCATTTTCCTTTTAAAAATCCATTTGCTACCAATGAGTTTACAACCTTTAGGCAGCTCCACTAACTCCCAAGTATGATTACTCAAAATAGAATCTAATTCACTTTTTATAGCATCTTTTCAGAAACTAGAGTCTACTGATTTTATCGCTTCAGAATAAGTTTTGGGATCTTCTTCTAAAATATAAACAAAAACAAATTCTTCAGACAGAAGATCAACATCAAAATTTTCAGTTAAGAAAGCAGTGATAAAATCAGGACCAAAACTAGTTTCTGTTCTTTTTCTCTTACTCCTTCTAGGTTCATCAATCACAACATTTTCATCAACATTATTTGAACTAGAAGCATGCATAGCAGGAGAAAAACTTAAGTCTAAAGATGCATCAAAAATACCTTGGGAAGTAGAACTACCATGTTGAGAAATCAATTTTTATTTATAAGAGAATATACCTTCAAAGAATTCAGCATCTCTAGATTCTGTGACTAAACGATCACTAAGAGACAAAAATCTGTAAGCAACACTATTAAAGGCATAACCAATAAAAACATCATCTACTGTTTTAGCACCAACGTTAGTCCTTTTGAAATCAGGTAACCCAACTTTAGCAAAGCACCCCCACGTTTTAAAAAATTTCAGATTAGGTGCAAAACCTTTCCACATTTCATAGGGTGTTTTATCTAAAGCTTTATGAGGTACCTTATACAAAACATAACATGCAGTTAAAACAGCTTCACACCAAAAATTATCAGGCATACCAGAAGATAACAACATACCATTCATCATATTTTTCAAAGTCCTATTTTTCCTCTCGGCAATGCCATTATGTTAAGGGGTATAAGGGGCCGAGAATTCATGAACAATACCATTTTTCTCACAAAACTCTCTACGACTATTTGTACTATATTCTCCCCCTTTATCAGTTCTAAGTCTCTTTATATTTCAATTTTTAACTGATTTTATACTTCTGCCTTATATCTCAAAAACGTTTGTTCGGCCTCCTCTTTTTATCTTAAAAGATAGATTTTCGTGTACCTTGAGAAATCGTCTACAAATGTTATAAAATATCTTTTTCCACCCCAACTTTCCAAACTTTTAAAATCTGCCAAATCCGAATGCACTAATTCTAAAAGTTCGGTTTGCCGAGCAAAAACAGAGTTAAACGATTTCTTAAAGTATTTTGCTTCTACACAAATTTCACATTTGGTATTTTTCCTTTCAGATAAAGTGGGTAACAGACCCATATTCCTCAATTTTTGTATAGAACCAAATTTCAATTGTCCTAATCTACTATGCCAAAGATCAAAAGACTCAGCGATATAAGCAGAAGACAAATTATTATCGATATCAGAGGAGTTGAGTACAAGTAGTCCACAATTCAAATACCTTTTTCCCACAAAAACACCATTTTTAGTTATTACAATTTTATCAGCCTCAAGAACAATTTTCAAACCAGCCTTATTTATTAATGCACCAGAAACTAAATTTCTACGCATATATGGCACAAACAGAACATTGTTCAAAGCTATAGTCTATCCAGAAGTTAATTTGAGAAGAATTTTTCCTTTACCGCATACTCTAGTAGTTGCCAAGTTGCCCATGTAGACTATATCACCATCTGTTGCTTCCTCAAATTCCAGAAACAGTTCTCTGTTTGGGCATATGTGTCGAGTTGCACCAGTGTCGAGCACCCATTCAGTGACATTGCTTACCATATTCACCTCCTCTACAACAGCAACAATCGGCTCATCCTCCTCGGCTAGATTTGCTTGAGGACGCGACTGGCTTGGCGCCGACTGGTTCAATGCTTGCCTCGGATTGTTGTTGTTGTTCTCGGCTCTCTTACGCGCCTTGCAGTGGCAGGTCTTGTGTCCTGGTTTTTGCAGTACTAGCACGTCAACTCCTTATTTTTCTAGATTGCATTGCTCGGCTTGAGTGCATCATTGTTTCCCTTCTGCTTGTTGTTCGGTCCTTGATGCTTTCCCTATTTCTGATTTTTGAACCTGTTCTTCGAAGAGTCAGCACCAGATTCAACGAGGTTAGCATTAGAAAAATTTAAACCATTTTGATACCTATCTTTTAGACGATTTGCCTCTCTGTCCTCATGTGGCTGATCAATTCTTGCAAATTGAAATCCTTCTTTTTGTGCTTGAGATGATTTCTGAAGTCACTTCATGAAGGGGGAAAATTCTCCAGCAAAACATTGGCTTGCAGAATTTCACACATTTTCATTCCTTCATTGAGAACATCTGCAACCAAATTTTCATACTCGTGCACTTGTTCCATAATTGATTTGTCGTCCACCATTTGAAACTGCAACCACTTGCCAGTGACATACTTCCGATTCCCAGCATCATCTGCTCCATATTTCTTCTCCAGAATCTCCCATATTGACTTGGCCGACTTGTTAGACACGAACAAGTCGAAGAGATTGTTTGACATATTACTGAGAAGATGACCACGTACCCATTTGTTATATTTATTATAATTTTCCAGCTCCTTTTTTGCATCATCAGTGACTGGGTCTGGTAAACAGGGGACATCAGCGGTCAGCATGAAGTCAGCCTCCAGCTGCTCGAAAAAGATGACCAGTTTCTGAGCCCAACGCTTGTAGTTTGTTCCATCAAGTGGCTCAATCTTGGTAATATCAGGCAGTGTTGCTTTGTTGAAAAGTAGAGCCATCAAATCAATAAATCTTGTTTTTAAATTGTTGGAAAATATTGAACGATTGATGATGCTTGTGTCGTGGTAAAAGCCACTACCTTAAAAACAAGATTTTCAGGTAGCCGAGGTGCAACTACTCAGACTGGTTCTTGTTCCCAAGGTTAGCACAACAGTTTTCTAACTCGTGCACTCGAGGCAGAAAACTTGGAATCTCACTCAGTAAGGTCGATTTTCAGAAGAGAAAGAAGAGAGGAAAAATAGAGGAGGAAGAAGGGAATGATTAGCATATATATATTTTTTAACCCAGAAGGATGGAACATACTTATATAGCTTTAGGTTAAAACCACCCATCAGACAAGAAATTAAGGCTAATAAATTTCTATTAAAGCCTAATCGTAACTGTCAAATAAAGGCCCATAAATAATGCAACGGCCAGATCCAAACAGACATAAAACCGAGCTCAAGATCGGTTAAATGCTTAAGCTTGGGTAGACCAAGCTCGGCTGGTTTATGAGCTAACAGAAAATGCTCGACTAGATCACTCTCGGCTAGGTGACAAGTTCACAGCAAAACGGTCGACTTAAGCTCGGCTAAAGCTTTAAGCTCGACTAATCTTCGTCTAGTTCAAGCTCGGCTTACACTCGGTTAAAAACCGATTCACGCTCAGTTGCTCGGTTCAAGCTCTTCACTAATGCACTCAGTTGTTTGGTTCAAGCTGCTTATCTGCTCGGATTAAAACGAGAATGCCATTAATTCCAACAGAGTAAATTAGAAGACCAAAACTGCAATGAGTAAATAGTTTATTAAAACCCTCAAATATATACTAGATATCAACTTAGTCCATGAAAAATTTTGTATATTAATTAAAATCCAAAAAATTAAAATGGCACAAGATTATTAGTCCCTCCGTATATAAATTTGTCAGTCTCTTCTCTGTTCATAAATATGTGAATCCCTCTATTAAATACTCCCTCCTGTCCTATATATAAGTCCATTTTGAAGACTTTTCTTTGGTCCTTAATATAAGTCTCATTTATAACTTCCAATGACATTAATTATTTCTTTTTCACAAACACCCCTAATTACTCAACACTTTTTAGATTCCCAATAATAATCATATGAGTATTTTTAAAAAAGTATACCAAATATTTACATTTCCAATACCACTAACAATACTCCCTCCGATCCTATTTATAAGACCCTTTTGATGTTTTATTTTGGTCATATTTATAATACCCTATTTCAATTTTCAATAGCATTTAATTAATTCTTTCCACAAATACCCGTATTGAGTCAGCACTTTTTAGAGTTCCAATAATAATTATAGGGGTAGTTTTGAAAAAGTATATAAAATTTTCACATTTCCAATGCTACTAACAAATTTAATCATTCTTCTTGGTAGGAGTGAAAACCCCCAAAAGAATCTTATTAATAGAATAGGAAGGAATATTAACTAAGTTTCTTAAATGATGTGAAAATTAGTCAAAGAGGCTTATACTCCCTCCGTCTCACAAGGATGGTTAAAAATGGTAAAATTTTTTGTCCTAAACTATAGTTAAAATAATTAATGAAAAGTTTAGAAATTATAAACTTTGAATTGTGATTGGTTGATCCATGCAATTAAATTAGTTGTTTGATAATTGGTTGATATGTTAAACAAATCATTAAATACATGCTTTTTTTAATTTTTTGACTTTTGAAATTTTTAATCCTCTTTTGGAACGGAGGGAGTAATAAGGACCGAAAGGAATGTAATGAATATTTTCATCGACTATCTCTCTTTATTCCCACGTGAAACCACCCAATTATCACTGTCATGTATTTTTAACCATTTAGCTCAGTAGTGGGAATCTCTTTATCAAATGGGTGTGTCCTCCTTTTTTAATGATTGGTTTTTAGACTACTCCCTCGTATCCAATTTGTTTGATCTTTTAATCTTTTTTTCCGTTCTATATCTTTTGTTTTTTTTTACAATTCTAATATATAAACATATTTTTCTTTCCAACTTTAACCCTTCATTTAATCATTTTTCTTACTCCTCATTAATTCTACTTTTATTATCTCTAAATCATTATATATTACTCTCTCGGGTCCTATATACAGGGCATACTTAACCGTATTTTCTGAATCAAGGAAAGTGGTTAATTTTGTGAATTTTATGATAATATATTGTAACATTACAATTTTACCCCTCCACTTTACTTGAAAAGTTTACATTCATCAATGAATAACAAAAAAACATAGTTAGTCAAAACATTTAATAAGAGCAAAAAAGAGAAAAAATAATTAATGATGCATAGGAAATATAAAGTGCCCTATATATCGGACCAAATATTTTTTCTAGAAGGTGCCCTATATATAGGACCAGAGAGAGTAATTAATGGACACACTTAATAATAAAAATTAAATACTACTGCAATTTTTAATAAGGACACAATAGAGATATTTTAGACAAAATACACATAAAACTTATAATAATCAACATTTTTTCTTAATCTGTGTGGTCAAACCTAAAAGCTAAACAAAATGAATAAGAGAGTGTATCTTGCTAAGAAGGTCGATAATGGAAACATAACTAAATTTTGGGTAGAGAAATGATCTGGAATGCACAGTTCCAAAGTGCTTTATCCTAGATTATTTTCTATTTCTTTGGAAAGACTTATTTATGTCTTCGATCTTTAAAAGTTCATTGTGTTTTGATTTTAGTCTTTAAAAGTTATTTTGATCGAGATTAGTCCTTGATCAAACTCTCAAATGTTTTGGTTTCGATCTTTGTCGTTATGAAAAATCAGTTGTATGTTGATATGGCTAGCGGAACACTGCATTAGTAGTCACGTAGTGTGAGGTGACGCCAAATAGGTAGAATGACGTGGATGATATAGGCCAGGCCTACGAACGTAAAATGCATGGTCACATACGCAAAATGGTTTCATACATAACACATTGTGTGTTCATGGACCTGAATCATTTATGTTAAACCCCCTACTTAGCATCACCTAACACCTTGTGGTAACTGATGTGGTGGTCTGTTAACCACGTCAGCAGATAACATTTTTTTAACGGAGAGACTAAAATCAAAATGTTTGAAAAATTAAAAATTAGTCCCGATCAAAATAACTTTTAGGAATTAAAATCAAAATACGTTACATACACTTTTAGTAACCAAAAATATAAATAAAACTAATTTTATAAATTAAATAAAAATAATATTTATTTAAGTAGTTGTATGTAAGAGAGAAGGGCCTATAACAAAGTGAATCTTTAAAATAAGACAAAATACAAAAATATAATTAAAATAATTTTTTTTAATAAATTAAGGGTAAAATTTTTTATTTTTGTCCTATGGCTCCTAGTTGGGGCCGCCCCTCACCCAAGTTATCCTACCTGCATCCATCCCCGTTTAAACGTGACCCAAGCTTAAATTATTATTCTTACAAAGTGCTATGTAACTTTCCTTTCATTAAAAAAAAAACTTAATTGGACCACTAATGGTGGTAGCGACGGATTCAGAAATTTTTAGATGTGGGGCGACACATATATAAATATAAAAGATTACAATTATATTTTATTTGTTCTTACATTAGGTCACTTTATATTTTTTAAGAGGTATTTAATTTTTTCACTAAATCATTCGTATTAAATGAGTGTTCTGATTAACTAAGTTCAATTTATCATAAAAAAAAGTAATGCAAGTAAAATAAGTAAAAATGATAAATAAATAAATAAATAAATAAAAAATAAGTAAAAGTGCAAAATTGATAGATATCTTTTGTTAAAAAACGAATCAACTGCTTATCTTAATTCGTGTGTTTTGGTTAAGTGTGACTTATAAATATTAACGAAGAGAGTAATATACTGCTTATAAAACAATATAAAATATAATTAAGAAAAAACATATTAATTTCTAGTGTCATCAAAAAGATACTCAACCTTTACAAAAATGTAAGTCATATAATAATAATAATAATAATAATAATAATAATAATAATAATAATAATAATAATAATAGCATTGTGCCACAACAACGCAATTTCAAAATAGAAAAATATTCAATCCAAAACTAGTTTTATAATTATTCTAGTAATAATATATGCATTTATATATTTATATATACAAGTTTAGTAATAATTATATTAAAAAATTTTGTGGGGCACGTGCCCCATTTGTCTATATGTGGCTCCGTATTGGCGGGGGGGCTTTGAACTACTAAGTGGACATACATGTGAATGTTATGTTTACTTAAATTATATTGATAAATAAAATGTAGGAAATTTCTAAAATGCAATCAAAAATTGAATGGTTGCTATGCAATCCATTCTTAAACCAATAAAACCTTGTCACCTAAGACGTGTATGTCACATCATTACTTAAATTAGTCAAAATTAAGTTTTACAATTTAGTCCAACATAAAAACTAGATTATTGTAATTTAGTCCTTTTGTACTTTTAAACAAATTATAAATTTTAATTTTTTTTATATAAAAAAAATTTCTTAAACCTAGAACTCATCTTTGTGAATTCAATGCTCCTAATTAGGTGGATTATGTTTTGATGATGACAAAATAATTAACAAATCATGCCTTGAAGATATTGCAACATCAACATCAACAAGAAGTCAAGAAAAGAAGACAAGTGCCCAATCATTCTCAATCAAATATTAATTGTAAATTTCTAATTTATGTTGAGAGTGGTTGAGAGTGGGTAGAAATAGTTAGTCTCTTCTAGGAATAATCTTTTATATGTTTATTAAGTTGAGATTGACCAAAAATTAATACTTGAGAGGAAAAATAAAATTGAAAAATAATTTTTCCCATATCTGATCAAAATACTCGAGTATTTTGATAAAGACTCGAGTACATACTCGAGTATTTATAGAAAAACTCGAGTATTTGTGCCAGGTCAGCAAATATGACCGTTAGTCTGGTTCGTGCACCAATTCACTCGTGACCGACCAAAAAGACTCGAGTATTTACCAAAAGACTCGAGTATTTTTGTCCAGTCAGCAAAAATGAACGTTGGAGAGACTCAAAAAACCCAATTGAGGGCATTTGAGTCTCATCCAACCCCAAGAGAGAATTCAGAACCTTATTGTAAAATTTCTCTTTGAATTTGTGCAAGAAAAAACAAGACAACAACACATCATTGATTACAAGCTTTCATAATTTCCTCTTCTCAAGTGTTAATTCCCAAAAAGCTCAACTTCTCACTCATATTGTCATTTTATTCCAAGTTGAGTTTTAGGCCTCAATTCTTACATTGAGCTGTGCTTATTTGTGCTAATCCATTGTGAGATTAGTAATACACATACAAAAAGCTTGATTATTCAAAGTCTTGGATTGTTCCCAAGCAAACCCTAAGTGGCTTAGGGTGTTGGAAGTCTTGAGAGGTTCTCAAGCACAAGACTAGGAGGTTCCTAGCCCGGTGGAGTTTCTTGAAGGGAGTTCAAGGAAGCTTTGTGAAGAGTTCTTCAATCACCGGAATCAAATTGGGGTAGAAATCAAGAGTTTGGTACACTCTTGAAAGGGTTAGGTTGAGTGAGGTCATTCTCAAGCAATCCTTTGTAATTTCTAACAATTTGATTATTAGTAGAAACTCCTAAGTGATTAGGAGGACTGGATGTAGCTCATTGTTGGAGTGAACCAGGATAAAATTGCTTGAGTGTTGGTTTATTGCTTTTAATCTACTTTCTAGCTCAATAGACTTAAGTCATTTCAATCAATTAGGATTTATACAATTAGGTAGCAAGTTCAAGGAATCTTTGTGTTTAAAAGTTATTTAGATTGCTTGCTATTCTGTTGGATAAGTTCCTGTTTATTATTGAATTGATTTGAGTTAAATTGCTGAATTTTCGTTTCTGGTTTTTCTGCTATCTGATAGGAAAAACTCGAGTATTTCGGAAAAGACTCGAGTTGTTCATCACTGAAAAACTCGAGTATTTCACAAAAGACTCGAGTCTTTTGTGTCTGATTCCAGAAAATTCAGTCTTAGCTCCATTCTTCAATTATCAATCGAAATATTTGGTATTAGTGCTTCAAAATACTATTCACCCCCCCTCTAGTATTTGCTTAGCCCGCTTGTTGGTTTCCAACAAGTGGTATCAGAGCTCGGTCGAAAGATCGAGTGTAACAACTTTTTCGAAAAAGATCCTTTTGGAAACTAAATGGGCTCTAGCAATAACTTTGGTGGAGAAGGAGCTTCAATAAACCGTCCTCCACTATTTAATGGTGAAGGATATGTTTATTGGAAAACTCGCATGAAAGTTTTTATTGAAGCAATTGATATGGATATTTGGGATGCAATTGAAAATGGTCCTTTCATTCCCAAAAAGAAAATAAATGATGAAATTGTTGAAATTCCAAGGAGTAGTTGGAATGATGATGAAAAGAGAAAAGTCTCATTTGATTTAAAAGCTAAAAACATTATCTTTTCGGCTCTATCCCATGATGAATTTTATAGAGTTTCCCAATGTAAATCGGCAAAAGAAATGTGGGATACTTTGCAAGTCACACATGAGGGAACAAGTGAGGTTAGAGATGCAAGATTGAATTCTCTAACACACGAATATGAATTGTTCCACATGTTGCCAAATGAAACTATTAGTGACTTGCAAAAGCGATTCTCTCACATAGTTAATCATTTGATTTCCTTGGGAAAAGTATTTCGCAATGGTGAAACTACTAACAAAATTCTAAGATGTCTTGATAGGAGTTGGCAACCCAAGGTAACCGCCATCAAGGAATCAAGAGACATAAATAGCATGGACTTAGCCACTTTGTTTGGCAAACTCCAAGAGCATGAGATGGAGCTTACAAGACTTGGGATGCATGAGGAATCGGACAAAAAGAAAAAGAGCATAGCACTCAAAGCTTCAACCAAAGCTACAAAAGAAGTTGAAGAATGCTCTACAAGTGGAGATTCCGATGGTGAACCAAATCAAGAAGAATTTGGGATGTTTGTGAAAAGATTCAACAAATTCTTCAAAGGGAAGAAAGGTGGATCTTCATCCAATTTCAAGAGAACCAAAGACTCCAAACAAAGAGAAAAGAGTACCAACGATGGAGTTAAGTGTCATGAATGTGGTGGGGTTGGCCACATAAGAATGGAATGTGCCACATTCTTGAAGAAGAATGACAAGAAGACCCAAGAGACCAAAGGGAAGCGTGCATACATTGTTTGGGATGCACCGGAGAAGAGCAATGAATCATCTTCAAGTAGCTCCGGTGATGAAAATGCAAACCTTTGTCTCATGGCCAAGAACAATCATGAGTCCTCATCAAGAGCTAATCATGGCATGAGTGAAAGTGATGATGTGGTAACCTCTAGCTCTTCTTGTTCATCTTCAAACTCCATTTCATATGATGATTTGCAAGAAGCTTACAATGAAATGTTAATTCAATTTAAAAGGCTTGCTAAAATTAATAAGGAAAAAGGAAAGAAAATTTTGGAGTTTCAACATGAAATTGATGAATTGCAAAAATCTATAAATGAGTTGAAACTTCAAAATGAATCCTTGGAACTTATTAATTCTAGTCATCAAAGTGATTGTGCAAATCATGAGGAAATTATCACTTCATGTGAGAGATGTGATGAACTTGAAAAAGAAGTGAAAGAGTTGAAAAACAAACTCACAATCTCACATAGTGATAGAAACCTCAACCGGTTGTTGAAATCTCAAAGACATAATCACAACAAAACCGGTTTAGGATATGTTCATAAAAAGGACAAAAAGTACAAGGTGGTTGGAACATTTTCTAAGAAAAACTCATCAAAGAGACCAACTTGTACTTATTGTGGAAAAGTTGGACATATCAACATTGAGTGCCACATTAAGAAGTTTGAAATGAAAAAGGGCACTTATATGTGGATTAAGAAGGGAGAAAGTCCCAACACTAACCCTAAGGGACCCAACATTGTTTGGGTACCCAAAGTGAAAAAGTGATTTCATTTTGTAGGTGTGTCTTCGAACGGGAAAACAATTGTGGTATCTTGATAGTGGATGTTCGAAGCACATGACGGGAGATAAGCGGCACTTCATTGAGCTTACTCCAAAGGAAAAGGGTTATGTCACTTATGGGGACAACAACAAAGGCAAAATCCTTGGTATTGGTAAAATCGGAAACTCTTCAAACTTGATTATTGATAATGTGCTATATGTTCAAGGATTAGAACATAATCTCTTGAGCATAAGCCAATTATGTGATGTTGGTAATCATGTAGTTTTTACCTCTAACCATTGCCTCATTAAAAGTGACAAAGATGAATCAATCAAATTTGTTGGTAGAAGGTCAAATAATACTTACTTAGTTGATTTGAACAAAGTCACTTCTTTGGTCTCTACTTGTTTAGTGAGCAAAGAAAATGACACTTGGTTATGGCATCGTAGGACCGCTCATATTAATGTAAACCAATTGAAGAAAATACAATCTAAAGATCTAGTAGTTGGTTTACCAAAGCTAAATTTTTCTATTGAAGGTGTTTGTTCCCCTTGCAAGAAATGTAAACAAACTAAAAACACCTTTGGATCAAAAATGGTTATGTCCACATCAAGGCCATTAGAAATGCTTCATATGGACTTGTTTGGACCATCACAAATAAAAAGCTTTGGTGGCAACTATTATGCATTGGTAATTGTTGATGACTTCTCTAGGTTTACATGGACTTTATTCTTAACTACTAAGAGTGAGACCTACAAATCTTTTAAACATCATGTCAAACTTTTGCAAAACCAAGTAAATCAAAAAGTAATTATTATTCGTACCGATCATGGTGGAGAATTTGAAAACCACAAATTTGATAGATTTTGTGCTAAAAATGGTATTGAGCACCAATTCTCCGCACCAAGAACTCCGGAACAAAACGGAGTGGTAGAGCGGAAAAATAGGGTGCTAGAGGAACTTGCTAGAACCATGCTAAATGATTCTAGAGTACCTCAATATTTTTGGGCCGATGCCGTCAATACGGCTTGTTATGTTTTAAATCGTATTTTGATAAGGCCCTCTTTGAATAAAACCCCCTATGAACTTTACAAGGGAAGAAAGCCAAATATATCTCATTTTCATGTCTTCGGATGCCAAGTTTTTGTTTTAAATAATGGAAAAGAACACATTGGCAAGTTTGATTCAAAATCCGATGAAGGCATATTTTTAGGCTATTCTTCTCATAGTAAAGCTTATAGAATTTTCAATAAAAGAACTTTAACTATTGAGGAATCAATTCATGTGGTTTTTAATGAGTCTTCAAAAGAAGATAGTGTTTTATGTGATGCTAGTGAAGATGGCATTGACCTTTCAAAAGAAGAAAAAGAGAGAGAGAAATCAAAAGTTGATGAAGGAGAGGTAAGGGAAGAACTTCCTCCAACTTGGAAATCGGTCAAGGCTCATCCTATAGACAATGTCATAGGAGATATGTCAAAGGGAGTACTTACTCGTAGGTCTATTCAAAACATTTGTCACTATGTCTCTTTTGTTTCTCAAATTGAACCCGATTCAATTAAAAAGGCCATTGAGGATGATCATTGGGTTCTTGCTATGCAAGAAGAATTAAACCAATTTGAAAGAAATGAAGTTTGGGATCTAGTCCCTAAACCCGATGATCATACCATAATTGGTACTAAATGGATTTATAGAAACAAACTTGATGAATCCGGGTTGATTATAAGAAACAAAGCTAGACTAGTAGCTCAAGGGTACAACCAAGAGGAAGGTATCGATTATGATGAGACCTTTGCTCCGGTTGCACGTCTTGAAGCAATCCGAATTTTACTTGCTTATGCTTCAATCATGAAATTCACTTTATATCAAATGGATGTTAAAAGTGCTTTCTTGAATGGGTTTATAAATGAAGAAGTGTATGTCAAACAACCCCCCGGCTTTGAAAATAGTGAATTTCCAAACCATGTTTATAAATTGAAAAAGGCACTCTATGGATTGAAACAAGCTCCTAGAGCTTGGTATGATCGATTGAGTTCCTTTCTATTAGAAAACAAGTTTCAAAGAGGGAAGGTTGATAATACACTATTTATTTATAAAACCAAGGATGACATTTTGTTAGTACAAATCTATGTTGATGATATCATTTTCGGTGCTACTAACGTGTCTCTTTGTAGAAAGTTTTCAAATTTGATGAAAAAGGAATTTGAAATGTCAATGATGGGAGAACTCAAGTTCTTCCTAGGCTTACAAATAAAGCAAGTCAAGGAGGGGATATTTGTGCATCAAGGGAAATATTGCAAAGAGCTCCTTGAAAAATTCGGATTGGACAAGTGCAAGGAAGCCTACACTCCAATGAGCACATCATGCTACCTAGACAAGGATGAACAAGGTACACCGGTTGATGTTAGTAAGTATAGGGGTATGATAGGTAGTCTCCTATATCTCACTGCATCTAGACCGGATATTATGTTTAGTGTATGCATGTGTGCTAGATTTCAAGCTAATCCTAAAGAATCTCACCTATCCGCAGTTAAACATATATTTAAGTATCTAAAAGGAACAATTAACACTGGTTTATGGTATCCTGCTGATGCCAATCTTAGTCTAGTTGGTTACTCGGATTCCGACTTCGCCGGATGCAAGCTTGATCGCAAAAGCACCAGTGGTACTTGCGATTTCTTGGGAAGTTCATTGGTGTCATGGTTTTCTAAAAAGCAAGCTTGTGTCGCTCTTTCTACCGCCGAAGCGGAATATATCGCAGCCGGTAGTTGTTGTGCTCAACTGTTATGGATGAAACAACAATTATCGGATTTTGGTTTGAAACTTGAAAATATTCCGATTAGATGCGATAACACGAGTGCAATCAATTTGACTAAGAATCCGGTGTATCGCTCAAGAACTAAACACATTGAAATAAGACATCATTTTTTAAGAGATCATGTACAAAAGGGTGATTGCACAATTGAATTTGTTAGTACCACAAATCAATTAGCCGACATTTTTACAAAACCTCTACCAAGGGACACCTTTTATCATATTAGGAGAGAACTTGGTATTTTAGATGAAGCTAATATAGGCTAATTGCATTGTGTGTCATTTTTGGAAAATCACCATATTAGTCTTACTCTAATGTGTTATTGATTCTTAGGTAAATTGTCCTTGATGATATTTGAAATTGTATGTGTTAATTGTGTGTGATTCTGTACTGTATTCCAAGTTGGTAGTGAAGCATTTGTGTTTGATTTGTGTTTGGTCTTTTAAAACTGAGTTTTTACTTTCTGTTCTGTCAAAATACTCGAGTTTTTCCAAAAACACTCGAGTATTTTAATTCAAAATTAAATCAGTTTTAAATTGAAAAAGTTTTTAATCAGGGTCTGATAAAAATACTCGAGTGTTTCTCAAAACACTCGAGTCTTTATTAAAATACTCGAGTGTTTTTCAAAACACTCGAGTCTTTCGAAACCCCCAATTTTTGAACTTTCAGACCAAACTCGAGTATTTTAAAAAAAAAAAAAACTCGAGTATTTTGCGTTTTCCTGAAATTTGAACTTTCAGACCAAACTCGAGGTTTTCAGTTTTTACTCGAGTTTTCTGGGGAAATCTGGGCTGAGTCACGACCAACTCGAGTATATTTTCAAAAACTCGAGTATATCCTAAAGAACAACTCGAGTAGTTATGAATATACTCGAGTATTTTGAACTGTTTATATATACTCTCAGACTCGAGTTTTTGCGACCCTCTTCTCTCTCGGTTTTCTCATATCTCTCTCCTCAAAACTCAGATTTTCCTCAAAGTTTTGTCAAATCTTACTAGTTTTTCATCCTCTAAACTCTTCTCTCGGTTTTATTCTCCTCCAGATGCTCTAGCTCCTTCGATGTTTTGATGATGTTGACCTTTGGATTTTATCTTAGTTTTCATTCTGTTTTTATCATGTTGGTCTTTGTTACATTTTCTGTATTTTGAGAACTTGGTGTTTTGAGACTTTGGGTTTATTATTGCACCTTTGATTTGGACCTTTTATGATGTTTTTATGTTAATGAATTTGGTCTTCATTATGATGTTTGTGCAAAGCTTCAGGGGGAGCTCTTTATCGTTATTATATCTCCGTTTTATTTGCATAGTTGGTTATGGGGTTTTCCGATTATGCACCTCTCCTCCCTTGATCTTTTTCCTAAATTGTTACATCTTTTTTGGCGTATGACAAAAAGGGGGAGAGATATTATACACTTGTCTTGATATTGTTGCACCTAAAATTCTCTAATTATGGTATATACTCTGATAATTGTTAAATACTCTAATACCATAGGCTTGGTGCTAAAATTAAATTGTCATAACATCTTGCACAAGCTGAATTTTTAGATAGGTGAAAAGTATCATATAGTGAGGGGGAGTTGCATTTTCAAGTGGATTCAAGCTCAACAAATGGTACAAGTGTTAATTATTTTGTCATCACCAAAAAGGGGGAGATTGTGAATTCAATGCTCCTAATTAGGTGGATTATGTTTTGATGATGACAAAATAATTAACAAATCATGCCTTGAAGATATTGCAACATCAACATCAACAAGAAGTCAAGAAAAGAAGACAAGTGCCCAATCATTCTCAATCAAATATTAATTGTAAATTTCTAATTTATGTTGAGAGTGGTTGAGAGTGGGTAGAAATAGTTAGTCTCTTCTAGGAATAATCTTTTATATGTTTATTAAGTTGAGATTGACCAAAAATTAATACTTGAGAGGAAAAATAAAATTGAAAAATAATTTTTCCCATATCTGATCAAAATACTCGAGTATTTTGATAAAGACTCGAGTACATACTCGAGTATTTATAGAAAAACTCGAGTATTTGTGCCAGGTCAGCAAATATGACCGTTAGTCTGGTTCGTGCACCAATTCACTCGTGACCGACCAAAAAGACTCGAGTATTTACCAAAAGACTCGAGTATTTTTGTCCAGTCAGCAAAAATGAACGTTGGAGAGACTCAAAAAACCCAATTGAGGGCATTTGAGTCTCATCCAACCCCAAGAGAGAATTCAGAACCTTATTGTAAAATTTCTCTTTGAATTTGTGCAAGAAAAAACAAGACAACAACACATCATTGATTACAAGCTTTCATAATTTCCTCTTCTCAAGTGTTAATTCCCAAAAAGCTCAACTTCTCACTCATATTGTCATTTTATTCCAAGTTGAGTTTTAGGCCTCAATTCTTACATTGAGCTGTGCTTATTTGTGCTAATCCATTGTGAGATTAGTAATACACATACAAAAAGCTTGATTATTCAAAGTCTTGGATTGTTCCCAAGCAAACCCTAAGTGGCTTAGGGTGTTGGAAGTCTTGAGAGGTTCTCAAGCACAAGACTAGGAGGTTCCTAGCCCGGTGGAGTTTCTTGAAGGGAGTTCAAGGAAGCTTTGTGAAGAGTTCTTCAATCACCGGAATCAAATTGGGGTAGAAATCAAGAGTTTGGTACACTCTTGAAAGGGTTAGGTTGAGTGAGGCCATTCTCAAGCAATCCTTTGTAATTTCTAACAATTTGATTATTAGTAGAAACTCCTAAGTGATTAGGAGGACTGGATGTAGCTCATTGTTGGAGTGAACCAGGATAAAATTGCTTGAGTGTTGGTTTATTGCTTTTAATCTACTTTCTAGCTCAATAGACTTAAGTCATTTCAATCAATTAGGATTTATACAATTAGGTAGCAAGTTCAAGGAATCTTTGTGTTTAAAAGTTATTTAGATTGCTTGTTATTCTGTTGGATAAGTTCCTGTTTATTATTGAATTGATTTGAGTTAAATTGCTGAATTTTCGTTTCTGGTTTTTCTGCTATCTGATAGGAAAAACTCGAGTATTTCAGAAAAGACTCGAGTTGTTCATCACTGAAAAACTCGAGTATTTCACAAAAGACTCGAGTCTTTTGTGTCTGATTCCAGAAAATTCAGTCTTAGCTCCATTCTTCAATTATCAATCGAAATATTTGGTATTAGTGCTTCAAAATACTATTCACCCCCCTCTAGTATTTGCTTAGCCCGCTTGTTGGTTTCCAACAAGTGGTATCAGAGCTCGGTCGAAAGATCGAGTGTAACAACTTTTTCGAAAAAGATCCTTTTGGAAACTAAATGGGCTCTAGCAATAACTTTGGTGGAGAAGGAGCTTCAATAAACCGTCCTCCACTATTTAATGGTGAAGGATATGTTTATTGGAAAACTCGCATGAAAGTTTTTATTGAAGCAATTGATATGGATATTTGGGATGCAATTGAAAATGGTCCTTTCATTCCCAAAAATAAAATAAATGATGAAATTGTTGAAATTCCAAGGAGTAGTTGGAATGATGATGAAAAGAGAAAAGTCTCATTTGATTTAAAAGCTAAAAACATCATCTTTTCGGCTCTATCATCTTTTCTGGTGTACTCAAGATAGAATCCCAACAACAAGGTGAGAAACCAATAATCCTTTACTCTCCACCAACTCCTCATTTTGCAGCCAACACTACTGTGGCTGCTGTATTGGATACAGGCAACTTTGTGGTGCAACAATTGAACCCCGATGGATCCACAAAGAGTGTGCTGTGGCAAAGTTTTGATTATCCCACCAATTGTTTACTCCCTGAGATGAAGTTAGGTGTTAATCACAAAACAGGTCATAATTGGTCCCTTGTTTCATTGGCGAGTGAAAACTCTCCGGCTCCTGCCGGTCCCTTCAGGCTTGAATGGGAACCAAGAGAAGGTGAATTGATCATGAGGCAACGACATGGGCAAGTTGTTTGGAAAAGTGGGAAACTAAGTCTAAGAAACAACAAGAGGTTCTTTGAGAACATTCCAAGGAAATCCCAGCTCATTTACAACTACACTCTTGTCTCAACTAAGGATGATGACTATTTCTCATTCACAACTCCACAGATTAAAAAGCCTACGAACTGGAAGCTATTTGAATCAGGGCAGTTGGTAGGTTCAGTTGGAGAAGATATTGCAAGGGCAGATCAGTGTTATGGGTATAATAATGATGGAGGGTGCCAGAAATGGAAGATACCATCATGCAGGCACCCTGGTTATGTATTTAACTTCTTGCAAGGTTTCCCTCCTCAATATGGAGAGAACGGTAGAAGGGATGAACTTAATACAAGTTATGGCATAGGTGATTTCCAGGCTATATGCTGGAACAACTGTAGCTGCATTGGATTCATGTCATTGTTCAATGATGGTACTGGATGTGCTTACTTTTCTGGGAAATCATTAGAAGGTGTTCCTTTAAACAATAATGATGGCATAAAGTTTTACACACTGGTGAAGAAACCCCAGCACGGAGGTTTGTTAGTTTTATTAATACGTTTTATAACTTCCTTCTTCATTTATATATATTTCTATTATTATTTCTATGAAGCAAGAAATCACTTTAAAATTTTTGATGGAGTTTTGCGGCGTACATGATCATAATTCATCCTTGATATCTTTTACCAAGAAAGCAACAAGTTATGGAAGCGCTTTACACACAACATTGTTGAAAACTAAATCAAAGTGAAGTTGGCAGAATTTATATTTCTAAATATCTAATGTATACTTTACCCAGGTACGAAAAAGAAGATATGGATAAGCGTTGTAGTTGCAACTGCTTTGCTTACAATCTGTTCTTCAATTTTATACCTAGCTATGAACAAAAGAAGACATGTTCTTGAAGGTAGTTAGATACTTCAAAAACATTGCACTACATACTTTATTGAACAAGATAGATCCCTATCATTGATTCTCAATCTATATATCTTCCACATTTCATGTAAACAGAGAAGAGAAGAAAAAAAATGAAAACTGGAATCCAAGATTCAACAGCTTTTGATGAATCTAGTGGAATAGAGGATTTTGAAGATGACTTAAACAACCGCCATGATTTCAAAGTGTTCAGCTATGCATCAATCATGGAGGCCACATGCAATTTTTCTTCTGAAAACAAGTTAGGACAAGGAGGTTTCGGACCTGTTTACAAGGTGACTTGAAATAATTTAGATTCTGGATCATTGTCTTTTTTTCTTTTTTTTTTTAATTTTAGAGGGTTAATCAATAGTCAATTATCACTTTAGGGAATTTTAATAAGAGGACAAGAAGTTGCTGTGAAAAGACTTTCAAAAACTTCTAGACAAGGAATTGTTGAGTTTAAAAATGAACTAAAGCTCATATGTGAACTTCAACATGTCAATCTTGTACAACTACTTGGATGTTGCATTCAAGAACAAGAGCTGATGCTGATTTATGAGTATATGCCAAATAAAAGTTTGGATTTTTTCCTTTTTGGTGAGGAATATTTGCTATTTATTTTGCAAATGTTTTGGATAATAATAATAATAATAATAATGAAAATAATAATTTATTATTTTCATAACTCCCACATGCTTAAACTTGATGCAGCAAACCAAAGCATTTGCAGGAATCTTTATATTTTAATGATTTATTTCATTGACATGTTTTCCTAACTTGAACCAATATTGATGGTTAACTACATATATATCATGTTAAGTAACCAATAAGCACATATAAGGTAGGAGAATCATTTTTGTATTTTTATTACTCTCAACTTATATATATATATATATATATATATATATATATATATATATTACTGAACAATATTTTTTCATTGGGTAAAGATAATACCAGAAGCAAGTTGCTAAATTGGCAGAAGCGCTTCAACATAATAGAAGGAATTTGTCAAGGATTACTTTACCTTCATAAATGCTCGAGACTCAAAATTATTCATAGAGACTTGAAGGCTAGTAACATACTTCTTGATGAAAATATAAACCCAAAAATATCTGATTTTGGTATGGCAAGGATGTTTACACTACAAGAATCCACGATAAATACAAAGAGGATTGTCGGTACATAGTAAGTAAGCTAAACTCTCTTCTTCTTAAAGAAGTGGTTGATGAATTTTATGTAATCATGATTATTGATTATTTCGTGTAGCGGTTACATGTCTCCAGAGTACGCCATGGAAGGTATTTTCTCTACAAAGTCTGATGTTTATAGTTTTGGAGTATTACTTCTAGAAATTGTCAGCGGACGAAGAAACAATAGCTTTTATGATGCAGACCATCCTCTTAATTTAGCAGGACATGTATGTCAAATTTGTTTTACTGGATTCTTTTTTATATTATATTATTTCTTATGTATAATTTAACTAAAATAATTATTGATAGGCATGGGAGTTATGGAACAAGGGTGAAAGCCTAAAGTTAATGGATCCCTCATTAAATGACACTTTTGTTTTCGATGAAGTGAAAAGATGCATTCATGTTGGTCTCTTATGTGTAGAACATCATGCAAAAGATCGACCAGACATGTTGGACATTATATCAATAATAACAAACAAAAGTGCAGTAGTTGCCATGCCTAGAGGTCCAGCATTCTATGTTGGAAGACAGACCTTTGAGAGGAAAATGTCTTCTAAATCTGTGGAGTTCAATATTGATTCTACAAAGGAAATTTCTACTTCCACAGAAGTAGAAGCAAGGTAAATAAATATGATGTTTACTAATTATTTCTTAGTGGCATAGTACACATAATCACTTGATTGTTTTGAAGGTTATTAATTTGTAAGATACTTCATCTTAAATTATTTTGTTTACATTTTATATGTAATAAATCCAATATTTCTCACTCCTTATATATTATCCTTTACATTACACCACCAATAATCTTGTTAGGTTTTTATGTAATGAACATGTGGCATCCATTATACGTGCCACCGTTTGGGGAGGGCGTGACAGATCGAATCCCTTTTTGAAAAGCTAACTTATTTTTTATTTTGCCTTTATTTTAATACATAGTCATTTCAGATTTTTAACCATCATTATACGGACATTATAAAGTAAGGAATTAGTTGTTTCACTTTTAGGGATAAAAATGGTTTATAGGGTTTATGGCACATAACCGCACTTTATATTTTGGTCGTTGCAAAGAATATGGTTGGGGTTACAAAAATGGTCACCATGTGTAATCTCAAATGATCATAGAAAAACTAAATAACCAATCTTTGCATTGAGCCAAAAATATTTTGCCTATAAAAAAAATCTTTGCATTGAGCAACCGAACTTTGCAAGATTCCATGTTCTCGACCTTGAGTGCTCGGATTCATGAACTATTGTACTCCTTCAAAACAAAACTAACTGATATATCAATCTTTCTTTTTATTGTATTATTTCCAACGACACAACCATAATCATCATCCTACTTTCCTACAATTATGTTCCTCACCTAACTCTCAAGTAAGATTGAAGACAATCCAAACTTAACTCTAGTGCATTGAAAAGTGTGGTGGACTCGGCCTAGCCGAGCTCCCCGTAGCCCTCACTTAGGACCTAAGGACCCCTCAGGAAGCCCTCTGTATGCTTGGCCGAGCTCAAAGCTCAACGGCCGAACAGACATCAGACACGGGCCGACCTCAGGCTCCCACCAAGGTCCGATGTCCTTGTTCGACACCTCCCTGAGTCCGATACCAAGGACAGGATGACGTGTCTCACCTTATCCACAAGGACAACTCATCCACTCATAGCTCAGTACAAGCTGGCCCTACTTGGGCCTCAAGCAAGCCCATTAGGGCAACCAGCTCCCCCCTATAAGTAGCTCCGTACTACATGGGGCTCAGGTACGTCCTCTAACCCTAATTGTCATCCTCACACACCAGTGATTAGGGTTACTTCTTGGCTCTCTACCCTGCCACTAGAGGACTCCCATAAACATCACAGATTAACCCTAGACAGAGGCTTTCTTAAGGTCTTCTTCCCTAACCTTGGGGGACCTCACAGTCTAGGACACCACATTGGCGCCGTCTGTGGGGATGTTCCGAGATGGTTTCTTACAGATGGGTTTGTGATGAACAGCTAATACTTGGTTGACATACCTTTTTCTTTCTGATCTCTTCTCACCGCCACCAGCAAAACCTCCCGAGATAGTTTCAACTCGGAATTTTTCCGGTGACTTATCCAAATCCTGTACCACAACCATATTCACTCGTTGTGGTCCTTCATTTTTCTTTTATGGGGATGGATCAGCCTTTGCTTTTCCTTTGTCCAGGTTGGGGCTCCGAGATCTTCTTCGACCTCTTCTTTTCACAGCTTCTCGTACGTACTGTTGCAACTTTCCTCTTCTGACCATGTCTTCGATAACATCTCGAAGCCAGGTGCACTGGTCGGTATGGTGGCCGTACCCATCGTGGAAGTTGCAGTACTTAGATTTATCTCTGATATTGTTTTGGTTTCTGAGGAAAGGTGGCCTGGTTACGTTTCTGAGTTCGGTCTGCATAGTTTCTCTCCATACTTGTGACCTCGGAACCGTCAGGGGGGTGTAGGTCTCATACTTGGTGATATAAGGACGTTGGCGGTCATCCTGCTGGCCGACATGAGGACGACGCCGATCTCCTTGGTCTACTCTTCCTCCTCTGTCTACCCTGTTTCCTCGAGGGCGACCTCGAGGAAGGGCATTTTGTGAAGCAGCTTGAACATTCTCCATCCTACTCGTTTGGCCTTTGTTGAATTCCTCCAGGTTGATATACTTGTTGGATCTTTGTCTGAGCTCGGCTATATCCCTTGGTGGCTTTCCTATCAGCGAGTCCTTGAACCCTCCCTCAGCCAGACCTTGAGTCAAGAGGAGGACGACCACCTCGGGAGATAAGTTGGGAACCGAGCTGGACTCATTGTGAAACCTGTGTAGGTAAGCACGTAGCGATTCATCTGATTTTTGTGTCACTGTTGCTAGTGTGTGGTCGGATCTTGGTTGCACACAGCTAGCAGTGTACCTGTTGAGGAATGCTCGCTTCATCTCTGCCCAGCAGTTAATAGAATTTTTAGCTAACAATGAATACCAACGGAGAATTGGAGCTTGGAGGGTCATGGAGAAAGCTCGGCACTTGAGCCGATCTCCACCACCATAGAAGTTCACAGCTCCCTCGTAAGAGAGCACATGTTCTTGGGGATCTGTCAACCCATTATACCTGGGTATGTTGCTGGGTCCGAGGTACCCTGGTGGTGGCTGTTAAGACATGACAGCTGCTGTGATAAAGTGTCCGGGGTGGGATTCATCTGGGTCGGGTTCTTGATGGTCAGGGGGTGGTGTTTGTGTTAGTTGTGTGATGACGGTATGCGGTGTTGTTAACGTTTATGGTGTTAACGGAGGTGGTGGTGGTGGGGGAGGAGGTGGAGGTGGTGGGAATTCATTTGGGGCTGGAGCTTGGATAACGGCTCGTTCAACCAACCGCTGCATGGTAAGCTGTTGAAGGTCTGCTATGGCTTGGCCTTGTTGTTCTATGATCCGCATTTTTTGTCTCATCATGGCCAAGACCTCAGCATCACGAGAGCGTGAAGACTGACGTGAGTGAGAACGATGCGTAGTACTGACGTGAGTGAGAACGATGCGTAGTACTGGCGGTGCTGCTCTGTGTTGGTTTCCCCCAGTTGGGAGCGTAGCTGCACGCGCCGACCTCCTTCCTATTGCTGAGGTGGATTTGAGGTTTCTCTAGAGTGGATGGTGTAAGGTCCACTGTGGGTGTGTGGGAACTCTGGGGGTGGAGGTGGCGGTGGAGGCGGGGGTGGTGGCGGGGGAGGAGGTGGAGGTGGTGAAGGGGGTGGTTGTGGGGACCTTGCTGCCCTGTTGGCTTCAAGGTGCAAGTGCAGGTCCTCAGTTGATGGCACCCTCCTTGGACGCCCCCTCCTCCTCCTCTGAACTGGTTGTATCTCAGACATGGTAGAATCTTTGGGTGGGAATGAAGTTTTTCTATCCCCACATGGTAGACTCTCGGAACATCCCCATCATCTTTTCCGATCAGGACATGGAGGACATCATCCCGGATCACAATGACCCAATGGTGATCACGGCGTTGATTGGTAATTTTGAAGTCGCCCGAGTATTCATTGATCAAGGAAGCTCGGCCGACATTCTTTTTCTTCACACTTTTCAAGCACTAAAGTTGAGGTCATCCGACCTCGTCGAATTTGAAGGCAATCTCATTAGCTTCACGGGTGAGGCGATCCGCCCCCCTAGGAGCCATCCACCTCCCGGTAACCTTAGGTAAACAGCCTTCGGCCCGTACGGAGATCATCAAGTTTTTAGTTGTCGATTCCGAATCCCCCTACAATGTAATACTAGGAAGAACTTGCCTGCAAGCATTTGGGGCGGTGGTGTCGACAGTACATTTAGCCATGAAATTTGTCGGTTCCGACGACAAGGTCGTCACAATCAAGGCCGACCAGATCAAGGCCCGACTCTGCTACAACGCGAGTCTACGGGAAGTTAAAAAGAAACAAGAAGAGCTTACTGGTCCCATGTTGGCCAAAGGGAGAGTTCTACTGGCTGAGCTGGATGTTCGTGCCGAACAGGATGATCTTAGGCCTTCCCCTCAAGGGGAATGGTTGGCAATTCCCATTGACCCTTCTGACCCCAGCAAAACTGTTAAAGTGGGTGCCGACCTCCCTCAGGAGATCCAAGGCGAGATCATCGACCTGTTACGAGCTAATCTTGATTTGTTTGCTTGGACCTCGGCCGACATGTCGGGAATTGATCCGAATTTCATCTGTCACAAGCTCAGTGTGGATCCGAAAGCAAGGCCAGTAGCACAAAAGATGAGAAGAGTTGGGACAGAAAAAGCAAGAGTTATTCAGGAAAAAGTTGCCGAGTTACTCGAAGCTGGTTTCGTGAAAGAAGTGTCATACGCTGAATGGGTTGCAAACACTGTTTTGGTAAGGAAGGCAAACGGCAGTTGGAGGATGTGTGTGGATTACACCGACCTCAACAAAGCCTGCCCCAAAGATCAGTATCCACTGCCGATTATTGACCAGCTCGTCGATAGTTCGGCAGGCTACCAGCTGTTGTCGTTTACTGATGCCTATTCGGGATACAATCAGATCCCCATGTATCCCCCTGATCAAGACAAAACCACATTCACAACTGGAAAGGCAACTTACTGCTATACTGTCATGCCTTTCGGTCTGAAGAATGCTGGTGCAACCTATCAAAAAATGATGAACAAGGTTTTTGATGGTATCATTGGTACCACCATGGAGGTCTATATTGATGACATGATTACAAAAAGCAAGAAAAAAGAGGACCATGTCCGAGATCTGACCATGGTTCTTGAAAGGGTAAGAGCGCATAGGATGAGGTTGAATCCGGAAAAGTGCACCTTCGGAGTTCCCGCTGGTGCCTTCCTCGGCTTCATGCTATCCGAGAGGGGAATTGAAGCAAACCCCGACAAGTGCCAAGCTATATTAGAAATGAGGAGCCCTGCCGATCTCAGAGGAGTGCAACAGTTAACTGGCAGGATGGCAGCACTGTCAAGGTTTCTCCTTCAAGCCGCAAAAAAGGCCTTAACCTGGTACCAACTTTTGAAAAAAGGTACAACTTTTAATTGGGATCAAAACTGTGAAGCTTCTTTCCTGGCACTTAAGGAATATCTCTCTTCTCCTCCAGTTCTCTCCAGCCCTCTACAGGGGGAGAGTCTTTTCATTTATCTATCTGTTGGTGATTCCGCCCTCAGTTCGGTGTTAGTCCGAAATGAGGGCCGAAGTGAGTTCCCCGTTTACTTCATAAGCCGAGCTCTACAAGGTTCCGAGCTCCATTATTCCAAGATTGAGAAATTTGCATTTTGTCTGATCCTTGCTGCACGGCGGCTACGACAATATTTCCAGAGTCACCCCATTGTCGTAAGAACCGCCCAGCCCATTAAACAAGTTCTTCAGAAGCCCGACCTCGCTGGGAGAATGATGGCATGGGCAATTGAACTGTCCGAGTTTGATATTTCCTACGAACCGAGGAAGGCAATCAAGTCACAAGCATTGGCAGATTTTGTGTCCGAGTTCACAGAGCCCCGCCAAAGCTCTAGCTAGGACACTTGGGTGATATATGTTGACGGTTCAAGCAACCAAAAGGGAGCAGGAGCCGGTGTTATTTTGGAAAACGCGGAAGGTCTCAGCATCGAATATTCCCTGAAATTCGAGTTCTTAACCTCGAATAACCAGGCTGAGTATGAAGCAGTCCTTGCTGGCCTCCGCATGGCCAAGGAGCTCGGCGCAATAGAAGTTCAAATTTTGAGCGACTCCCAGTTGGTAGTTTCCCAAGTCATCGGAGACTACCAAGCAAAAGAACCCATCCTGCAAAGATACCTTGATAAAGTTAAATCCCTGGCTCAAGATTTTGCAAAATTTTCTATCACCCACATCCCTCGCTGCTCAGACTCCCGAGCCGATGTGCTATCCAAGCTGGCGAGCACAAAAGGTGTAGGGAACAACAAAAGCCTCATTTAAGAACAAATCTCGGCCCCAAGTGTGGTAATGGCTATTTCTGTAGTGCCGAGCTGGATGCATCCGATAAGGTCATACCTAGAACATGGAATACTCCCCGCCGACCAGAAGGAAGCAAAGAAACTCACCAGAAAGGCGGCTGAGTATGTTATTATTGATGGAATCCTTTATAGAAGAGGAATGTATTCTCCACTCCTCCGATGTCTCACCTCCGAGGAAGCTCAAGAAACCTTGAACGAGATTCACGGAGGGCTGGGACGCCACCATGTTGGAGGCAAGTCCTTAGCAAGGAAGGTATTGAGGGCTGGATATTTCTGGCCGACCTTGGTAACAGACTCCATCAACCATGTCAGAAAATGTCCTCAATGCCAATTCTTCAGTGATGTGTATCAGAAACCATCCGAGGAACTCCATTCTCTAGCTTCCCCCTGGCCTTTCAGTATGTGGGGAATGGACATTGTGGGACAGTTCCCTACAGCTCCAGGTCAGCTAAAGTTCATTGTGGTAGCAGTGGATTACTTCACCAAATGGATTGAGGCTGAACCATTAGCAACCATCACTTCGGCAAGAATACAGAAATTTTTCCTGAAACAAGTCATTTCTCGCTTCGGACTTCCACTCACACTAATCACTGACAACGGTAGCTAGTTCGCTGCCAACAACTTCCAAATATTGGCTGAAAACCTTGGAATCTCTCATCGGTTCTCCTCGGTCGAGCATCCCCAGACTAATGGGCAAGCCAAAGCTGCCAACCGAGCTATTGTTGATGGCCTCAAGAAGAGAATTACATAGGCCAAAGGAGTATGGGCTGATCTGCTACCTGAGGTCCTCTGGTCGATCAGGACCACGGTACTGACCTCAACAGGAGAAACTGTTAGTTCCATGATGAACATGATGAATATTTTGATAATGACAAAGTGTTTTTGAACAAGCTACAAGAGTTGATCAAGTTTCAAGCTCAACAAGCAACAACAAACATCAAATGAAGAAGAGAGAAAGCAAGCTCATGAAGACCTAAGTTTGAGTGTATTTGTATTTCTTTTATCTTTTGCCTCTCAAGCTTCATAGGTTTTTTATTTGGGTAGATTATTATAGAGGGTAGTGAATCTCATTCATAAGTCATGATTTAATCATAATTTGAGTTTTCACTTAACCTAGAATCAATAGGTGGCTTAAAGTTTTTAAAGGAAAGGTTGGATTTTGAGAAAACAAGTTTTGAACATGTACAGTACCAACTTAATCGATTAAGTGATAACTTAATCGAGTACTACTCGAGTACACGACTTGCTTAATCGATTAAGTACTGCTGAACTGATTTTTAAAATACGTTTTTCACTTCTCAAAATCAGTTTTTAAGTGCTACAACTTTTGGGTATTCTATATAAACCTTTTCCTATTATTTGTGATCAGTTAGAATCATTTTCATACAAGTTTTACAAAGAATCAAGCCACTCTATTCTCTCTCATTTTCTAAAGATCAAAGCTTTTCTATTTTCATATTCTTTGATCAAGAACCTTTGAATCTCTTATGGTGAATTGTCATAACTCTTGATTGAGATTCATAGGATTGTTTTGTGTTTTCTATTGTGTTGTAATCTTTGCAAGAAGGCAAGCCACTACAACAAACAAGAAGTCTTGGTGTGTCGATTTTATCATCAAGCAAGTGCATTCTTATTGAAGAAGAAGAAGAAGTCTTGGTTGTGAATCAAGCAAGTGAAGCCTTGGTGTGTGGTTTATCATCAAGCAATTGGAGACTTGTTGTGTCGATTATCAACAAGGGGTAGAGGTTAGATTAGAGAGAAGATCAATAGGATTACAAGGCAAGGGTGTCGGTTATCTCTTGTAAGCTAGCAAGAAGGAAGTCTTGTGAGGCAATCACTTGTAATTTGAGAACTCTAATTCCTCATAGTGAAGAATCTCTCTTGGTTGAAGAGGGGACTGGATGTAGCTTTCAAGTGGATGAAAGTGAACCAGGATAAATCACTGTGTCGTATCTCTAAACCCTTACTCTTTATATTCAAGTCATTTGATTGCGTTCTTGGTTGAAAACCTAGAAAGATTGATTTTTCATAATTGATTGAATTGAATCTTTGATTGTTCAAATTGATAAAGGGAAAATCATTTTCATAACTAGGTTAATCAATAAGAATATAGGTGTTAATCATTTCCGCTGAATCTCTGATCTTGCATGTGAATTGATTGATTTTCGTATTCGAATGAAAAATTGATTTTTCTGTTTTCTGTCATATTTAATCGATTAAGTTCAAGTTTAATCGAGTACTACTCGAGTAAATTGCAGGTTAATCGATTAAGTGCTGTAGAATTTGCAAAAATCATTTGTTTTGATTGTTTAGATTTGTTTCATTCGAAAATCTTTCAAGGTATCTTGTACACCTATTCAACCCCCCCTTCTAGGTGTATTCCTAGGGTTCCTAAGTCTCTCCAACCACCAATTGCGGTTTCCTCAATTGGTATCAGAGCTCGGTCGAAAGACACGAGCATAAGAGCTTTTTCGTAAAGATCCTTTAAGAAAATCGCAATGGGTTCCATGAATCCCTTTGGTGGTGAAGGTGCTTCAATAAGTCATCCTCCATTGTTTACCGGAGAAGGCTATGCATATTGGAAAGTTAGAATGAAAATCTTTATCCAAGCCATAGATAGTGAAATTTGGAAAGTAGTTGAAAAAGGTCCTCATATCCCCTCTAGTTTAGTTGAAGGTGTAGAACAATTGATCCCCGAGGATAAGTGGAAGGATGATGATAGAAAGAAAGTACAATATGATTATAAAGCAAAGAATATCATTACCTCCGCTTTATCCTATGACGAGTTCTTTAGAGTTTCTCAATGTTCTAGTGCTAAGGAAATGTGGGACACTTTACAAGTGACTCATGAAGGAACTAGTGAGGTTAGGAGAGCTAGATTGAATGCTTTAATGCGTGATTATGAATTGTTTCATATGCTTCCAAATGAATCTATAAATGATATGCAAAAGCGTTTTACTCACATTATAAATCATTTACTTGCTCTTGGTAAAACTTTTCTTCAAGGTGAACTTTCTAACAAAGTGTTGAGATGTTTAGACAGGAATTGGCAACCAAAAGTAACGGCTATTGTTGAATCTAAGAATTTGGATGCTATGGATCTAGCAACACTTTTCGGAAAGCTTCAAGAACATGAAATGGAGCTTGGACGATTAAGTATCAATGAAGAGTCGGATAAGAACAAATCAAGGAAAGGACTTGCTCTTAGAGTCAAAAGTGCATATAAAAAGAAAGATAGTTCCGATGATGATGATAGTGAAGATTCCGATTCCGATGTTGATGAAAAAGACATGAAACTTTTGTTAAAAGAGTTTGACAAGTTTCTAAGGAGAAAAGGAAGGTTGAACAAGGACAAAAGTAAAGAGAAGGATTCCCCACACTATAAGACCAAAAATTCAAAAGAAGGTGTAGTTTGCCATGAATGTGGAAAGCCCGGTCATCTCAAGTACTCATGCTCTAAGTATCTCAAGAAGAAGGAGAAAGACAAGAAAAATTCTAAATCTAAAAGAGCATACATAGTTTGGGATAGTGATGAAGATAACAAGAAAAGCACATCGAGTAGTTCATCGGATGATGAAGAAGCCGCTTGTCTCAACTTGATAACTTTAGTAGATGATGAAGAACAAAGTTCAAATGATGAATCAAGTTATCAAAGCGAGGATAGCAATGTAAGTGAATCTAAATCCGAAATTTCTTCTAAATATGAATTGTTACATAATGCTTATGAAGAAATGTATGAACAACTTGAAAAACTAGCTTTGAAAAACATTGAAAGAAAGAAGCTCATTTTGAAACATCAAAAAGAGATTTTAGATCTTCAAAAACAAGTTGATGAGCTTAATCTTGAAAATGAAACTCTTGATCTTATATATGCTAGTTCTTCTTGTGATTGTGCTAGTAGATTGAATATTGTGGTTGATTGTGAGAATTGCAAGTTGCTTAAAAATGAAAATGCTATTTTGAAAAATAAGCTTGCAAGTTTCTCAAGTGGTGATATTAGATTGCGCACATTGTTAAATTTTCAAAGAGAAAATTCAAACAAGTTTGGTTTGGGTTATACTAATGCTAAGAGTAAATCTCATAGAAATGTTGTTGATTTTTCTAAAGTTGATTTTTCAAATCCTCCAACATGTTTCTATTGTGGTACTCATGGACATACTTCAAATGTGTGTTATGTTAAAGTGCATGGTATACCTAAAGGAAATTTTGTTTGGATGAAAAAGGGTGAAAGTCCCTACACTAACAAAAATGGATCCAAAACCATTTGGATACCAAAAAGCAAAGCATGATTGTTTTGTAGGTTTTATTGAAGATGCAAATGAATGACACATGTTCTCAATTGGTCTCAACTATGAATGTCTATATTCACATCTTCAATTGGTATCACACTTGCATCTTAAGTGAATGTCCTACAAAGTGGTAATATTTGATATTGATATATTATCTTAATTGGTATCTTCTCAATTGATATTATTTTTCTAAATGTTTAGTTAATTCAATTTGTATCATTGAGAGATTATTAGTTGATTATCATGTTTTTGTGATTATTGATTCTTCTTTACATTGATATCTTCTTTGTTAAGTGATATTATGATCTTTTTAGTTCTCAATTGGTATTATATTTTATTGTTATATTCTCTTACCAATTGATATCACATTTCAAAGTAAAGCTCTATTGTATTTGTTCAATTGGTATCAATGTTGTGAAGAAATGATCATTGATTTCTTACCTTGGCTTAGATGTTATATTTCAATTGGTATATATTACTTTTTGATAATGCCAAAGGGGGAGAAATATGATGTTTTGAATTAAATGAAATGTTTCTCAAATGGGGAGAAATGGTATGTTTTTAAAACATGGGAGAAATATGATATTATATTTGGAGAAAGGTTGTTTTGTTGTTTTTATGTAGGTTGAGCTAAGTTGTTTAAGATAGGGGGAGAATCAAGCTTCTATCTCAATTGGATTCAAGTGTTATAGCATTGATTGAGAGGGAGAAAGAGTCTTCTCAAGTGATCAAATGTTTCAAGCATCAACAACTTCAAATGATTTCAAAACATGGATTGTCATTTTCAAAAAGGGGGAGATTGTTAGTTCCATGATGAACATGATGAATATTTTGATAATGACAAAGTGTTTTTGAACAAGCTACAAGAGTTGATCAAGTTTCAAGCTCAACAAGCAACAACAAACATCAAATGAAGAAGAGAGAAAGCAAGCTCATGAAGACCTAAGTTTGAGTGTATTTGTATTTCTTTTATCTTTTGCCTCTCAAGCTTCATAGGTTTTTTATTTGGGTAGATTATTATAGAGGGTAGTGAATCTCATTCATAAGTCATGATTTAATCATAATTTGAGTTTTCACTTAACCTAGAATCAATAGGTGGCTTAAAGTTTTTAAAGGAAAGGTTGGATTTTGAGAAAACAAGTTTTGAACATGTACAGTACCAACTTAATCGATTAAGTGATAACTTAATCGAGTACTACTCGAGTACACGACTTGCTTAATCGATTAAGTACTGCTGAACTGATTTTTAAAATACGTTTTTCACTTCTCAAAATCAGTTTTTAAGTGCTACAACTTTTGGGTATTCTATATAAACCTTTTCCTATTATTTGTGATCAGTTAGAATCATTTTCATACAAGTTTTACAAAGAATCAAGCCACTCTATTCTCTCTCATTTTCTAAAGATCAAAGCTTTTCTATTTTCATATTCTTTGATCAAGAACCTTTGAATCTCTTATGGTGAATTGTCATAACTCTTGATTGAGATTCATAGGATTGTTTTGTGTTTTCTATTGTGTTGTAATCTTTGCAAGAAGGCAAGCCACTACAACAAACAAGAAGTCTTGGTGTGTCGATTTTATCATCAAGCAAGTGCATTCTTATTGAAGAAGAAGAAGAAGTCTTGGTTGTGAATCAAGCAAGTGAAGCCTTGGTGTGTGGTTTATCATCAAGCAATTGGAGACTTGTTGTGTCGATTATCAACAAGGGGTAGAGGTTAGATTAGAGAGAAGATCAATAGGATTACAAGGCAAGGGTGTCGGTTATCTCTTGTAAGCTAGCAAGAAGGAAGTCTTGTGAGGCAATCACTTGTAATTTGAGAACTCTAATTCCTCATAGTGAAGAATCTCTCTTGGTTGAAGAGGGGACTGGATGTAGCTTTCAAGTGGATGAAAGTGAACCAGGATAAATCACTGTGTCGTATCTCTAAACCCTTACTCTTTATATTCAAGTCATTTGATTGCGTTCTTGGTTGAAAACCTAGAAAGATTGATTTTTCATAATTGATTGAATTGAATCTTTGATTGTTCAAATTGATAAAGGGAAAATCATTTTCATAACTAGGTTAATCAATAAGAATATAGGTGTTAATCATTTCCGCTGAATCTCTGATCTTGCATGTGAATTGATTGATTTTCGTATTCGAATGAAAAATTGATTTTTCTGTTTTCTGTCATATTTAATCGATTAAGTTCAAGTTTAATCGAGTACTACTCGAGTAAATTGCAGGTTAATCGATTAAGTGCTGTAGAATTTGCAAAAATCATTTGTTTTGATTGTTTAGATTTGTTTCATTCGAAAATCTTTCAAGGTATCTTGTACACCTATTCAACCCCCCCTTCTAGGTGTATTCCTAGGGTTCCTAAGTCTCTCCAACCACCAATTGCGGTTTCCTCAGAAACCCCCTTTAGACTCATCTATGGTTGTGATGCGGTCATCCCCATCGAACGAAGGATTCATACCTTCCGAATGAGGGACAGGCCCGAGGAAGAAAATCAAAATTTGATCAAAGAAAATCTAGTACTGGCCGAAGAGATCCGAGAAGCCGCCTCTGTTCGGGAGAAGAAAGCGAAGGAAAGGCAAGCCAAGCAGTACAACAAAACAGTGCAACGCAGGTCCTTTGAGGTCGGAGACCTCGTGCTCCGAAGAGCAGATATCGGTCTTAAAAATCGAAGCGATGGAAAATTTGCTCAGAATTGGGAAGGCCCCTACAGAGTCGTTTCAAAAACATACTCTGGGGCATACAAGCTAGAGACTCTTGAAGGAGCCGAGCTCAAAAATTCTTGGAACGTTGCAAAACTGAGAACCTACTTCAGTTAGGTTTACCTCGGATAATCATCAGCAACCACCAACACCTCCAGCTAAAGTTTAAGTTTAATTTTAGTTTCTTTTAATGTTTTTACATCTGTTTCCTCTAGTTATATTCTGTTCCATTGTGATATACCCACTCTTTCAAAGGCAATGTACTCACGTTTATGATTAATGAAAAAGTACAAACTTGCCCTCATTCAAGTGCCACAGTTTTATATACGTACGTACTAGCTTCTCATTTAGCACTAGCCACCTAAATGTTGCATGGCGCTATGCACAGTCAACATCTTATAAATAAGATCGGCTCATATGCACAGTGTACAAGGGACACCCGATAAAGAACAGCTTGTTGTGAAATGTTTTCACATAACTTCACTCAGCAACCTCTTTCACATCGGGGATGAGGGCACCCACCTCGGCTAAGGTGGGTAGATCCGAGATCCCTACCGTATTCACTTATATACAGTACCTTTTTTCAGAGGAAAACTTATAAGATTACTGCACTTACTGAGTCATCCGATCTTAACCGAATTATTTAACGAAGGAAACCACCAGTATCTTTATCACAAGTTTTTCAGGTCCACTTAAATCCGAGTACAACAAGTAAAGAAAGGACTTGTATTCTCAAAAACAGTTTTACTTGGTTATCTAAACAAAATGCAACAAGTCTCAAACACTTACATTTTTAACAAGTTTCCTTGGTAAGCTCTTAATTGATCACAGTTCGGATCCGAGGTCTAAAAGACAAACATGCAACGAGTCAGTAAAATAAAACTCGCGTTTGTGCAACAAGTTAAAGAAAAGGCTTGCATAAAAACGACCTCGGACACAATGAGTATGCAACAAGTCAAAATAAAAACTTGCATCAAAATATCAACATGCAACAAGTTAAACTAGAATGAACTTGCATTAAAAGAAAATGTTGTACACAATCAGCAAAATAAAGTACAATCAAATACTATCAAACATGTTACAAAAACATAGACAAATTGCAAGCCGCCCAACATAAGGGACTTATGCTGCATCATCTTCGACGTCGGAAAGTACAACCGTGCTCGGATTGAACTCCTCTTCCGGTTTCTCCACCAAAGGGTTGGGAAGGTTCTCCTCAGGTTGGTCGAGGTCAACCTCAGCCCCGTCCTTTTCGTAGTCCACCATCTTCCCGTTTTCCACCCCGAACCCAGCACAGGCGCCGACGACCCGAACTCGGAGCCCTTGGTTCAAATGCAAGATCTACTCCACAGCATTGGCAATGATTTTGCCCCCTCCTTTCTCAAAATCAAAGTTTGCCTCGGCCGCCGCTACCTTGTGTTTAAGAGCTTGAGCAGCTCTTCTCTTCAGCAAAGTTCTAACCCCCTCAACCTCGGTCAGGCCCTCCTGCCGACCAGCTTCTCTAGCATCGGCTCTCACTTGGGCCAGGGCCTCTTCATGATTTTTAAGAAGCTCCTCCATCTGTTGGCGATGCTTCTCCTCCAAGTCAGCCAATTTTTGTTCGGCAGAACTTTTACTACTCTTGAGATCTGCCACTTCGGCCGCCATATCAGCTCGGGCCTTCTTCTTGGCAGGAGACACACCTTCTGCCACATCATCAGCAACCTCGTCCAACACATTAAACATGGTTGTTGACCTCTTCAATTGACAGGCCAGCTCCTCGGCCATTCTCCTCCATTCAGCCCCCGACATTTTAATCAAGGTCTCTTTGACCGAGGGCTTGGCGATTGTGGTCGGCGGCCTTGGGAGAATATCAATCCCCTTCCTCGGACCTGCCGACGAAGGAGGGGTATCTATAGCATGCACCACCTCGGTGCTTGGACTCGGAGACTGAGGTGGAGGAGGGGCGATAATCACCGCAGGAGGAGTAGGTTGAGGAGGAGCCGACTCTGTGGAAGTCGTGTCAGCAGAAGTCTCGGAAGGTGTTGTTCCAGCGGAAGGGCTGTCTGACCTCTTTCTTTTGCAGGCCTCCATGGCATCTCTCATCGCCCTGGACGACATATCCGACCAGTGTTCGTCTGAAAAACAAAAGAACAAAAGTAAATCAGTAAGAAAATTGGCAGAAAATGTATAAGTGTAAGAGTAAAGTTAACTACCAATTTTGGTTAAGACTTCGTTATCAGGACACTTCATGAAATTTCCGAGCTCGGTACTCGGATTGGAAATGGTAAGCAGTCACAGCTTCATCGGCATCAAGCGTCGTGCCCGACCATCTCTGCGATGTGTCGGCGTGACGAGTGAAGAATTCCTCGGACCATTCCAAAGGAAACTTCGGCCCCGTCTCGTCTCGGAACCAAGGCCGCCCTGTGCCTACATACTTGTACTTGAAAAATCTGGGCTTGAAGTGCTTCCAAGAATCCGTAAACATGTCGAAGAGCCCATAGTGACCTCGGGCCTTGGTCGATACCCAGAGCCGACCAGTAACGCCATCCTTATTGCTCACAAACGGGTTGTACATCCACAAGAAGAGCTGAACTGTACAAACCAACCTTTTGGCTCCGCAATACTTTTGGAATGCTCGAAGGAAAGACCAAGTGTTGGGGTGAAGTTGTGAAGGGGCCAATCTGAGCTCGTTCAGAACCCTCATCTCCAAATCAGTAAACGGCAGGGTCACGCCGAGGTTGTGGATCAGATCGGCGTAGAAGAAGAAAGAATTGTTATCAGTCCGAGAGCATATTCTGTCGTTTTCCGAACAAGGGAGGACTTCATACGAGGTCCCAGTAGCATCCCCCGAGCAGGGCAGCACAACTCTCTTCACTCCGGCAAGTTTGTCCTCGGAGTCTAGACTGGACCGTACTCCTTTAGGCTCCACGTCGACCCATTGGTACTGATCGGCGTCGGAAGGCGTAGGGTAAAGCTCAGGTCGGCTGATGCACTTTCGGGGCGGCATGTTACCTGTGGAAGAACAGGGGAGCTCGGTGTTAGTCCTACGGGTTACAAAAAATAACCCCCCAGAAAACCACCTCGAAGTCGTTCTGAGGGGCGAGCATCTCCCCTCTACCACAGGAACCCCCCGTTCGTACATTCTCTCTCTCTCCATCTTTTCAAAGTCGGAACGCTCCCTACCATCCACGAATTCGGCCCAAGCGTACTGCCTTATCCACTCTCTCTTCTCTTCCCAATCCCGAGGATAGACGACCTCGACGGGATTGACCTCCAGAACTTGTCTCTCATACCTCTGCCTATACTCCCTCTAGCGACGGAGCGCCTCGTCTACCTCCGTGGAGGAGTAGGACGAGGAGGAGGAGGAAGAGTCCTCCTCACTACTGCTGGATGACAGGGAGACTACCCCTACCCATTTCCTAAACCATTCCCTACTCATACTTCCCCAATCCACTCCTTTGGGTTTCTGAAAAATAAAAATAAAAAACATGAATCAAGAACCCTCCAAAAATCCTAAAACACCCCAAACCAGAAACACCAGAATCCCCAATAGCATTCCCCAAAATCAAAACCTCCAAAACCCAGAAAGAATACCCCATTCCACAAAAGCAGAAAATAAAAACGAAAAATATTAACCCCTCCCATGCACACCATAAAGCAATACGGAAAGAAGAAGAAACTAAAAAGCGAAGGAGAAGAAGGGAATAGAGCAGTACCTTGAGTGTATAAAAGCAAAGGGGAAAAGGAGCTTGAAAAATCCAATGAAGTCACGGTGAAAAGGAGGAAAGCGGAGTGCAGGGAAGAAAGAAAGGGAGTTGCAGAGAAGGAGAGAGGAAATCGAAAGTGGAAGAGGAAGAGTCTTTGTTTGGGAAAGAAGAAGAAATTTGCAGAGGAGAAAAGGAATCCAGAAAGTGGAAGAGGAAACCGGAAAAGAGAATGGCTGATAGAGAGAGAAGGAGAAACAGTTTTGTGAAAGAGGGGGAAGAGAAACCGTTTTCCCCCTCATTTTCGAAGTATGGGCCTGGCCCAAGTGGCCCAGCCCAACATGCAGCCACACACGCTGGGACACGTGGTGCAAGGTAGGTGGAGTGCTGGACCTCGAGCGACGTTGCAATTATGGCAACGCTTCGGTCAACGTAATTTCTGACACGTATCAGATGCAGGAAAGGCAAACGTCACGTCGGAGCAGGTGAAAGGACAGTTTTCAACCCTGCTCCATTAGAATGAAAGGACGTCAGAGACAGCTGGATCCAACTCTCGGAAGCTCACCTTCCGAACTCCCTAGAACCTCGGAACAAGGCCGGAATGGCCTCGACCGAGCTGGGGGGCTTATGTGGTGGACATGGGAAAAGGACCTAAACTAAGACCTCGGAAGAAGGCTCAAATAGCCTTGACCGAGCTGGGGGGCTTATGTGGTGGACTCGGCCTAGCCGAGCTCCCCGTAGCCCCCACTTAGGACCTAAGGACCCCTTAGGAAGCCCTCTGTATGCTTGGCCGAGCTCAAAGCTCAACGACCGAACAGACATCAGACACGGGTCGACCTCAGGCTCCCACCAAGGTCCGATGTCCTTGTCCGACACCTCCCTGAGTCCGACACCTCCCTGAGTCCGATACGAAGGACAGGATGACGTGTCTCACCTTATCCACAAGGACAGCTCATCCACTCATAGCTCAGTACAAGTTGGCCCTACTTGGGCCTCAAGCAAGCCCATTAGGGCAACCAGCTCCCCCCTATAAGTAGCTCCATACTACATGGGGCTCAGGTACGTCCTCTAACCCTAATTGTCATCCTCACACACCAGTGATTAGGGTTACTTCTTGGCTCTCTACCCTGCCACTAGAGGACTCCCATAAACATCACAGATTAACCCTAGACAGAGGCTTCCTTAAGGTCTTCTTCCCTAACCTTGGGGGACCTCATAGTCTAGGACACCACAAAAAGAATTTAGGACCGATTCTATTAGCACCCTTATATGTAAAGTTGTTCATGGTTTGGTTTTTAAGAAAAACTGAACCAATCTAAACAAAACCAAATAATATGGTTTAGTTTTTTGAACGAAACCATTTAAAGTGATTCAAAAACCAAATTGGAACCGGTTCAAGTTTACAACCAATTTTAGAACCGGTTAACATTCAAACTGATTTAATTTGATGTTTGACCGGTTTTTAATCTGAACCGATTTTAAAAAACCAATTTTTAGATTAAACCAAAACTAGTTTAAAAACCGATTCTAAAATTGATCCAATTTAAATTCGATTTTGAACCTAAACCCAAATTAAAACCGATTGTGAACCTGAATTGAACTGTTTAAAAATGATTATGGCTTTGAACCACTTCATCTATAATGATTTTTATTTCATTGGTTTGATTCAATTCATTTACGAATACAATTAGTTTATTTGGTTCTTTTGGACAACCTTACGTATCTTATACGTGGCATCTAGCATTTCCCAAATCCAAATAGCTAGTCCATCCTACATATGCACCCAGCACACTCAGGGTCCATATAAAATCCGCAAAATTTAGTCCAAACATAACAAGCAAGGCAATTTCTACATACAGACCATCAGTGCTTAAAGTGATGCACTGTGCTGCACACTAATTACTTTCATGTATGACTTCATTATAACCATTGATTTATTAGTAGAAAAAAATTAACGGTTAAAATTAAATAATAATAAAATTATTAAATAAAAATGAACAAATTGAATGACAACATTATCCTTCTCAAATAATGTCATTTACTTCTCCAACTCCGATTGTGACATTGTTTTTTCACTCTGTCGATTCCCCACGCTTGTAATGTGGTCACCGTTTTAGCTTTGCTTTTCTTATAAATTAATAAACTGTACTTGCAAATTATGCCTATAATAGCATTAGCAATAACACATATCAGGTGCTCTGAAAGTATGGAATAAGGAGGTGTTCGGGTTTATTCATGAAAAGTTGTCCGCATGCAAGGCAGCAATTGAGGCGATTGATGTTCTTGGTGAAAGCTGTTCTCTTTCTTCTTCGATGCTGCAGAGACGGAAAGAACTGTTTGCTGCGGAGTTTTGGGTGCAGTCCAGTAACAATCAAAATCTGCTCCTTCAGAAATCTAGAGTGAGGTGGATAAGGGATGGGGATGTCAATTCTAAATTTTTTCATGCTTGTATCAATGCTAGGAGACTCCGAAATCAAATTCTTTCTCTAAAGATTGGGGATGAGTGGGTTGATAATGAAGAGTTTCTTAGGAATGGTATTGCAGATTTCTATGAGAAGCTGTTTAAGGAACAACAATTCAGAAGACCAAAGTTGGATGGTGTTCATTTCAACATGCTTTCTAGTGATCAACTCTCTTTTCTGGATGCGCCTATATTGGAGGATGAGGTTAGGGAAGCTGTGTGGAGTTGTGCTTGTGACAAATCTCCGGGGCCGGACGGTTTCAATTTCGGTTTCGTGAAAAGGTTTTGAGATTTGATGAAATTAGACATCTGTCAATTTGTGTATGAGTTCTACTCCAGTGCTAAACTTCCTAGAGGTATGAATGCTTCCTTCATTTCCCTTCTTCCCAAAGTAATCTGTCCTCAACAAATCAAGGATTATAGACCGATCTCTTTAGTGGGGGCTATGTACAAGATTGTCTCTAAGATCTTGGCGTCTAGGCTGAAATGTGTGCTACCCTCCATTATTTCTGATTGTCAATCTGCTTTCCTCAAGAGTAGAAATATCCTTGACGGGCAGTGGTTCTTAATGAGATGATTCATAGTGCCAAGCTTGATAATAGTGGGTGTATGCTCCTCAAAGTGGATTTCGAAAAGGCGTATAACTCCGTTAACTGGGAGTTTCTGGATTATATGATGATGAGATTTGGTTTCAGTGGTAATTGGAGAAGATGGGTCAAGGTGTGTTTATGGTCTACTCAGATTTCTGTTTTGGTTAACGAACTCCTTCTCATGAATTCCCAGTCTCAAAAGGAATTCGTCAAGGAGATCCAATGGCACCTTTTCTTTTCCTCATGGTTGCGGAAGGGTTCAGTGGATTAATGAGATCTGCTGTGAATTCAAGTTTGCTGTCGGGCGTTAGAATTGGTCATGATGGCATTGAGCTATCCCATCTCCAGTATGCAGATGATACTAAGATCTTTGTCTAATAATGAAAGTCCTATTTGAAGATTTACATCAAATTTAACATTTCCTTTCTTAAGATTGCAGTATCCCTGTGCGATCACTGCATCTTTTTCTTGAATAAATCTGTTGTCCAGAAGTTGAAGCTTCATGGGTGATTCTATTCCTTTCATATAAGTACTTTTGATTATCACTTGTATAGTTGAAATATGTATATACTGGATTTTTGATCTTTCTTCTATTTTCAGTTTCTTAATTTTTTCTTGAATCTGATTCTTATTTATAACTGAAATCATAACATTCCTAAAGTATTTTCTATAGGGATCGGGAGCTCTCCTATCATCATTCCGAATTTAAGTATATTTTTTCTTGAAAACACATTACTTAAGGTTATCTTAAGTTTTTCTTGAAATTATCATCTTCTTTAAGAGTGAAGTCTTCTTTTTCTATATTCCTATATACTAATCCATGTAGAAAATATCCTTAATGGTCTTCTTGTTCTTCTATTATATGACTATTCATAAAAACAGATAAATTTCATACCTGATGCGTGATTGTTCTATGAAGTTCTGAAGATTTTCTTTGGTTGGAATGGTGCTCCAGTGTATTACCTCAACACCTTTGTTTCCGCTGAAACAAGCCTATCCTTTAGGCTTTTCTTCTTCTTCTTCTACAAAGATAGCAGAAAAGAAGGAGAGTGTTTACACAAACTCATAAGTTTTATAAACTGTTTTTCCCTCTGAGGACATAGGAGCCTCAGATCTCCTTTATATAGAATCCATAGGCCGTATAGGCACACACGCAAGCCTTCTCAACCGTTTATTTTAATGGCCTTGTTTTATCATTACAAAAGATAAGATTCTCAGAAGATAAGATTAGGTTGTGGCCTAGTGGGTGACTCATAGTGGTCCCCGTCTTATCGCTATAATTATTACATTTTTGTCGTTTTGTGCCGAAAGTTCTTTTAGTCTTCTGTTGGGCTCAAGTTTTCGAGAGCCTTCTGTTCTTCACCCTATTTGCACGTGTGGGTTTTGAGTTGGGTCATCCTATTGCAGATTCCTTGTTGGATTTCTTCGTCTAACTTTTCCAGAGGCCCAGATATTGTGAGAATGGGCTTTTCAAAGTCTATAACCTCATCTTGGTCTTCCTGCGAGAATTCCCTTTTTTGTAGAGAATACATTAAGGTATTCGGGTTTCTATATATAAATGAGCTTGAAATTTTTAACCTCCTGTCCAAGCCTTAGGCATCCGGATTAGACACCTATTATGGATTCTTGAATTTGAAGGTTCTTTAAAGTTTTTTTTCCATTACATCCATTTGACTATAGTCACCATTGGATTGTCCAATTTTTATCACATGCATTGCTTCTAACTAATCTTCTCCTTCCTCGTTCAGCTTGGGATATGATGCTATGAATTTTAAGTAGATTTCTTTCCCTTTGGCAAATCTATTATTGAAAGATATAACCATGTTTCTGAATTTCTGGGGAAAAAATTGAATGTCTGGAAACTCTTTTCTTGGCTCATTCTTGAGATATAGTGTATCAATCATACCGGTTTGATAGAAGTCAAAAACCAATTCGTTATCTGCTCCAGGCAGGATATTTACTTTTGGACCTATGTTTCGTTTATTTGGATAGAAACACTCCATAGTCATTTCTTGAGAATATTCTGTATCTAACCTCCACATTCTTTGTTGTTTTTCATGACATAGTGGGGAAGCCATTATGGTGAGCTGCTCAATATTTTTGATGGAGCTCTGATTTCTTTTAAAGACAGTACCTTCAAATTTTTCTTTGTTACATTTTTAGCTTCTGCAATAGTCTTGTAGGCTGAACTTAATTCTTTTTCAGCTTCTTCTTTTGAATCATAACTTTTGTAAGCATAATTTTTTTCCTTTTGTATGGGAATTAACTATGCCCCAATTAGTGTATAGACCTTTGAATGGTCCATCAAATATTACATAATGTTTTTGTTTATCGTCTAAATCATTGTCTTTTTCTTTTGTGACCAATGACTTTTTTGAGTCATCTTTCTTTTCGTCTTTTTCTTTTTTTGAGAAAAATTTTTTACCTGTGAGGGTTTGGATTGTTGTAACTATCTCCCCCCTCTCCTGCTTGAGAGTTTTGATTGTTTCTTCTGCTCTAAGAATTTGTTCTTCTTTATGTTTAAGTTGGTTCTGTAACTACTTTACAATGCTTTCCATTCTCGTGTGATGTGTCTGCAAATACGTTTCTTTCTGACTTGATATATTTGATGTAAGGATTGAATTGGTGAAGCTTTAATTGCCACCTGATTAATCTTCCTTTTTTGTAATCGGCTTGAAGTTTGTCCCTCCAAAAACCTGTTAGATACTGGGAGTCAGTTCGCAATTTGAATCTTGTAGATAGAAGTTCAATCTTCCATTTTTCCAAGATTCTCAAGCAAGCTAGCGTTTCTTTTTTTGCTATGGTGTATCGTGTTTCGACATCTGTGAAGGTGTCCGATACATATGGACATAGCTTCCTTTCAAATTTTTCTGTTGGGAGGCTATTTATCCTGGACATAACTATGTCCGGGTTAATGGTTATTCTTGTATCAGTATCCTCTTTTTAAGAGTTTAAATGATCATTCTTTAAACGAGTATTCTCATTTTTAGAGATTGTCTCGTTGTTCTTGTTACCATATTCGTCTAGTTGTAGAAGCTCCTTCCCGTTAGGAATAATTGTCATACATCCAGCCCATATGGTGTTTGAGGCGTCAGTCTCTATAATCAAAAAATCTTTTTCTGTAGAATTATAGAGTTCTGGCAAAAACTTTGTTTTATCTTTAATAATCTTTACTATTTTTGTATCTTCTGAAATCTATTTCCAATGAACCTTTTCAGAAATTTTCTTTTTCAAAACCTTTTGTTCTTGTGACAGATTTTTAAAAAATCCTTGGTCAACAACATAATTCAAATATCCTAAGAATTTTTTAATTTGTTTTCGATCTTGCAATTCATCAGGAAATTTATAATTTTTTTCTGCTATATGTGGTGATAAATTTAAAGTGCCATTTTTTCCTATCCTTAAACCTAGGTATTCTATTTCTTGCTGTAATAATTTAGATTTCTTTTTAGAGATAACAATTCATTTTTATTTAATTCATTTAATACCTTAAGACGTGCCGGAATATGTTCGTCTTTTTCTCCTCTAGTAAAAATAGTTATATCGTCAATATATGCAAGACATATATGTTCCAACCCTTGCAAAGAGTTATCCATAAATCTCTGATATATTGATGGTGCTTGTTTTAATCCAAAAGGTAAAACATTCCATTCGTAATGCTTTTGCGGTGGACACGAAAAAGTAGTCAAAGGTTTTGATTCTTCTGCTAATCTTAATTGATAATATCCTGATTTTGCATCTAACGAAGAAAACCAGTTACCTCTTGATTTTTTTCTAAAATAAAATCCTTTTGTGGTAATTTATAGGAATCTCCTATTGTTGCTTTATTCAAATTTTTATAATTAATAACCATACACCTTCGTCATCTTTTTATTTCGTTATGATTTTCAACATAAAATGCTGGTGCTGAATGTGGACTAAAACTTTCTCGAATTAGTTCTTTTGAGGAGCTCTTTACATTCTGTTTTAAATTCATCAATATCTCTAGTAGAGTAAGGTATTCTATTCGGGACATTAACTTCTATATTATTAGGGTCCTTTAATTTTATTACGATTAGTTCCTTATTTTTATTCTTGATTTGATCCAAAGGATGGTCACTACATACTTGTTGTAGCGCTTCTTCTATTTTTTCTGTTTCAGACAGAAAATATAGTTCGTCTAGGATAAGATATATTTTATTTGCGTATTTTGAAATTATTTTTAGAATTTCGTTCTTCGTAATTATCTTTGTTTTTACTTCTCTTGAAGTTTCTTTTGATATTAAGTCCCACCAATGTAGGCTAATATTATTTTTTCTTGTATAAAAGGTTCATATAACTTTAAGAAATTATTTCCTAAAATTATATATATTCCCGAGTAATGTAAATATATTGTTTTTGCTAGAAAAACATGATCCTCTATTCTTATGTCTTGATTTTCTAGAAAAAACCAAATTTCATGGATAGACTTACCCTCTACTATAATATTCTTTGGGTTTTGTAATTTTTTCCAATTTCTGGAGATAATTTTTCTTGCAAAGCACAACGTTGCACCTGTGTCAACATATATATGCTAAGAATCTTTTATTTTCTATTTCAACTTTTATAAAAGTTGCGTTGGGATTACCATTCCTCAAAATTCTGCTCATCTTCACTAGAGCTTCAGAATTCTAAAAGACTCTCGTTATATTCTATTTCAGAATCTTCTATTGGTTCGTAACCTATGTTGTAGGCTATTCTTAAGGTTTCTAGTTTCTTTCTGTCCTTCCCCTTCCGTGGACATGTATTGGCATAGTGGCCTTCTTCATTGCATATCCAACATCTACATGATGTTTTCTTTCTGGTTGGACAATGATTTTTATTTTGTTTTTTTTCTATTTCGATTTCTGAAAAATCTTTTCTTATTCCATGATTTTTTTTATATTTATGTTTATTAGATTTTCTTTGCTTATAATTTTTATATTTTCGTTTTTTTAGGAGTACAACCATAATCTCCTATTTCATTTCTAAATTTATCACAATACAAACTAATTTGTGCTTGCTTACGTCCAGTTTTTTGTGCACATTCTTCTTGTACCCATTGATCGAGTACCGTTATTCTTTCTCCTAGGGTATCTTTGACTTGTCCTAATTCAATTTGTTGTTTTAGCAATGATTTTACATTTTCGCTTACTTGGAGAGGTAATTTATTATAAAAAAAGTTCATTTAATCCAATTTTTTCTCTTATTTCTTTTTCTATTTTATAATAGTATTTTTTTTTATATTCACATATGAAATTTTCTAAGTAACACGTGTTACAAATTCTTAGATTAGTTAAATATCATATAGCTTTATTAGGTTCTAGAGTTTTTGCTTCAACTTTATCAATTTCTTTTCCAAAAAATTCTTCTATTAGAATTTTGTAGACTATGTCTAGTACTGGTATTTGTTTATTTTCTAATAATTTTTCTACTTCCTCTTGCTTATAATCTTGCAAAAAATCTGATGCGATTCCTCTTGTTTTATATAAGAGTTAATAGTCACATAGGTCCCCGAAAGATACCTGTGGAATCAGTTAGGTCCCTGAAAGATTTGTGGAATCTCTTAAACCCCTCAAAGATCGTTTTGGCATCACATTAGTCCCCCCATTCAATTTTGTCAGGATGGACCTGATGTAATTCTACGTGGCACGTTAAATGATTTGTTGGCCCCAATGCAATGTTGGAATGTTAAGAAGGTGCCACGTTTGGGCCAACAAGGCATTTAATGTGTCACATAGGATTCTGTTAGACCCCTCATGGGGGGACTAATGTGATGTCAAATTGATATTTGGGGGGTTTAAGAGATTCCACAAATCTTTCAAGGACCTAACTGATTCCAAAATGATCTTTGAGGGGTTTAAGAGATTCCACTAATCTTTTAGGGACCTAACTGATTCCACAGGTATCTTTCGGGGACCTATGTGACTATTAACTCTTTATATAACATAAAATTCCATTGATTTTTTCTATCAAGAGTTCTTAATTCTTCTTGTAAAGTTAGCATTATTCCTATTTCTTGATACCATGTAGTTATAGTTTTTTCTTGTTCTATCTTACAGTCGATATCTAAAATATTTTATTTTGTGTTTGAATCAATTGTTGGAGTATATTTTTCATGTACCTTTCTAAATTTTGATTCCCAAAATCTATTAAATGATTCTGGTTCTAGACCTCTTTTTGTTCTTGAAGTTTGGCCTTCTTCAGTTTTCACAAAATTAGGTTGTTCAAATGGATTTGAATCATACGGATTTTCTTCGTTTCTATCTAATTCATCCATATCATAGTCATAGACTAATTATTTAGTTTCTTCATTTAGGTTTAATGTTGTCATTAATTGTCCTAAACTATTAATTTGTTCTTGAAGTTTTTCTTATAGCTCTTCCATTTAGTGTAATGGAGGTTTTTCAAACATTCGTTTATTTGAGGGAACTATTATTTGTCTTTCTTTCTCTTTTTCTTCTTCCCTTATTTCATTAAAAAAGGATTTAAGCTCTTCTTTTATTAGACTTCTCTCTTTTTCTTGTATTTCTTTTAATAATCCTATTATTATTTCTAATTTTTCTCCAATCCCTACTTCATTCATATTTATTCTAAATCTGTATAATCAGAGTCATTCATAATTCTAGCTTCTTCGTATCTTTCTTTTCTTTTATATTCATAAACAGATTTTTTAATTGTCTTTCTTCTAGCATTATTCTTTCCAATTGTACTTTCACTTTTTCTTCTTCTATTATTTTTACATATTTTTCTGCTATAAATTCTTTTATATTTTTTGGTAATTCTAATTTATGTATTAATTTTAATTTTTTATTTTGTAAATTTTTATCAAAACTTTCTTCTCTTTGAAAAATAATATTTTCAAATCTTTCTTTTTCTGTAACTTGGTTATGTTTTTCTTGTTTTATGGATTTTCTTTCCATTTAATTTTTCTTGTCTTTATTGTTATTGGGACCACTTTGTCCTTTTATTAGCTTTGTGTATACCTTGCTTATACGGTGTTATATTTTGGTGTTGGATACAGATGTTGCTTTAACATTATTGTTTTAAAAATAATATATGAACAAAATACATGTCATTAGTTGTACAAAATATTTGAACAAAAAATAATATACATGTCATTAAAGTATATTTTTAAGGTTTATTTATGTATTTGATTCCTAAAAGTTCAATGTGTTTTTGGTTTTAGTCTCTAAAAGTTATTTTGACCGGGACTAATCCTTAAATTTTCAAAGGCTTAATTATGTCTGGGTCCTTATAGTTTGGACATCTTTTGTGAGATACCCCTATGCTTTTTTTCAATGAATATACCCCAGTAGTTTACTCAGGTTAGGTATTTGCCCCCAGCTCCTTTTCCGGCTAGTTTTTGGGTGAGCTGGATCGCCCGAGCTCCACCTGGAGCTACCTGTTATACACGTGGCAGTCTCTTAGTATTTTTGGCTTATTTATGTCAGGGGTCCCTGTACTTCCACCCTATTTTGTCATATACCCCTAATCTTTTTTTTATATATGAAAATACCCCTGTACTTTTCTCCGGTGAGTAATTTGCCCCACCTCCCGATTCCGGCAAGTCGGTGCTGAGGTGGACCGCCGGAGTCCTTGTCAGGGGTCCCTGTACTTTCACCATATTTTGTCATATACCCCTAATCTTTTTTTATATATGAAAATACCCCTGTACTTTTCTCCGATGAGTAATTTGCCCCTCCTCCCGATTCCGGCAAGTCGGTGCTGAGGTGGACCGCCGGAGTCCTTGTCAGCTCCTTACACCTCAGCCACGTGGTATAAAACCAGAGGTCCACGTGTCAGCTCCATTAAATTATTTTTTTTAAATTTTTTTTAAAATAAAAAAAAAACACCCACAACCCTCGACCCCTAACATTCAAAAAAAGCATCTTCATTTAAAAATCACAGAGCTCCCTGCCTCACACATCTCCACTGCCTGACCAGTAGGAGTCTCTTCCTCAGCGCCTGGGACAGAAATTCCCAACTCTTTAAGCTCCAACATAGTTGACCTTCTAATAACAGGTTCATCCCCTTCTACACTAAGAACCCCCAACTCCTTCCCCATCTTCCACAAGTCTTTCGCATCCTCAACTGGATCGCCCTTCACCTATGCAATTTCAAGTTGTCGATTGGAACCACCCAACAAAACTAGACAAGCATCACTTACCCGTAAGCCATTGTTATTGTTATGCATACTCCTCTTCTTGGGCCTTTTTCTTTTATAAATTTTTGGAAGCAAGCTTTTCTTCTTCTTTTTCTTCTTTCCATGATTCACTTTCACCACTGGACCAAACACACCTCAAATGATGAGGTGAAAGAAGATCCCGATCTGGAGCTACATGACTTCATGGTGCAAGGGTGAGGAGAAGAAGAGAAAAACGAACAACAAAATAGAGAAGAAGAAAGATGAGAGTTCGAGGGAAGGAAGGAGAAAGAACCAGAGAGATAATGGGAGAAATGAATGAGAGAGGAAGAAGAGAGGAGAAATATCGAGGGAAGAAAGGGAGAGAAATGAAGATGGCGGCTGGGGAGGGAAACAAATAGGGTTGTGGGTGTTTTTTTTAATTAAAAAAAATAATTTAAGGGAGCTGACACGTGGACCTCTGGTTTTATACCACGTGGCTGAGGTGTAAGGAGCTGACAAGGACTCCGGCGGTCCACCTCAGCACCGACTTGCCGGAATCGGGAGGAGGGGCAAATTACTCATCGGAGAAAAGTACAGGGGTATTTTCATATAAAAAAAAGATTAGGGGTATATGACAAAATAGGGTGAAAGTACAGGGACCCCTGACAAGGACTCCGGCGGTCCACCTCAGCACTGACTTGACGGAATCGGGAGGAGGGGCAAATTACTCACCGGAGAAAAGTACAGGGGTATTTTCATATAAAAAAAGATTAGGGGTATATGACAAAATAGGATGAAAGTACAGAGACCCCTGACATAAATAAGCCAATTTTTTTTAAATTAAAAAAATAAGGCTTAATTATGTCTGGGATCCCTGTAGTTTGGACCTCTTTTGTGAGATACCCCTATGCTTTTTTTTCAATGAATATACCCTTATAGTTTACTCTGGTTAGGTATTTGCCCCCAGCTCCTTTTCCGACGAGTTTTTGGGTAAGCTGGACCACCGAAGCTCTATCTGGAGCCACGTGTTATACACATGGCCGTGGCAGTCGCTTAAATTTTATTTATTTTTTTTAAATTGAAAAAAAAATAAAACAATAAAATAAACTAAAAAAAACAATCGAAACCAATTTGCTGATATGCAAAGATTGAATTCTATAATTTAGATGAAATGATGTGTTAAGGATTAATGCCTGTGCTTGATTAATCAATTTTTTGGAAATGAAAACACTATATATTCCTTGACATGGGTATATGTTCTTGTGCTGCTCATTTTCGCATGCCACCTTGATCCCAAACGGTGACCTCGAAGAAGCTGTAGATTTGGAGTTGGAGGACTTCATGACTGAGAAGAAGAAGAACAAAACTGAGAAGAAGAAGAAGAAGAAGAACCGAACGACTGAGGGAGGGAGAGGATGACAACTACACCGTGGGTATGGAGTGAGAACGCCGGAGAGAGATGCTGGTTGTGAGTGAGAGAAAAAGAACGAGGGAGATAGATGGATCGAATGGAAGGAAATGAGAGGGATTATAATAAGCCACGTTTTTTTTTAGTTTATTGGTTTATTCTATTGTTTTATTATTTTTTTATTTTAAAAAAAATTTAAGTGATTGCCACTGCCAAGTTATAACACGTGGCTCCAGGTGGAGCTCTGGCGGTCCAGCTCACCGAAAAACTCGCCGAAAAAGGAACTGGTGGCAAATACCTAACCTGAGTAAACTATAGGGGTATATTCAATGAAAAAAAAAACATAGGGGTATCTCACAAAAAAGGTCCAAACTACAGGGACCCCAGACACAACCACTTGGATACAAGCTCATAGATGCAAAATAGTCTCATTTTAAATATGAGTGAAATACCACTTTGATCGATGGGACACTTTAGTCCCTCAAAATATGGAAATTCACTTTTAGTCCCTGAAGATTTTTATATGGAACACTTAAGGGTTGTTGGCTGCAAAATGAGGAGTTGGTGGAGAGTAAAGGATTATTGGTTTCTCACCTTGTTGTTGGGCTTCTATCTTGAGTACACCAGAGTGGTCAAATGACAGAAGAATGCCAGAACCGTCATCACTGTTAAAAATAGGTTGATCTCTATTAGCAATCCACGAAACAAGTATGCTGTCTATGGTATTAGAAGCTATGCCCAAGTAAGTGAGGCCATCAAATGCATAAAATGCCAAGCAATATTTGTCTCTTTCTGAGCATATCATGTCGGTGCCATCAGTGAATCACCAGGCTTTAATAACATGGATAAAACAACAACTAGTCCACAAACATAACAAGTATGTGAAAACAAGCAACAAATATGGTTTGTTTGGTGTAAACCAAACCATGATGTAGATGGATGTGGATATTATTAACAGGATGCTTCAAATATGCAAAAGACTAAACTCTGCAATTAAGTTTTGGTTTAGCAACAATATAATGTATGCATGATGGGATCACTGATCAGTGATCACAAGTTCACAACTAACCCGTCATTCAATTATGGCAACTCTTGTATTTTTTTATTGACAGCTGGAAAAGATACCTTTTCTTTATCAAAATAATTTAATCAAACAAAACACTCACATGTCCACTTATTAGTTCAAAGCCAAACGCCATTAGTGGTTCAATTAAGTATTTTTTTAATGAAAGGAAAGTTACATAGCACTTTGTAAGAATAATTTTTTCAGATAACAAAGCATCTATGTCCACACCCTTTCACGTGTAAACGGGGATGGATGCAAGTAAAAACTTAGTTTAATTAGGGTGAGGGGCGGACCTAACACGGAGCCCTGGGATAAAAATAAAAAAGTTTGCCCTTAATACATTTAAAAAACTTAGTTTAATTATATTTTTGTCTTTTGTCTTATTTTTTTTTTTTTTGGTCCGTATTCCTTGCGGAACCACCGGTATCCCCAAGAGCACCCTTAATACCAGGGAGCCCTTGAGACTAATCCGGAGCGAGCTGCGTGGCTGGCTCTCCCAGCGGGATGTTTTTAGTGGGAATCGAACCCGGGGCTACTAGCACCAACTCCTCATTTTGCAGCCAACAACAGTGTCCAACTCCTCATTCACTTTACTCTCCACCAACTCCTCATTTTGCAGCCAACAACAGCAACACTACTGTGGCAGCTGTATTGGATACAGGCAACTTTGTGGTGCAACAATTGAACCCCGATGGATCCACAAAGAGTGTGCTGTGGCAAAGTTTTGATAATGCCACCTCCAATTGTTTACTCCCTGGTATGAAGTTAGGTGTTAATAGAAAAACAGGTCATAATTCGTCCCTGGTTTCATGGGCAAGTGAAAAGTCTCCGCTTCTCGGTCCCTTCAGGCTTGAATGGGAACCAAGAGAAGGTGAATTGATCATGAGGCGACGACAAGGGCAAGTTGTTTGGAAAAGTGGGAAACTAATAAGAAACAACAACAGATTCTTTGAGAATATTCCAGAGGAATCCCAGCTCATGTACAACTACAACATTGTCTCAACCAAGGATGAAAACTACTTCTCATTCACAACTCCATATACTGAACAACCTACAAACTGGAAGCTATTTGAATCAGGGCAGTTAACAGGTTCAGATGGAAAAGATATTGCAAGGGCAGATATGTGTTATGGGTATAACAATGATGGAGGGTGCCAGAAATGGAAGATACCATCATGCAGGTACCCTGGTTATGTGTTTAAAATCTTCCAAGGTATGCCTAAATTATATGGAGAGAATGATACGAGCTATGAAGCAAGTACAAGTTATGGCATAGGAGATTGCCAGGCCAGGTGCTGGAACAGTTGTAGCTGCATTGGATTCATGTCATACAATGATGATGGTACTGGATGTGTTTTCTTTTCTGGGAAATCATTGGAAAATGTTAGTTTAGTCACTGTTGGCCAGAAGTTTTACATGTTAGTCAAGAAACAACAACACAGAGGTATATATGTTGGTTTACTTTTAACAAAGCTTGGTGCTGCATTTTTATATTTTCATTATTATTTCAGTTTTTCTATTATGTGATATATATATATATATATATATATATATATATATATATATAAATATATATAAAGTTTTAAACAGAATGAGATCCTAGTTCCTGCATTCTTATGTTTACTATCATGTTTTTTATAATTGTAGTTTTAAACAGAACGAGATCCTAGTTCCTGCATTCTTATGTTTACTATCATGTTTTTTATAAAACAATTACTATCTCCGGTCTATATTATAAGCACCCTTTTTGTGAGAGAGAAAATGTGCTTATAATATGGACCGGAGGGAGTATTAGTTTTTGAGTAATTGGTCAGATTGATTCTGACTTTGTAGGGGTCGATCAAGTTAGTCCCTGATTTTATCGGAATAACAATTTAGTTCCTGAGATAGGAGAACGTCGATCAAGTTAGTCTCTGCCGTCACTATCGTAGGGATGCATTTGCTTTAAAATGGGATAAAGATAGGAACATATGTGAATTAAAATGCTATCTCAGGGACTAAATTGCTATTTCGATAAAGTCAAGGACTAACTTGACCGACGTTTACAAAATCAGGAACCAATCTAACCAATTATTCTTAGTTTTTTTTAATAACACGTTAAGCCTTAGGTTGGTTTAGGGGATTCTAGGAAAAAGAGAGTTTGAAAGAGAAAATAAGGAGAAGATTAGGTTTTTCTTTGTTTGATTAAGGAGAGAAAATGGAAGAGTGGAAAAATAGGTGGGATGCACGCAAAAAACTTTTCTTTCCTATGTTGAAAAGTGAATGAAGATAAATTTCTTTCTTTCCTCTATTGAAAAGTGAATGAAGATCAATTTTTCTTCACTTGTCCTGATGCATCATTTTTTTAAGTAATATATCAAAATGTTGTTACCTTTTGACAAATATATTTATTTTTATTATATAAAATAAGGTTATGGTTGTCTTTTGACAAATTTGTTATTTTCTCTTTTCTCAATTTTCTCTTCAACCAAAAACAAAACGAAAAAAACTCAATTTTTCGTTCTCCCTGAATTCTTAACATTTTTCTCATATCAAACAACTACAAAATCTTCTTATTTTCTCCTTAAAATCTCTTATCCCTATTTCTTTCTCTCCTCTTTTTCTCTTCTCATTTTCTTTCGTACAACCAAACAAAACCTAGACCATGACATCTCTTCACAATTACGAAATCAGTTTTTAACATTTTTGCTAGAATTTTTTCAAACTTGTTCATTATAAGCAGTTAGTTAACTCTAGATTGAACCAATTTCAGTATTATTGAGAAATAAAACTAAACAATAAAAGTGTAATTATGAGAATTAGTTCAAATTCCTAATGCAAGTATATACTACATGCAGGTGTAAAAAGATGGATATGGATAAGTGCTTTAATAACAACTTCTCTTATTATTTGTCCTTCCATTCTATGCCTAGCCATAAAGAAAAGGAAGCATGTGCTTGAAGGTAGTTACATACTTCAAAAATATTATACATACATACTGCTTTACCTAGCATGATCACTTGATTTTCAATCCCTCTTTCACATTTTCATCTAAACAGGTAAGAGAAGGATGAAGATTGAGATGCAAGATTTACCGGTTTTTGGTGGATCCTCTAGTACAAAAGATTTGAAAGTATTTAACTATGCATTAGTCATGGAGGCCACAAACAACTTTTCATCTGAAAATAAGTTAGGGCAAGGAGGCTTTGGACCTGTTTACAAGGTGTCTTGAATTTAAATAATTGAAATTTTGCATTAATGCCTTTATTTAAAAGTTATTAATGAGTATTTATTGCCATTTTAGGGAATTATCTCAACAGGACAAGAAGTTGCTGCGAAAAGACTTTCAAAAACATCTGGACAAGGAATTGTTGAATTTAAAAATGAATTAAAGCTTATATCGGAACTTCAGCACATGAATCTCATACAATTACTTGGTTGTTGCATTCATGAACAAGAAAGGATGCTTATTTATGAGTTTATGCCTAATAAAAGCTTGGATTTCTTTCTATTCGGTGAGTATATATAAGTTGGAGTCCATTTAGCAAATGTTTTGGGTAACAATTTTTTTTATAATTCTTTTCATACTCCCAAATGTGTGGACTTTCTGCAACATAAACTTGAGCATATGCAGGGAATATAACCTAAAATAAGTATTAATATGATTGAGAAAATGGAGAATGCATTGACAGTACTTTTACACCATCAGTGCATCATTCACCGTTCATCCGTTTATGGTCGTTGACTTTTAGATTAAAGTAATACAAATGAACGGTGGATAATGGACTGATTGTGTAAAAAATTCTACACTGTCAGTGCATACCCATTAATCTCTATCATTAAATGCATTAACTTGTATGTTTGCCTAACTTGAACCGATAATAAAGGTTAATTGGATAAACATCATGGTGTTAACTAACCAAAAAGTCTAAATAATGAATCAAAATCATTTTCCACTTCTAAATTTTGTATTACTCAATATTATGTTTTCACTTGAAGATGGCACTAGAAGTAATTTGTTAAGCTGGCAGAAGCGATTCAACATAATAGAAGGAATTTCTCAAGGATTACTCTATCTTCATAAGTACTCAAGACTCAAAATCATTCATAGAGATTTATAGGCTAGCAACATACTTCTTGATGAGAATATGATTCCAAAAATTTCTGATTTTGGTATGGCAAGAATGTTTACGCAGCATGAATCTGCCGTAAATACAAACAAGATTTGTGGTACATAGTAAGTCTTCTATAAACTTATTACTTGTTATAAATATGTAAGCAAATGTTTTTTTATGAGGTCATGAATAAATATTTCTTGTAGTGGTTACATGCCTCCAGAATATGTCACAGAAGGAATTTTCTCTACAAAGTCCGACGTGTATAGCTTTGGAGTGTTATTGCTCGAAATTGTTAGTGGAAGAAGAAACAATAGTTTCTATGATGATGATCATCTTCTCAACCTTGTAGGGCATGTATGTCAAATTAGTCTCTCACTCAGTTCTTTTTTATTTCCTATTTTATTTATTGTATCTAATTTGACTCAAAAAGATAATTACTAACAGGCTTGGGAGTTGTGGAATGACAATGCATGTCTACAGCTAATTGATCCTTCATTAAATGGCACATTCGTTCCCGATGAAGCGTATAAATGCATTCATGTTGGTCTCTTATGTGTACAACATTATGCAAAAGATCGACCTAATATGTTAGACATTATATCAATGTTAACGAACAAAAGTGTTATAAATACATTGCCTAGAAGACCTGCATTCTATGTTGGCAGAGATATGATTGAGGGGAAAGGATCTTCTAAGTGTATAATGTCTAATAGTGATTTTGTAAAGGAAAATTCTACTTCCACCGAAGTAGAACTAAGGTAATTTTGATTTTTATATACTCATGATTTGTGGTGAAAATCTTAAAGATCGAACATGACATTATATTTAAGAATTCAGTTATTTAACAATTGCATTGAGCCTTGTAACTTGTTAGCATATAATTACTAGACGATTATATATTTCCAATGGTTCAAGAAAACCATTTGTTATCATTTAAAAGTTTTATTTTATAGAAAAATTGAATTGTTTGATCACACTCTTTGTCAACTAATTATAATATTATGAATTTATTTTGAGAAATAAACATTAATTGATGAAGAGAGAATGATTAGAATATTAAGATGAGTGAATAATCACTTAATTGCCTCACCCTGATATATATCTACAAAGCTATCGATAGTTGCTCTTTTAGTTAATAGTCATTTTGGTCTCCGAAAGTTACATTGGTCATCAATTTAGTTTTCAAAAGATTTTTTATATCAATTTAACCTCCAAAAATTAATGTGGCACCACATTGGTCCTTTCAGGGACTTATTTAATGCCCATATGAATCTTTCGGGAACCAAGATTTACATTTTGTGATGTCATCTTGATCTTTTGAAGACTAAATTGATGCAAAAAATCTTTTTGAGATTAAATTGATGACCAGTGTATTTTTCGGTTTGGTTTAACTACCAAATTGGTTCCTATAAACGTTGACCTCTTTGAAATTAATCCCTACATTTTTTTTAATTGTTTTTCCATTCCGTCGTGGTTTTGGTCCCCACCGTCAATTATGGTTTAGGATAATGCAAATCAGTTTTGATTTTGGTCCCCATATTTTCATTATCCGAAAGTTTTGATCTATGTTTTCTTCCATTTTGGTTTTGATCCTTGTCCCATTAGGTCATGTTAGCATTTTTCATACAGTAGAAAAATCAAATAAAGGGCAAAAGTAGGTTATACGCTTTGGCCTAGGCATATGGGTTTTCCAATGTACGCTCAGTCAGGCACGTAAAGCAATACGCTTATGCCTTACCGTATAAGCTAAAACCCAATTCTTATTCCTACGCTTCTTGGTTTGTGTAGGTTAAAAAAAAAGCTCTATGCCCTCGCCTAAGCGTACTGGGTTTTACCTAGTACACTAAAACCCAGTACACTTCGACAAAGGCATAGGGTCCATTTAACATAAAAAAAAATAATCATGGAACAAAACATACCTTGATTATCACGTAATCTTGTACGTTTTGTGGTTGACGCAAGGCTCACAACACTCACAACAACATCACGAACTTCAAAACTGCAGTGGTTTACATTGGTTTGAGGTGAGAGTAGATGAGAGTGTGGGTGAGATGAGAGAGAAAGAGGAATGATGAGGTGAGACTTGGTTTAGAGTTATGAGTGACGGGATGTGAGTGGAAGTGAGATGGAAGGACGAAGAAGAAGAAAAACAAGGTGAAGATAAAAGAGAAGCTTAAGAAGGAAGACAGAAAGGGTGGAAGTTTTGAAGGGAGAATTTTGTTTTTACCCTAAGGCATATTGGGTATAAAAAAAATTAATATAAGGGGGGTCAAAAATCAATTAGGGAGGTTAGAAAATTGATTCCCATTAAAAATATGTTCGGTTGAAAATAGTTTGATAAAATGAAACTCTCATAAACCAGTCCCTACATGTAAGGTAAACCCATTTTCAAAAGATGAGAGCGGGACAAGTTTGAGATTGTAAGTACCATCCTACCCTCACTTATGAACTTGTCGAGATATGAAAATTAAGTAATTTACGTGACAATAGTAGTTAAATAATCATGTAAAACAATTAAACTAATATATTTTAAGTAAAGTACTAAATATCATGCTTTGGTTTATTGCTTCATATTACGAGCACATGCATTTAGCTACGTTGGTCTCAAATTATTAGGCTTTTACATTTGTCTAAACTGGACATTTCAACTAGAGTTAGCAGCCTCAGCATTTCTTATTCAAGAAACATATGAATTCAGATAAAAGAGTTGAGAGAAAACTTAGCATTGTTTCTATAATAAATTTTGTTTATTGTAGGAGACGAAGAGTTGTTCTGTCATGTGCTTCTTCAAATCTCTAATATATATAACATTTTTCTTTATTTATTGCTTCAATTGGTATTTGAGCAGCAATAAAAGAAAAGTGTCTGAATAATACACAAATTATCACAATTTGTGAGTATGAATAGTCCACAAATTAAAGTGAAATTCATGAATAGTAGTTCATATAATTTATTTTATAATTTTACATATTTCATTCTTAATTCAGAAGAACTTACGTTCTGTTCACTTCTTTTATTAAAAGTATTTATTAGAGTTTATCTAAGTTTCTACATGCTATAATCAATTAAAAAGAAAAATCAATTTAATCAATTACTAGCTACTCATGCATTTTTATTCTTCCAAAATGTAAATTATAATTATTATATTATACAATTATAAATTTAAATTATTATTATCATAAATGAATAGATAAATCAATTAATTCTAAATTATTATCCTTATTTAAAAAAAATGAACCAATAAAATGAACCAATAAAAAAGTAAAGAAAAACAAAAAAGGAAAGGAACCCACATTTGTCAATATATATAAAATTAGGCAGCATGCATGCCACACAAAAAGTCACATCACACTATAACTTAATTTCAATTAGTGTCTGTTTGGCGTACGGAATTGAAATTGCAGTTTCTAGTTCTCATTCCGTCAGAATTGGAATTGAGTTGGAATTGTGATTCTATGTTTGGATTGTTTAAAGAATTAGAATGTAGAATTGCAGGCATGACAACGGGTCGAGTTTGGGGCGGGTTTTGACAATACCAACCCCGCACCCATCAAGAGCGGGGCGGATTTGGATGCGGGTTTAAGGAAAGCGGGTATGAAAAAGTGAAACTCAAACCCATCCCCGTCGGGTTCGGGGAAACCCACGGGTAACCCGTCTAATTATCTTTTAAAAAAAATTATTGTATTAATTAAACAAAAATCACATATAAAATACATTATAATTCCAATAATATGTAATAATAAACGTTAAATTTTAAAAATATCTAAAAACTTAAGAATTAAATCATGGTTTTAGACTTTTAGTCAAATATGTTAGTTTGACTTTACTATTTAACTATAATTATAATGAAAATTATTCAAATTTTATATCATAACAGGTTTAGGAGTGGGGTCGGGGCGGGTACTGAAAATACCATACCCGCCCCACCCCCATCTTTTCAAAGCGGATTTAGGTTTCGAGTTTCCCCAAACCCAATCAGAGCGGTTATCCCCACAAAAATCGGGTCGGTTTCAAGCGGGTATCCGCGAGTGTGGGTTTTATTGACATCCCTAAGAATTGGAATTCCAAATTCAATTTCTAATTCCATTGTTTATGCATAAGATGTAGAATTCAAAAAATTGAATTAATTATATTATATTGTTTGTGCCTTGTGTTGTCAACATTTGTGTGCGTTGTCGCAACAAACTTTTGTATGTGTCACAATCATAGCTTATATTATGGAGACATTGAACATGTGGCGGTTCGCTACCAAGAATCATATATTCTAGTGATGGTGGATTATGGATGTGAGGGGAAAAGAGAGTCATGATGTAACATTCCGGATTTTAATTACCCTAAGAATAATTAGAATAATAATAAGATTAGGAGATAATAATTATGGCCAAGAGTAATCAAGGTGATAGATTAGATTTCCTTCGAATGCCATAGAAGGGTTAAGAAGGATAGGCATCGAATAGGAAACTGAGAGAAGACCAAACGGGTGTTAAAGATAGTGTTTTCGATCGGTGTTGGAAACACCTTGTATTAAGAAATTATAAATAAAATATATACAACTTAAAACGTAAATTCCACCATTGGATGTGAAGATAGGTGTCTTAGGAAGCTTATCTCAAAATTTGAGCAAGATCCGACGGTTAACGAAGAAGATATAGCGATTCGAGTGCAAGACCTCCAGGCCACGCCCAGGCGCGCCATCATCCACGTCCAGGCACGCGTCTGGCGCACCCAAAATCCCGCACCAGCTCAGCAGTACCCCGCGCGCCCAGGTACGCCAGACCGCACGCCCAGGCGCGCACCAGTTTAAAAACTGGTGTAGCTAACACCAACACCATACGCATCATTTTCTTCTTCTTCCCTCTTGGCCAATTCTTCCCACCCCAAACCCTAGATCCATCAACTTCAAAGATCCACACAAAAACCCAACAAATCATCATCAAATACTCGATTTCCATCACTCATAACCACTCAATCCTTTATCAATCTCTCAATTTCTCTCTCAAAAGTCATGATCAAGAGTTAGGGTTCAACACCCATTCTTGATTTTCCTCATTCCAAGCCTCAAGTAAGTTGAATTCAAGCTTTCCTACTCCTTCCATCATGATATACGAATTTCCTTCCATTATTTCTAACTAATTTCATTTCTTTTGCTTAATGGTTCGTTTCTCTCTCCTCCATAGCTTTGGAGCTTTCTCTCTCTACACGGTTGAGGTAAGAGGGTTGTATTACCTCTATTTAGGACATGACTTCTAGGTTGTTTATAGTGATGGCTAGGAATAGAAAAGATTAGTTATGAGAATAAACAATAGGGTAGTTAAGGCTAACAATATGTTAGGAATGAAAATAAAGAACATGGACCCACTTGAATGTATTGAATGTATGTGCTATATGATGAGGTTTGTTATGTGTGGTATTATAATGAGAATATTAGATGATGGGTAATGAAGGAGGAAATTATAGGGAAATGAAGATAATAAATAGAGTAGAAGAACAGAGGAAATGAACCTACTAATTTGTTTGTACTATGATGTGTAAATGAATGGTGTCATTATGTTGAGTGATGATATGTGTGAAGTGTTTGAGGGATTGGGTGTTAAAATGAACCTAGGATATATTAAGCTAATGAGTAGCATAAATTAATGAATGAATTGGGATGTTGTAAATATATGTGTTTTATGATGATGTGTATGAGAAGTTGATAATGAACAGTAAACAAGAATAAGAGCGGAGAAATTAATTATGAAGATAAAAGAGGATGTGAGAATTTATATTAAGGAAATGATTGTGAATGTGTGTGTGTGTTATGAATGTTTGATTTGTGGGTTAACTCCTAAATGATAATAAGTGGCTAATGAAAGGAAAGAAAGAGAACCATGAACTAAAAATGAGAACAAAAATGAGTAAGAAAAGAAAGAGTAATATCGGCAGACGATCCTAGTGACTCTGTCGAAGCGCAACCCAAACGGTCCTAGTGACTCTAGGGATAACCAAGCGCAACCCTGACGATCCTAGTGACTCAGGGAAAATTAACCGGACGGTCCTAGTGGCTCCGGAAATAACTAAATTCAACTCTGACGGTCCTAGTGACTCAGGGAAAAATTAAAACACAACCCTGACGGTCCAAGTGACTCAGGGGATAATTAAAGAATTAATGAGAAAGGAAAGAGTAATATCGGCGGACGGTCCTAGTGGCTCTGTCGAAGCGCAACCCGGACGATCCTAGTAACTCTGGGGATAATCAGCGCAACCCTGACGGTCCTAGTGACTCAAGGCATAATTAACCGGACGGTCCTAGTGGCTCCGGAAATAACCAAAGGAGAACACAACCCTGACGGTCCCAGTGACTCAGGGGATAATTAAGAAGAATTCAACCCAGACGGTCCGAGTGACTCTGGGGAGAATAAATGAAAAGTGAAAGAATGATGGAAATAAAAGAAAAGTAAAACAGTTAATAGGGAAGTGAATGTGATTGAATGTGTGGATGACTATGTTTATTGTGTGTAAGTGATAGGGTTAGGTTTAGTTATTACTATGACTTCTTAGAAGTTGTTTCCTGTAACACCCCGCAAATTCCTCGTATTGAATTAAAATACTAAAAAGATTTATTTTGAGAAAAATGTTTTTGAAAGAATATTTTCTTAAATAAATTCCTTAATTCACATTTTCAAAGTGGAAAATGAATTTAAAGAAATGATTTCCTGAAATAATGTCAAAAATTTAGAAATTGAGTTTTTGGAAAAATATATGTGTTTGATAATTGTGATTTTTATGAGTGAGTCATTTTATAAGAAAGATCTATTTTCTATGTGTGTGAATATATGTATGATATGAGTATGCATATGTGTACAGGTGCTACGTGTATGAATAAGTGTGTGTGTAGGATATGTGTGTCTAGATGCATATGAACATGTTTAGGATTAAATAGAAATTTAATTAGTGGGGAAAAAAATATGATGCATGTGTGAATGTATATGTGTGTATGCAACGTGTGAGTATGCATGGGTGGGTGCATGTGGCGCAAGGAGGTGTGTGTGTGTGTAGGTGTATCCATGATGCCAACTTTGACTTCCTTGCACCCTAAGTAGTAGCCAAGTAGCATATAGGTTTAATTTAGTGTTAATCTTGGTTAATAGTTTGACCAACCAATAGGATGAAGGATTAGCCCTAATCTTATTCCATTTGTCTCATGGCTTGGCTTGAGCCATGCAAGCCTTCCTAATGCCAATATTACCCTTGAACAACCCTCTTTGGCCGAATTTCTTTTAAGGGCAAGAAGGGAAATGCTCGATTGCTTTCTTATAACCCAACTATAGCTCATTTTCCATTCCTTTCCTTCAACACTTCATTTCCAAAACTAAACACATTCTCTAAGAGAACATTCAACTCTTAGAAAGAACTAGAAAGAGAGAGATATAGAGAGAGAGAAAACCGTGAGCTCAAAGAGGAGAAGGAAGAAGAAGATCAAGCCCAAAGCCTTAGGATTCTTGAAGATCAAATGAAGAAGGTTGAAGACCTTCTCTATTTCCTTGTCTATCCGAAGATCCTAGGGTGTTAGAAGTAGTTCTTAATTTTCCAAGTGTTGTAAGATTCATTTGTTGTTGCATGTCTAATTTCTTTGTAGATCTATGTTTGTAAGCTCTTATTTAGCTTTGATCTTGAGTTTCAAGAGCCACCTAGACTTATAGAACCTTAAACCATGGACATTACCATTCGGCCATGCCTAGAAAATTTGGTGGTGATGATTTTTATTTTGTTTAGAGATCATGCATGTTATTCTTGTGCTTTGATCTTGAATGTTGATGTGAAAAAGTTTTGATCCCTTGATTGTAAATTTCTTCCTCATGGTTTTGTTTAAGGATTGTGTATAAATTCATGTATTGCCTTGATCCTTTCTTGCATAATTGATTTTTGTGGCTTTATGACTCTTGTTTTCCTTTGCATGTCCTCCTTATGACTTGATCTTGGATTTCTAGAATAAAAGAATTTATAAATCACTAACTCAAGAACTAGATGATTCGGCCATGAGTGGAAAAATTAGGTCTTGATGCTTTTAATTTAATCTAAGTGGTTGTATGTTAATCTTATGCTTAGAAAAATTAAATGGAGTTGTTGAAATGTTTGATTTTGATTTGGTTTTGATTAAACTTGGATTTTTGGGGTTTTAACCTCAAAAAGCTTTAAACCTTTGTCTCAATCTTTGAAAAAGTTTGATCTTGGGTGCGTGCATGATGTCCTGGAACCAAAAGAGTTAACCATTCTTCATTTCATGTCACGGTTTTGATCTTTTCTCACATAAAATGATTTTCATCTTTGATTTATGCTACTAAAATTGATTTCATGACTTGATCTATGATGATGTGCGTTCGGTCTAAGCATAGAACTAGGAAATCATTTTTTGTTTCTAGGGCAAGGGACACATGCATGTTAATTTCTTTTGATCTAAGAATTTGTGTTTTTGCATGTTGAAAAGTGAATCCAAAAACCTTGTGTGATCATATTCGGCCATGCATACTAGCTAGACTAGGATTCCTTTTTCAATGAAGTGACATAAAAACAATGAGTATGTTTTGGAGAAATCATGCTAAATGAAGTGTTGGAAATTGTATAGTGAATGTTTGTTTTATATTCGGTTTTTAATTAAAAGTAAGAGAAGTAAGTAAATTAAATGGTTTTGAGAAAAGTATTGCATCTAAATGAACGTATGTGCAAGTATGTGTATTCGGATGGAGATAAAAGAAAGAGTAAATAACTTAGTTGCATGAGAAAGAAAATAGGATTTAAATGCATGAAATAAAATGTATAAAATGATTTTTGAAAAGAATAAAATTGCTTAAAGTAGGCAAAAAATATATATGCTTGATTTAAATCTTTGGTTCAAATTGGTTTGTGAATATGTGCATACCTAAGTGTTCTTGTGTTGTGATAATGAATTATTTGTGAGTCGTATGGTTTCTTTGATATTGACTAGGTTGATTAATTGTCTTTAATTGATTCATGAAATGTTACTTGTTGTTGTATGTTGAAATGGTGATTGGAAATAATTAAGTACATAATGGACTTCAAAAATTAATCAACCTTAAAATAATTTGATTGGACTTATTTGAGATTTTTAGGCTGTCCAATATTTGTTTTATGATAAAGACTTAAGTTTTAAAGTGTTAGCTTTAATTAAAGAGTCACTTAAAGTGAAAAAATGTTTTTACGATGTTTTCAAATTGTTGATAAAGTGATCTTAGGGAATCATTCTTTGCTGTTCGGAATTATTTATAATTGTTTCTTAAACCTTGAAAATGTGTTCAAGTGAATTAAAATAAAGTTTTCAAGTGAAAATGGATTTAAGGAAAAGCCGGGTTAAAAACGGTGTATTTTTCGGTGTTTTCGAACGTAATTGGGGTGCTGTCCAAGATGGACCAGCAACCAAATAAATTGATTTAAATCAATTTATGAAGTGTTTTAAAATGGTTTTAAAAGATTTACAATACTAAAAAGCATGAGAGTTGTTTTGATAAAAACCGTAGGCGTTTTATTTAAATACGAGGAATGAGAAGTGTCTAGGTTATGGGAAAGATTTTCATAATACAAGTTAATAACATAAGCATATTTTATTTAGTACGAGGAATTTGAAAGACGAGGGATTGTGGCAGCAGGCAGCACAAAGGATACGCGGAGACGGTACGCATTAAATCGCTGGACCTCAGGTGAGAGAGAAGCTTTCCTAAGACACCGTGGTAGCTAGGTGATTTATTAGGATGTTCCGTATCATCTCAAAGATCGGAACTCAGTGGTTGGAGTCAGTAGTATAAGCAGCAATTGTTTGCTTTGTGTGGCTGCTTATATGAAGGTGACAAAGACCACAATGCTCTTGTGTGATGTTGTGTGTTGATAGTATGCTTTTATTTAATTATGTTTAATAATGTTTTTCACTGATGATTATGATTAGTAAACGGTTGATGGACGTCTGTTACGTCCTGAATGAGAAAATGAAGATGAAAGAACAATGATGAAAGATATGAGAGAGAATAGAAGGAAATAAAAGATTTGAGATTGGGGAAAGAACGAGTGTTGATGTTGAGAACGAGCCAGAGCTGGGAAGAGTGATGTTGATTGTTGGAATGAGGTGCGAATTGAGTGGAGCTGGGCTCCTTGTTTTCGGTTTTAGTCTGGGACTAGTGTTGAGTTGAGCTTGCTCCTCCATTAGCGCCCAGCAATGGTGTGAAGTTGAAAAGGTTTTTGAAAAGCGGTTTTTGGAAAAAGGTTTTTGAAGAAAGATTTTTGGAAAGGATTTGTGGAAAGAGATTCTGTAAAGAACTAGGAAAGAAAATTTTTGAGAAGATTTGCGAAAGGAATTTTTGAAAAAGGTTTTTGAAAAGAGATTTTCGAAAAGATTTTTGAAAAGAGATTTTCGAAAAGATTTTTGAAAAGATTTTTGAAAAGACTTGTGGAAAGGAGAGTTTTGAAAAAGAACCGTGGAAAAGAGATTTTGTAGAGAATGGTGAAAAGAGAATTTTGGGAAAGGTTTTGTGAAAAGAAATTCTGAATGTGATTATTAAGAGAGATGGTGGAAGATATGTTGAGAAATGAGATGAGATTCGAGGTTGTGATGTGATCCCAGCTCTGTGCTATATGAGAAATGATGAGAGAAAGATTGTGCAAAGTAGTGGTCGGGACTCGTTGAAGGGTTGCACGAAGGACGGGCCGACCTTAGGATAATTAAAAGATAAAAGACTTAAAAGACATACGCGGTGAGTTATGAGAGTGCGAAGTAGTGGAGAGGAAGGAACCATAGGTATCTTCGGATACTTAGGAGTAGATTGCATTAGGGGAGGACGATGATGGTGAAACGTCAAGAAGTCTAGAGTGTGTTTCTAGGCAGAACGAACTCCACATGTGGCGCACTAACGTGGTGGGGACTGGGTCTAATGCCGTGGTAAGTTCTGCGGGCCCACTAGAAACATACTGTCGCCCCCTAGATTGCAAATCGAGAACAGTGAGAGGGACTGGAACGGGGCATTGTGTTTGCCACTGCGTGGACAGTGAGCCTTGATATTATTGATATGATTTGAGGACGATATCCTCCTGGTCTGGGACCATTTATGTGTTGTGACAGCTGTCGTGCCCGCGTGGTAAAGGTCATGTACTCCTGTTTGCTTCCGACTATGTTGGGTGGATGACCGAGGAGATGTAGACGTGAGTGATAGTTGATAACGAAATGAATATTCTAATGATGTATGGTATTTTCCCCAAAGCATTAAAGAGGGTAATTTGATAGGACTGGATGAAAAGAAAATGAGAAATTAAGGGGAGTAAAGGAATGAAAGAAAGGAAGAAAGAATACTCGTGATAAATACATAAGAGATAATGATAATAATAAAGATAATGATATGTTTGGTTGTTGTGTGCCTGTGTGTTATATTGTATGCTTGTATGGTCCTATTATTCTGCCTAGCGTAATCCCACGCCGTCGACGATCCGTCGTTCGGAATGCTTACTCTCTCCTGTTCGTTGGCATATCGGTGCTGCTGGTATTTCAATGGGCAGATGGAGTACTGCATGGATGTCACCACGTGGAGTAAGTACGGAAGAGGTTGGAAGCGCAACTCAGGTGGTTGGGTATGGACCGGCTATACCCAGATCGTAATTGCAGATCCAGAACATCTACTCAGTGGAGCTAACCTGGAGCCGCACGTGGGGCAAGTCACCGTACGAGGGTATAGGAACTACGCGGAGAAGTTTCGGTACGAGACTTGGAGGAATACTTCCCTTCTTCATGAGGTGGAGCCGGAATCAATTAGCAATGAGGGGACAGCAACAAGAAAGGCATCATCCTCGGAAGTGAGGAGATAACGCAAGAGGAAGGAGGGACTTCATCCGATCGTGTTCAATAGGATAGTTTAAGGATAAGATTATTAATTTAAGTTTGTTGTGAAAGTTTGAAGTAAGGGTTACCAAGCCATGAACCATTTATGTAATCAAGCTAAGTTTTCAAACTGATGGATGGAATGCATTTTCTGCTAAGTAACTCATGAGAAATTTTGAAAGATGGTCAAGGCGATTTAAAACCAAGTTCTTCTATGGAAAGAAATGTTTTATAAAAAGAAAAGTTTTTAGTAACAACTCGGTTTTCGAAAATGGGTATTGAGAATACCAAGTACTTTTCAAACATGTCAACAATGTTTTATATAAAAAAAAATTTGGCCGTATTTTTACAACTATAACAAGTAAAAGCTAATTATTTTGGTTTACGAAAATCGGGCTGTTACAGAATGGTATCAGAGCTTGTGGTAATCCTTAGTGGCCTTAAGCATGGGCTTACATGCTTTGCTTGTGTATGACTCTGTGTGCTTGCTAGTGTAAGGATAGGAACATAAGTTTAGGTTTTCGTCTTTCTAAGATATAAGACCTTGTGTGTAGTCGGTCGAGCTAGTTTAAGAAATTTGTTCATATTGTAGCTTGAGGAACGCAGACTAAATAGGAAGTGACTAGATTCTAAGACTGAGACCCCATACCCCTTGATGTTTCATCAGTAATTGTTAGACTTAGGTTTATCATCCTTAGCGTGCCTTTTGTACCAGGATAACTAGTATCTTTAAGAATATAGAATATCCTATCTGGATTCCTGTGTTTGTTAGATTGCCTCAACACAACAGTTCTTGTTGCTATAATTTGAATCTTTTCTTCATGAGCCCTACTATCCACCCGTAGCCTTACCGAATCTATTTGAGATTCAATAGCCTGAATTATGAAGTTAAGAGTATTATAGTTGCCCAGATAGCTTAGGCTTGAACGATTAAGGAAGGATAAATAGTTGAAACCAAGTAAAGGATACAAGGTCACAGTGGATTTAGTCATAAGTTTGATCGAAGTTGGGGAGTCACAAGGGAGGAAAGAGGTGTATATTACCTGTTATTAGAGGAAATTCTGAGGAAAGTCGAGGATTAGGAATGCCATGCATCATGGTCAGAGGATTAGGTGGTGAAATTGATAGGCTTGACTGACGTCTAGGATGAATTTAAGGAGGAAAGTGAGGTTGTTTGAGGAAGTAAGTAAACCCAAGCTGTAATGGACTCCCTTAAGTTAGAAAAATGATAGCCGAAAACCCTAGAGTTAGAAGGAGAATAAAGGGAAAGAGTGATTATTGTGAGTTAGTGAGAACCTAAGTTGTAGAGGATAGTGAATATTTAAGGGTTTTGGGTGAAACCCTCTACTTTTGGAGACGTATGAAAGTTTGTTTGTTTGATTTTCCCCTGAGTCCATACCTATGGTTGGAATTTCCGTGACGACGAGCAACTAAGGGAGCGACATCTTATTCGGTTAGTTCGTTAGACCTAACCCGAGACGACACGCGAGCGGTGGTGCGAGTGCGATTTCTTCGTCTGAAAGCGACCAACGAGGAACACGGCAAGGCGAATTAGACCAGAGAAAAGGGAATACGACCATGAGGCCAGAGGAAAGTATTCTTGTGAAAGTCAAGACAATGTGAGAATTATGTACCCTGCTGCCCAATCCGTAATGAATTTCTCGGGGACGAGAAATCTTTAAGTTGGGAAGAATGTAACACCCCGCAAATTCCTCGTATTGAATTAAAATACTAAAAAGATTTATTTTGAGAAAAATGTTTTTGAAAGAATATTTTCTTAAATAAATTCCTTAATTCACATTTTCAAAGTGGAAAATGAATTTAAAGAAATGATTTCCTGAAATAATGTCAAAAATTTAGAAATTGAGTTTTTGGAAAAATATGTGTTTGATAATTGTGATTTTTATGAGTGAGTCATTTTATAAGAAAGATCTATTTTCTATGTGTGTGAATATATGTATGATATGAGTATGCATATGTGTACTGGTGCTACGTGTATGAATAAGTGTGTGTGTATGATATGTGTGTCTAGATGCCTATGAACATGTTTAGGATTAAATAGAAATTTAATTAGTGGGAAAAAAATATGATGCATGTGTGAATGTATATGTGTGTATGCAACGTGTGAGTATGCATGGGTGGGTGCATGTGGCGCAAGGAGGTGTGTGTGTGTAGGTGTATCCATGATGCCAACTTTGACTTCCTTGCACCCTAAGTAGTAGCCAAGTAGCATATAGGTTTAGTTTAGTGTTAAGCTTGGTTAATAGTTTGACCAACCAATAGGATGAAGGATTAGCCCTAATCTTATTCCATTTGTCTCATGGCTTGGCTGGAGCCATGCAAGCCTTCCTAATGCCAATATTACCCTTGAACAACCCTCTTTGGTCGAATTTCTTTTAAGGGCATGAAGGGAAATGCTCGGTTGCTTTCTTATAACCCAACCGTAGCTCATTTTCCATTCCTTTCCTTCAACACTTCATTTCCAAAACTAAACACATTCTCTAAGAGAACATCCAACTCTTAGAAAGAACTAGAAAGAGAGAGATAGAGAGAGAGAAAACCGTGAGCTCAAAGAGGAGAAGGAAGAAGAAGATCAAGCCCAAAGCCTTAGGATTCTTGAAGATCAAATGAAGAAGGTTGAAGACCTTCTCTATTTCCTTGTCTATCCGAAGATCCTAGGGTGTTAGAAGTAGTTCTTAATTTTCCAAGTGTTGTAAGATTCATTTATTGTTGCATGTCTAATTTCTTTGTAGATCTATGTTTGTAAGCTCTTATTTAGCTTTGATCTTGAGTTTCAAGAGCCACCTAGACTTATAGAACCTTAAACCATGGACATTACCATTCGGCCATGCCTAGAAAATTTGGTGGTGATGATTTTTATTTTGTTTAGAGATCATGCATGTTATTCTTGTGCTTTGATCTTGAATGTTGATGTGAAAAAGTTTTGATCCCTTGATTGTAAATTTCTTCCTCATGGTTTTGTTTAAGGATTGTGTATAAATTCATGTATTGCCCTGATCCTTTCTTGCATAATTGATTTTTGTGGCTTTATGACTCTTGTTTTCCTTTGCATGTCCTCCTTATGACTTGATCTTGGATTTCTAGAATAAAAGAATTTATAAATCACTAACTCAAGAACTAGATGATTCGGCCATGAGTGGAAAAATTAGGTCTTGATGCTTTTAATTTAATCTAAGTGGTTGTATGTTAATCTTATGCTTAGAAAAATTAAATGGAGTTGTTGAAATGTTTGATTTTGATTTGGTTTTGATGAAACTTGGATTTTTGGGGTTTTAACCTCCAAAAGCTTTAAACCTTTGTCTCAATCTTTGAAAAAGTTTGATCTTGGGTGCGTGCATGATGTCCTGGAACCAAAAGAGTTAACCATTCTTCATTTCATGTCACGGTTTTGATCTTTTCTCACATAAAATGATTTTCATCTTTGATTTATGCTACTATAATTGATTTCATGACTTGATCTGTGATGATGTGCGTTCGGTCTAAGCATAGAACTAGGAAATCATGTTTTGTTTCTAGGGCAAGGGACACATGCATGTTAATTTCTTTTGATCTAAGAATTTGTGTTTTTGCATGTTGAAAAGTGAATCCAAAAACCTTGTGTGATCATATTCGGCCATGCATACTAGCTAGACTAGGATTCCTTTTTCAATGAAGTGACATAAAAACAATGAGTATGTTTTGGAGAAATCATGCTAAATGAAGTGTTGGAAATTGTATAGTGAATGTTTGTTTTATATTCGGTTTTTAATTAAAAGTAAGAGAAGTAAGTAAATTAAATGGTTTTGAGAAAAGTATTGCATCTAAATGAACGTATGTGCAAGTATGTGTATTCGGATGGAGATAAAAGAAAGAGTAAATAACTTAGTTGCATGAGAAAGAAAATAGGATTTAAATGCATGAAATAAAATGTATAAGATGATTTTTGAAAAGAATAAAATTACTTAAAGTAGGCAAAAAATAAATATGCTTGATTTAAATCTTTGGTTCAAATTGGTTTGTGAATATGTGCATACCTAAGTGTTCTTGTATTGTGACAATGAATTATTTGTGAGTCGTATGGTTTCTTTGATATTGACTAGGTTGATTAATTGTCTTTAATTGATTCATGAAATGTTACTTGTTGTTGTATGTTGAAATGGTGATTGGAAATAATTAAGTACATAATGGACTTCAAAAATTAATCAACCTTAAAATAATTTGATTGGACTTATTTGAGATTTTTAGGCTGTCCAATATTTGTTTTATGATAAAGACTTAAGTTTTAAAGTGTTAGCTTTAATTAAAGAGTCACTTAAAGTGAAAAAATGTTTTTACGATGTTTTCAAATTGTTGATAAAGTGATCTTAGGGAATCATTCTTTGCTGTTCGGAATTATTTATAATTGTTTCTTAAACCTTGAAAATGTGTTCAAGTGAATTAAAATAAAGTTTTCAAGTGAAAATGGATTTAAGGAAAAGCCGGGTTAAAAACGGTGTATTTTTCGGTGTTTTCAAACGTAATTGGGGTGCTGTCCAAGATGGACCAGCAACCAAATAAATTGATTTAAATCATTTTATGAAGTGTTTTCAAATGGTTTTAAAAGATTTACAATACTAAAAAGCATGAGAGTTGTTTTGATAAAAACCGTAGGCGTTTTATTTAAATACGAGGAATGAGAAGTGTCTAGGTTATGGGAATGATTTTCATAATACAAGTTAATAACATAAGCATATTTTATTTAGTACGAGGAATTTGAAAGACGAGGGATTGGGGCAGCAGGCAGCACAAAGGATACGCGGAGACGGTACGCATTAAATCACTAGACCTCAGGTGAGAGAGAAGCTTTCCTAAGACACCGTGGTAGCTAGGTGATTTATTAGGACGTTCCGTATCATCTCAAAGGTCGGAACTCAGTGGTTGGAGTCAGTAGTATAAGCAGCAATTGTTTGCTTTGTGTGGCTGCTTATATGAAGGTGACAAAGACCACAATGCTCTTGTGTGATGTTGTGTGTTGATAGTATGCTTTTATTTAATTATGTTTAATAATGTTTTTCACTGATGATTATGATAAGTAAACGGTTGATGGACGTCTGTTACGTCCTGAATGAGAAAATGAAGATGAAAGAAACAATGATGAAAGATATGAGAGAGAATAGAAGGAAATAAAAGATTTGAGATTGGGGAAAGAACGAGTGTTGATGTTGAGAACGAGCCAGAGCTGGGAAGAGTGATGTTGATTGTTGGAATGAGGTGCGAATTGAGTGGAGTTGGGCTCCTTGTTTTCGGTTTTAGTCTGGGACTAGTGTTGAGTTGAGCTTGCTCCTCCATTAGCGCCCAGCAATGGTGTGAAGTTGAAAAGGTTTTTGAAAAGCAGTTTTTGGAAAAAGGTTTTTGAAGAAAGATTTTTGGAAAGGATTTGTGAAAAGAGATTCTGTAAAGAACTAGGAAAGAAATTTTTTGAGAAGATTTGCGAAAGGAATTTTTGAAAAAGGTTTTTGAAAAGAGATTTTCGAAAAGATTTTTGAAAAGATACTTTTGAAAAGACTTGTGGAAAGGAGAGTTTTGAAAAAGAACCGTGGAAAAGAGATTTTGTAGAGAATGGTGAAAAGAGAATTTTGGGAAAGGTTTTGTGAAAAGAAATTCTGAATGTGATTATTAAGAGAGATGGTGGAAGATATGTTGAGAAATGAGATGAGATTCGAGGTTGTGATGTGATCCCAGCTCTGTGCTATATGAGAAATGATGAGAGAAAGATTGTGCAAAGTAGTGGTCGGGACTCGTTGAAGGGTTGCACGAAGGACGGGCCGACCTTAGGATAATTAAAAGATAAAAGACTTAAAAGACATACGCGGTGAGTTATGAGAGTGCGAAGTAGTGGAGAGGAAGGAACCATAGGTATCTTCGGATACTTAGGAGGAGATTGCATTAGGGGAGGACGATGACGGTGAAACGTCAAGAAGTCTAGAGTGTGTTTCTAGGCAGAACGAACTCCACATGTGGCGCACTAACGTGGTGGGGACTGGGTCTAATGTCGTGGTAAGTTCTGCGGGCCCACTAGAAACATACTGTCGCCCCCTAGATTGCAAATCGAGAACAGTGAGAGGGACTGGAACGGGGCATTGTGTTTGCCACTGCGTGGACAGTGAGCCTTGATATTATTGATATGATTTGAGGACGAGATCCTCCTGGTCTGGGACCATTTATGTGTTGTGACAGCTGTCGTGCCCGCGTGGTAAAGGTCATGTACTCCTGTTTGCTTCCGACTAGGTTGCGTGGATGACCGAGGAGATGTAGACGTGAGTGATAGTTGATAACGAAATGAATATTCTAATGATGTATGGTATTTTCCCCAAAGCATTAAAGAGGGTAATTTGATAGGACTGGATGAAAAGAAAATGAGAAATTAAGGGGAGTAAAGGAATGAAAGAAAGGAAGAAAGAATACTCGTGAGAAATACATAAGAGATAATGATAATAATAAAGATAATGATATGTTTGGTTGTTGTGTGCCTGTGCGTTATATTGTATGCTTGTATGGTCCTATTATTCTGCCTAGCGTAATCCCACACCGTCGACGATCCGTCGTTCGGAATGCTTACTCTCTCCTGTTCGTTGGCATATCGGTGCTGCTGGTATTTCAACGGGCAGATGGAGTACTGCATGGATGTCACCACGTGGAGTAAGTACGGAAGAGGTTGGAAGCGCAACTCAGGTGGTTGGGTATGGACCGGCTATACCCAGATCGTAATTGCAGATCCAGAACATCTACTCAGTGGAGCTAACCTGGAGCCGCACGTGGGGCAAGTCACCGTACGAGGGTATAGGAACTACGCGGAGAAGTTTCGGTACGAGACTTGGAGGAATACTTCCCTTCTTCATGAGGTGGAGCCGGAATCAATTAGCAATGAGGGGACAGCAACAAGAAAGGCATCATCCTCGGAAGTGAGGAGATAACGCAAGAGGAAGGAGGGACTTCATCCGATCGTGTTCAATAGGATAGTTTAAGGATAAGATTATTAATTTAAGTTTGTTGTGAAAGTTTGAAGTAAGGGTTACCAAGCCATGAACCATTTATGTAATCAAGCTAAGTTTTCAAACTGATGGATGGAATGCATTTTCTGCTAAGTAACTCATGAGAAATTTTGAAAGATGGTCAAGGCGGTTTAAAACCAAGTTCTTCTATCGAAACAAATGTTTTATAAAATGAAAAGTTTTTAGTAACAACTCGGTTTTCGAAAATGGGTATTGAGAATACCAAGTACTTTTCAAACATGTCAACAATGTTTTATAAAAAAAAAAATTTGGCCGTATTTTTACAACTATAACAAGTAAAAGCTAATTATTTTGGTTTACGAAAATCGGGCTGTTACAGTTCCTAAGTTCTGTGTGATGCTACGCTTCTTGCTATTTTTATTACAGGTATAGAAGGAGCTTACACGAGTTATGACCGAACAGGAGTACATTCCACATCGTGGAGTGTAATTAGCAAGCTGGGTGACCATATACATTGGTCTGGGGTTTTATTTTGGAAAATCTCGTTGTATATATTTACTTTATATTTTGAGAGCTAAACAACCCAAGAAATTATTACTCTTTTGGAAATGATGTAATGGATGATCTAGACTGTATTTTGGCCCTTCTGGCCTACTGTGGTTTATATGAAAATGTTTATACAGGTTGTTCAGGAAAATAATATTTTGGAAAAGTCTATAAAACAAAGGAAACTCCGTCCGATTTTACGGAGATTTTTATAATAAGCTTATGTTAAAAAGAAATTTTCAAGTTCTTAATCTTTATTAATGGCTAATTAAGGGTAAATAAAGTAGGGTGTTACACATGAATATGAGAAGATTCCTAAAGTGAAACAATAGAGGGGAAGATGAAACAATAGAGAGGACCAGAAAAGGAAAAAAAAAGCCCTACCCAATCTGGTCGACTCGCACAAGCCAGATAAATAGACTGGTTTATACTCTCAAAATTTGACCCAAATAGATCTTAGGCCATTTTGGCATGCTTTAACAAAACCAGAACCAATCGAACTCCGAACCGACCCCATAATATCATTTAAAAACCTTGCCCGATCTAGTTAAAAATTAAAGGTGGTCTACTATCAGCTTTAGCTAGATCTTTGGCCCAAATTTCATTCGGACATTTTTGGCCCAAACCAATCATGGCCCGAACCCGAACCAACAATGCCAATTGTCAAAACTAGTGTACCAATTATCTAAACATCACCAATTGCACACAAGCTCCAGCAACTATCTGCTCCACGGACAAGAGAAGAAAAGGTGGTCTCTAGTTTCCATAACGCCAGTGCATAAATCGCAAATTGGATTGATTGTCATGAACAAAGCTTGGCTGTCTTTAGTTCTGAGTTTATCAAGCATAGTGAGCCATAGAATAAAACAATGTTTATTAGGAATAGAGAAACTATTCCATACCAGTTTGTGATGAACAAAGGCTTCTTGAGGGCCAAGCAAGAACGTATAGCCTTCCTTCACTTCATAAGTTCTATTTTGATCACCCTTCCAGTAGCCATTTTCATAGCCATTCCTAAGCTTGTCCCTGTCCTTTATACTAGGATATTTAGTATAAGACTTATAAGTGGTTTTGTTGTAATTTTAAAATGTGAAAAAATGATTTTTTTTTTGTTTTCACACAAATGTTGTCCAGAATTTTGATTCAAAGTATTTTCATTTTAGAAAGTGTTTTGAATGATTTAAAGCTTAAGTTTTAAGTATTATAAGATATAGTAAAAGCTAGATTGAAAAAAATTGAAGTTTTTCGGTGTTTTTGGGCTTAAAGGAGCTGTTGTCCAGCAAGGACTAGCCACTCAACCAATTAGTTGATTTATTTTATTTCTTGACTTATTTATAATAATTTTGAGGTGTTTAAAGTATGGTAAAAAGTTGGATTTGATTTGAGAAAATAATGACGTTTTACGTTACCCGACAAGAAATAAAATGAGTTTTCGAAAAAATGTTTTGATATTAAGGATAACAATTATTTAAATAGACTTGTAATATTAGTGTATTTTGTTTAATACGAGGGATTTAAAAGATGGGAGATTGGAGTAGCTAACAGTTGGAAGGACCCACGACGATTTTGGACAATTACCTGCTGACACTAGATGTGAGAGGAGCTTCTCTAAGACACTGTGGTGTTTAGGTAATATATTAAGACGTTCCTGATCATCTCAAAGGTCGGAACTTAGTGGTCTCTGAGTTAGTAGTATAGTGACAATTGTCGTGTGTGTGTGGCCACTTAAACGAAGGATACAAATACCACATATTATCATATGTTGTTGTTTGATATGATTATGCCTTGATGATAACATGATCTATTTTTATCTATTTATGCATGAAGAATATTTTATTTATCTGAGGCTGATTATGGTTAATATTTTGAGAGACGTCTGCTACGTCTTGATTAAGAAATCTCAGTTAAAAGAATGATGTTAATTGTGGGGAAAATAATTATGATTAAGAGTTGCAATCAAGAGCTTTTGAAAATTTAAAAGATACAAGAGAGAAGTATAAGTCCCTGCTGGACTCAAGTCCTTATTAAGTAAGGCAAACGTCATAAAATAATAAGATGAAATGAATTCTAGATTCAAATGTTGTTGGATGCTCCGAGCTCGTGGAACGCTGGATTTCTCGGTATGCACGAATGATGTGACGTGCCGATTATGTGACCCTGGAGTTGGCCACGTGAGCTTCAAGGCCGTGGTTTCAAGTCATGGAATTTTGTTGCTGAAAAGCAACGATCGGGAAAAGTTGATAATTAATTAGTGGTCGAGATTTATTGAAGGGATAAATAAGGGTGAATCGACCGAACCTTTACAATTAATAAAAGAAAATAAAATACTAAAAGACATTTGCCAATGCGGTGAGATGTGTGAAGTAGTGAAGGAAGATACCCTTGTTGAGAATCATGTTTTCCCATGATGATGTTTTGATGATGACAACATGAACATAAATATTGAACAGGTACATGGATGATGTCAAAGCGATTGTGCGTGCTTGTAGAATTTGACCTTTTAGGGTTAGTTGTATTTTCTGTAAAACAACAATTAGTCTAAGACACTCAAAGTTCAATTTTAATATTACTAAGAGAAGATGATGATGTTTTTCATATTAAAAACTAGAAGAAGATTTTTTATAACTCAGCTCCTGGAAAAGTATTTTGAGAAAATCTTTTGCGAAAACCTCTGGTTACAATCTTTTTATGAAAATCTATTTTTAAACTAAAGTAATCGATTAGGCCTTTGGAATAATCGATTACCTTATGCAAATTTTGTAACCTGAGAGCAAGTAATGGATTACTTAGCTTCATGTAATGGATTACTTCCTTGGGCTGGTCACCTGAGTGTAAGTAATCGATTACTTGAAGATAATAATCGATTATCTTTGATGTTGCAAGCTAGCTTTCTATCAAAACCAGTAAGTAGGTAATCGATTACCCAGACCAAAGTAATCGATTAATGATGCTGCATTTTTTTGAAAAACAAAACCAGAGAGCAGGTAATCGATTACCCATATCCAAGTAATTGATTACTCATTTTCAAATTTTGAAAAATGTGCTGAAATCTATTTGATTCACAAAATGATTTCTTTCCTTATTTGATTGATCATGTTTTCTGATTAAAAACCCTTCTTCTATCTTTTTGAAAACTCTCTCTCCTACACACTTCATTTTTTAATATCATTTTGAAAAACCTTTTTGGAGAAATATCATCATCATCTTCTTCTTCTTCTTCACTCTTTTCTAAAAGAACAAAAACTTGAGTGTGCCTTAGAACTAAGAGTTGTTATAGGATCTATATTGTTGTATCAGGTCTAATTAGAGAGCATTATTGTTAGTTGCACAAAAAGTCTCATTTGTAAACCTTTATCTGTAAGGGGAGTGTTAGCCTTAGCGATTAAGGAGTGTTATTCCTTAGGTGGAACGTGTGTCGCGTTCTTAGGGTGAGAAAACCCTTGTGTATTGGGTAGTGTCTAGACGAACGGTGGGGCACCTAGTAGTTAGGCTATCCTGGAAATCTAGGAAGTGGGTTCCTAGTTGTTTGTTTTGAGGTCCCTAGCGAACGGAGGTTCCTAGTAGCATGCGGGGCGCTCTTGCTTATATTTGAGGCTGGTTGTCCCTGTTTCAGTTAGTGAAGAAAAACTCAAGGGGGTCGCTTGGGGACTGGACGTAGGTCTTTCGCTGGAAAGGCTGAACTAGTATAAAAACTATGGTGCACAATTTTCTATCCCTTATATCTTTACTATTTCGTTGCAAGTTTTTATTTTTGCGATAATTGTAACATCCCGCATTTTCTGGACTCAAATAGATCAATGAGATTTTATTTAAAAATGAATTTTCAGAATTTAAGAAAGATTTCCAGATGAATGTTTTAGCAAATGATTTTATTTGAGTTTGATTTCATGAAAACCAAGTTATGATTTGGTCATTTGAGGTTTCTTAAAGAAATGAATTTTTGTTTTGTGATCAAAATAAATTTGGTAACTTTGAAAGAGCATAACTTTTCAACCGTTTTTTAGAAAATTATGATCTTTATATGAAAACGATCGCGTTGAAAAGTAGAATTTTAATATGTAATTTTTATAATTTTCTGGGTTGATTTGCAAAAATTTATTTTTGAGTACTTGAAGGACGATTTTTGAAGGTATTAAGGAGTGAAAATGATTTGAGACTTCAAATAACTCATTCTTTTTGAAAATCTTTGATTTATGTGAAAATGTGGTTTTGGAAAATAAAGTAAAGTTTATATTTTCAGCTAATTTGTACGGTTTATTGATTTTCTTAGGAATTGTATCTTTGAAATCTTTGAGTTTGTGAATATGTGTTTTATTATACTAAGAGTAAAATAAAGTGCATGCGAAATTTAAATGATAAATTTGAATGGAATAAGTGCATGATTTGTGTGAATGTGAATGTGTGTATGATGCACGATTTCATGATTTAATTCTATGTGCTTATGATGATAAAATGAAAAGAAATTATATGTGTATGTGTGTGTGTGTGTGGTTCGGCCGAGTGAAGTCCAAGAGAGCCAAGGAAAGCTTATTTTCTTATGCATTAAGAAAGTAGGAAATTAGAAGGAAATTAGTAGGAAGAGTAGGAGGTGAGTGCCATGATGCCTAGTGAGACTTTCTTTCCACCTTGTCTCCCCCTTGATAAGACCCATTTCATGCAACATTTTGGATGGACCAAGTTGCCCTTAAGCCTACACCCTAAACCAAGGTTAGAAGAGGAAAATTACCCACCCTTGCTTTGCCTATATAAGCCGTGTGTGTGAGTGTTGGCTTTGGTTCATTTTTCATTTCCTTCACATTTCCACCAACACAAACACTTTGGTCCAAGAGCACATCAAACTCTTGAGACCCTTAGAGCAAAAGAGTGAGGCTGTGAGGGTGAGGTAAAGAAAGGGAGAGTGAGAATCCAAGTTCTTGACCAAACACCTTTGATTTCTTCCTTCAAACACATCCTTCTTCAAAGCTTAAGAGGAAAACCACCCATCAACCCTAAAGGAGAGGAGGCCGAAGCAAACCTTAGGAGAAGGAGAGAAGGATTTGAAGCTTGGTGTTTTTAGAAATTTTGTTTAAGGTAGTTGTTTAAGAGAAGCTTTAATGTAATAATTTGTTTTGTAAAAGGACTTTATGATGGACTTTGTTTAAGTTTAAATTTTTGTGATGCATGTGTTTATTTTCTTATGATCTTGAAGTTTAAATGGCTTGCATGTTATTTGTATGACTTGATCTTGAATAATTGTGCTAGAAAGCTTTGATCTTTGATTTGTAAGTGTTTTTCTTCACGGTTTTGTGTAAGATTTGAGTTTAAGTTTATATCTTTGCCTTGATCTTCTTTTGCATGTCTTGATCTATGGTTGATCTTTAAGAAAACATGAAGCTTGAGTTTGTATGTTTGTTTTGAGTGCAAAATCTTAGCTTTTCTTTGATGCATGTCACGATTTTCAAAAGAAAATAAGATTAACCAACTTTAACAATGATTTTGATGTAAAAAGGATTTTTTAAACAAGATTTTGTGTGTGTGATGATGATGGTGATGATTCGGTTGGAGTTTAAGAAAGAAAATGATGCTTTAAAAGTTTTACATGATTTGATTTAGAAGTTTTAATCTTTGCATGTGAAAATAAACCTAAGATCTTGCCTTTTTGCATGTTATCATTCGGCCAAACTTAGGGAAAATAGAAAATCATGTTTAATCATTATTTAAGTTACATGCATGGTGAGATTTATGTGATTTAAAAATCTAAAGTACATGCATGAAATCATGAGAGGTTTAAAAGATAAAGATCTTGACATGACCCTTTGATTTTATCATGATGGATTTAGTTAAAGAAATGAAATATAAGTTTGCTAAATTTATATGTGAAGCTTACGATTTTAACTCCCTAAATATCAAGTTAGTTCATTTTGTTTTGAATGTGTGTTTTCTTGTTAGGTTTAGAGATTTCCAAACCCATGAGAGTTTGAATCTTTGATTGAAAAATTTGAAAATAATTTTCATGCTCCATTCGGTTTTAAGAACAAATCTTGTTCGAGCCATTCTATTTTCTTGTGTGTTATTGTTTGAGTTAGCCTTGAATAAATGAAGTTGATTTGGTGTATTGAGTGATTTTTCCTAAGCTCCATTTGGTTTGATTAAGAAATAAAGGAACCTAAATTGATTTTCTTTTTCATGCTAGATTAAAGATGAAACTAATTGATTTGTAAGAAGTTGACATATTGAAATCATAGTAAGGATATTTCTTTTCTTAATTCGGTCATGATGTTAAAGTAGGATAATGTGTTTAGAAAGTTATTCTCATATGTGCCTGTTTGTTTAAATGTTAGTAATCATTAGTGTTTGAAATTTGTAAATATAACTTTGTCTCATATAGGAGGAGATTCGGCCATGCTTAGAAAATAGGAGCATGTGTTTGATTTTTGTTTTATGTGCATGAATGATGAGTGTAAAGTGATGCATGGATAATGAATGGCTTGTGATATTATATTTGTGTGTTTGAATTATTTGAATGTTTAATATTTTAAAAGGTTTTTGAATTGATTCTTGTGTTATTTTCTTTGATTGAATTCGGTTTTGAAAAGAATAAAACAAGTAAAATGATTTGATTAACTAAAAAGTATTGTTTTGAAAAGATTTTCATATGATTTTTAAAGTTCATGGTTTTAATTTAACAAATGGTTTTTTTATGAGAAAACCTTAAGATAAATGTGGCCTTTATAAGAGCCAAGGAATTATTCTTGTTGTATTAAACAAGTTTTTGAAAAGATCATTATGAGTTTTAAATTCTTAAGTATGCGGCTAAAGAAATGTTTTTACTTGATCCCGATTATGAATTAAAAACCAAAGTGATTTTTAAATAAGAAGTTTTGGTAATGTTGTCTTGTTTTCGAAATAATTTTATAAGAATGATCTTAACAAGAGAGAGCTATTTGAGTTTCCAGTAACAATCGGGAAGCAGTTACGAGCGTTGCAGCGGAAATTAAGGAGCGTATCGTGGATTATCGTCAGTTGAGGTGAGAGACAAGTTTCCCCCAAACACCGTGGTATTTAGGTAACATATTAAGTGTTTCGACCATCTCAAAAGTCGAAACTTGGTGGTTCTGAGTCAGTAGCACGGTGGCAATTGTATTGATTGTGTGGCCACTCATGTGAAGGAGACAAAGACCACAATAGATTATGTGATAGGTTTAAGTGATGTTGATTGTATGATAATGTGTTACTTTTATTTGATGATGAATTTATTATGCATGCTAATGTTCGATACTGTAGTGGGAATTAATGATAATAATGTGAATAATAATAATGAATAAGCAGAATAAAAGAGATGTGAGAAAAAGTTTAAGAAAGACGTTGAGATGTTGTGGAACTTATAAGGACTAATAGTTGTTGTTAAGTAAGACTTGATGAATATGATGTGGATGAGCCAGAGCTAGGGAAAAGTGATGCTGTTGTTGCCTAGTGAAATAAGATTTTTTAAAAAAATATTAGAATGATATTTTTTGAGAAAGTTTTGTGAAACGATACTTTTGAAAAGTTTTATGAAACATGATTTTTGAGAAAAGCTGTGGACTATCATTTTTGAGAAAAGTTTGTGAACTATTATTTTGGAAAAAGTTTGAGAAATATTATTTCTAAGGAAAGTTGTGAAAACCTTTTTAGAAAATTTTTATGAAACATTATTTTTGAGAAGATATGTGAAACACTGTTTTTGAGAAAAGTTTTGCGAAACAATATTTTTGAAAAGGTTTGTGAAACACTATTTTTGAGAAAACTTTTGTGAAACATTGTTTTTGAAAAGTTTTGTGAAACATTATTTTTGAGAAAGTTTACGAAAGGATATTTTAAGAAGATGAGGAAATAGATTTTTGAGATGGACTATGAAATGAGTTTTGAAGAAATGATGGAACGAGAAGTTGAGAAAGATGGAGAAATGAGATACAAATTGTCAAGGCGATCCCAGCTCTGTGCCATGTTAAGCAAAGAGATGTGTTGCGAAGAGTAGTGGTCGGGACTTGTCGGAGGGATGCACTAAGGGCGAGCCGACCTTAGGATTATGATGTTAAAATAACAAAACCTTTAAAAGACTTTAAAAGACATGAATTAACGCGATGAGGTATGAGTGTGACGTCGAAGTAGTGGAGAGAAAGGAACGATGAGTATCTGTGGATGCTCAGGAGGAGATTGCATTAGGGGAGGACAATGACGGTGAAACGTCAAGAAGTCTAGAGTACATTCTAGGCAGAACAAACCCCACATGTGGCATATGAACGTGGTAGGGACTTAGGGGCCAAAGTCGTGGTAAGTTCTGCACTGCAGACTAGAATAGTACTGTCGCCCCCTAGATTGCAAATCTTGAACAGTGAGAGGGACTGGAATGGGGCATTGTGATTGCCACTGTACCCGAGTTTTCTACAGTGAGCCTTGATTATTTGATATATTATGAATTGAATTGAATTGAGACTGTACCCGAGATTTCTACAGTTCTCCTGGCTTGGAGCCAATTGATGAGACAGTTGTCGTGCCCGCGTGGTAAAGGTCCTGTACTCCTGTTTGCTTCCGACTAGGTTGGATGGATGACCGAGGAGATGTAGACGTGTGTGCTAACTACGAGAGCGATTTCCTCAATGATGATTATAATTCCCCCGCATCATTGATGGATACGATTTCATAAAACTTAAATAAGAAAAGAAGAATTATATATATATTATTGAGAATAATCCTTAAGTGATAACATGGAAAGGAAGATGAGATTGTGTGGTGATGGAATCAGAGTTGCACAGCAGAAGCGATTCTTGTGGTTATGCAAGAAGTTTTGAGAGAAGAAAAGTAAGGGAAAAGAGTAAGTGTTTGCATGCTTAAATATGATTGCTTCTATATGTTGTTTGTTTACTTGTTTTTGTTTATTCTTAATATCTTACCTATTGTAATTCCACACTGTTGGCATCACATGCTTGGGAATACTTACTCTCTCGAGTCTTTCTGTCTGTGTGCTTGTTTATATTATGTCAACCCTTTAGTCTATGGATCCGGTTAAGTTCAAGTTCGACATTCGAGACGAGGGAAGATGGGAAGTGAATTACAGAGGTTGGGAGTGGCGTGGAGTCACCGAGGTTCGCGTCTTCGACCCCAACCATACGTTGCAAGGAACAGCACCCGATACTCGCACCTGTCGCTTTGTGCTCGCGGATTTGCAGACGGGCGGACCAACCGACTATCATGGTGGGCATCCGATGCCTTTGCCTGCACGCATTGATCCCGAGGCCGAGGAGCTAGAGGAGTTGGATGAGGCTTTGGACGATTTACCGGACAAGGCTTTCGAGGCTACGCAAGAGGATGAACCCGAGGAAGACCCAAAGGAGGATCCTGACGAGGACATAGACTACCCGGATGCAGATGTGATTGAAATCGACTCGAGCGAGGCACCTTCCGTGGACCCATCGACTTCAGCTTAGTGGGCCTGGTGGTAGTTCTTTAGTTTATCTTGAAGTATTTTATTTCCTTGTTTTTACTTAGTATCATTGCAGTACCATGATGTAACCCCAAAACTTATGTGAACGAAATTTGTTTTCAATGGGCACCACTAATTTTGATTATGAAAGAAAGTGGGCTATGATAATTGAGTTGAGAAGAAGCAAGTTGCAAAGTGCGGTGTCTTGTGACACTTCGGTTTGGAACTTGATGTCTAACATGATGTGTGAGAACACCTTTTTAATTGTAAAAGAGTTTTGAAAACTTAGTGGTTCTCATACTCATGTTACTCAACCATGTTACATGTTAAAAAAAAAATTTTGCCCACATTTTTACTACATTTTGTGATTAAAGAAGTATATTTTCAAGTTGCCAAATCGGGGTGTTACAATAATCTTATTTTCGGCATCATAAAAACTATTTTGATGTTTTAAATTATCTAGCGCGAGAATTGCGTTTTAGTGTTGTTAATATATTCGATCTCGCGAGTAATAGTTTTCCAATATTAATTTAACTATATTGTTTCGCTTGCGCTTAAAACGTTTTCAATCGTTCTTTAAGTCTTCCGCTACGTAAAATCTCTATAATCTTTTTCAGAACGTATTGAATCGATCGTTTTCCAATGTTTTTATAAACACCCAATTCACCCCCCTCTTGGGTGACGGCTGCCAATTCTAACAACCCTGTGCTATCTGCGAATACTCAGGTGTTGATTGTGATAGGGGAGGGTGATGACGGTGAAACGTCAAGAAACCTCGAGTACTTTTGTAGGCAAAACTAGTCTATATGTGATCGGGACTTAAGACCTAGGGGATCGTAGCGTGCGTGTTCTGCACTCGAGACTAGAAAAGTACTATCGTCCCCTTGATCAAATTCGAAACGGTGAGTGGGAACTTAAACGAGGCAGGCAGTTCGATTGGTTTGGGCCCCTGCGATATCGCACTATTGTGAAATATTAATTATGATTATCTTAGCTGACCCAGAGTGGTTGCATCGTTTGTTTTCTCGGTTGTTCTACCTGCGTAGGTTAATGTTCATGTACGTCTAGTTTGCTTCCGATTAGGATTGGGAGGATGTGGAGAAAATGTAGACGTATGTGCTAACAAATTCCCTTTGCCTTGATGATGATTCTTTCCCCACATCATCGAAGGATACGATTCTCATAAGATTTAAAAAGAAAAGTTAAGAACATTGCAAAAGATTTATAATGCACAATGATGTTGAGAAATGATTTTGAGAAAGAGATCAATGATGTCGAAAGAAGAATTGTAAGCATGAGATTTATGAATAAGTGATGATGATGATGATAATGTGAAATATGTCGCATATCTTATATGTTGCCTTGATGTTGTTGTTTTATGTCCTAATATTTTGCCTATTGTAAACCCCACCCCGTCGATGATTATTCGTTCGGGATGCTCACTCTTTTGCTCGTTTCTGTCCTTCTTTCGGCATTTGATGCCGCAAATTCCAGATGGCGTACAGAGTAGAGGTATCTATGGTCCCATTGGGGGAAGGAGCATGGGAGTTTACTCAGGACGGGTGGATATGGTGCGGGGACATCTGCTTGGAGGTTACCGACCCGCGGTTTACCCTTAGTGGTACGGCGGATTTGGGTAATATGATGAGTAAGCTTGTGTTACGGGATCAAGAGGATGAAAGTCCGCCAAGCGATCAAGAGAACGTGGTGAATATTGTGCTACCCAATGTTGACGGAATCTACGCAGATGCTGAGGAGTACCCGGAACTAGAAGGGGTACCTGTTGAGGACGGAGATATGTAGATTAGGACTTGTAGTTTATGATTTGTAAGTATGTATTATACCCTCTTGATAATACTGAGGTATTGTTGCTCAGCCACTATGCAACTGCTTGAATTGTAGTATGTTTTGGGAACTGACTGTCTTGAGGAATTTAGTATGGTGACTCATAAAATTTGTGAACTGGGATTTATTTTAGCAATTAAAATATTTTCTAGAATTGATTAAAAGAGTTTCAAAGCGCGATGTTAGTAACATCTCGGTTTGAAACTTGATAGATGACGTGTGATATGACAGACGGATTTTTGTGATGCAAGTATTGAGACCAAATTGTTTCGTGAGAATAGCTCCATGCGCATGTCATCAATAAAAAAAAATTCCCAGATTTTTACTAAATAAATGATATTTTCAAGTTTCCAAAATCGAGGTGTTACAAATTTCACGTGCCAAACGGACCATTAGAGTAATTGTAATCTAAAATATAATAAAAAGCTAACTATTTTTAAACTATTAAAATTATAGTTCCTAAAACAACATTCATTAGTTCTAAAATAATCCTTGCAAAAATTTTCTTGTAAGACAATTTGGTCCCTACAAAAATTTTGTTAATTAGATTATTCAAATTTTTCAAATCATTATTCCCAACCAAGATATATATTATAATTTTAAACTAAATAGATTATTTAAGTCTTGCCAATCATTATCCCCAATCAAGATATTATCTGCCTGTGATTAGATCCCTATGATTTTTTTTTTTTAAATATATATATATATATATATATATAAATAAGTTGTCGTAATAAACTCAATTTTTAAATTTATAAACATAGTTGTAATTAGATCAATCTTCTAAATTATATATTCTATAAAATAGAAAATATTCTTACTTATCTTTCATTCTAGAATTGTGTGCTTTCACGCAATCAAACGTCATCTTTAACCAGGTGATCATAACGATTGTAGTTGGGTATATGACAAATCATGTAGAGGGATGTGAGTGACGTAGATGGGATTTGTCCTTCCTTGTCAATAGGAATTATATCTCGGGCCCCTTGACTGAGTGAGACGGTGAAATGTATGGCCATACTCAAGACAGTCAATATGAGATATTGACGAGACTTGTTTAGACGCGTCTACTCAGGGATCAAGAAACCATAGGTTACACTGTACATGGATGACACCTTCCATGCCATGAGTGTAACTAAGATATTTGGACAAAGGGATTAAATTTACACATGATCATTGGTCACACTAAGGTTATGTCAGATCACAGACATTCCTGTCACTTGGGTAGCAATGACGTGTTGCTAGATACCGCTCATTGCTTGTAAACTTAAAATGAGATTTTAACTTTACTGCCAACGTTACAGGAACCTATAAGGTCACACACTAAGAACAGATAAATTGGAAATATCACTTTTGATAAAAAAAATACAATAGTTGTATTTTTATAAAATTTACATCCGTGCGATGCACAGTATGACCATGGATGCATTCTGATATGTGCTGCCAAGCCCAGCCCGCTGGTCTAATACTATTATAAATAATAGTATTAACCTTAGGGTTTTGGTACGTGTGAGACATAGAACGACAACCCTAACAGTCCATATCAGAGAGTGAGTGATACATTGAATCTCTCTCTTCTCCGCTAGCACTGAGAAGAGAGACGTGACTCCAATTGGGAACCTGTTCGTGTGGATACCAATAGAGGCGCGACTACCTTGCTGCGCTCGTGATTGACGTGGATTGTTCGTGGACGATCTGACCAGCGCCGTTGTTCTCCTCTTCGCATCAAGTGGTAAACGTTTTTCTATTTCGAATCATGCTCTCTTGCATGGATCCTGTTCTTGAAATAGGTTATTTCGGTTTTTTTTCCGCTGCATATTCTGATCCCTATTTCCAGCAAAATCAACCTATAAAGAGTGACAACAGTTCTGGAAGCCTTCTATCGTTTGACCACTCTAGTGTACTCAAGATAGAATCCCAACAAGGAGAGAAACCAATAATCCTCTACTCTCCACCAACTCCTCATTCTGCAGCCAACACTACTATGGCTGCTGTATTGGATACAGGCAACTTTGTGGTGCAACAATTGAACCCCAATGGATCCACAAAGAGTGTGTTGTGGCAAAGTTTTGATTATCCAACTAATATTTTGCTCCCTGGGATGAAGTTAGATATTGTGAATCACAAAACTGGTCATAATTTGTCGTTGGTTTCATGGTTGAGTTATACAGATCCAGCTCCTGGTCCCTTCAGCCTTAAATGGGAACCCAAAGAAGGTGAATTGATCACTAGGCGACAAGGGCAAGTCATTTGGAAAAGTGGAAAACTAAGAGACAATAGGTTTGAGCACATCTCATAGAATTCCCCCGCAAATTATGCTATTGTATCAAATGAGGATGAAGACTATTTCACAATAGAGACTTCGACTAATTGTAACATCCTGATTTTCTTTGGTATTATAAATTTTGAGTTTTATCAAATTAAAAGATTAACTCTTGTAAATAATTATTTAAGTGTTGGGTATTTTCATAAAGTACCGTATAATATTTCTATTGGACAATTTTATTTATATATTTTAAGGTGAATTCATTTAAAGGCAATTACCCTATTTTAAAAATATATTTTCTCTACTTTACTTTGATTTAGATATACCAATATATATGAAACCCTATTTTGTTTCCCTTCTTCCTCTTGAGCCGCCACCCCCACCCACGGTCTCTCCCTCCATCTCCCACGCCACTCTCCCTCCATGTTTCTCTCCCTCACGTTCTTTCTCTCTCCCAGCCATCTCACTCTCCCTCTCTCTCCCTGGAATTGCCGCCGCTGTCCACCGCGCGTGCGCGTTCCTCTTCCTCTTCCTTAGCTCGCGCCGCCACTCATGTCCTCCCTCCAGTCGCGAGTCGCGACTTGTTGCTGTCGTGTTGCTGCCGTGCAGTTTGCTCACCGCCGTCATCCAAGGGTGATGCCGCCATCTTCATTTTCGTCTTCCTCCATGGGTTCCATGTGTCGCTGCTGCCATTGTCATTGAAGGAGGTTCGCGAATCGCAAGTCACGGATCTCCCTTCGCTGCTGGTCGTAGAGGTCATGGTCGCCGCCGCCGCCCCTCCGGTGCTCTCTCCCAATCGCTTTCCAGATCGCAATCCTTTAAGGGAGCCGTCATCAACACTCACACCATTGTCACCGGGATCGAAGCTCGTGGGTTGTCTTTGTTAGCTGCTACGCCGTGAACCATTCGGGTTGAGATTGATCGAACTGGTGTTGGTCTCTTCGCTGCTTCAAAAATTACATATGTGGGTAAATCCCTAATACCTTTTTAAGTGTTTTGTGTTGCTTTTTGATGATAATAATATTAATAGTAATAATGTTGGTAATGATTTTTATAGTGATAAATTGTTTTGGAACCTTAGTATTGTTTTGGGAATTAAATGGTATTATTCCTTATATTGATTTTAAAAATAATAATAATATATTGCTATTGATGATGATTTTAATGGGTTGATACGGTTCGTAATTATATCGAATTAACCATTATGCCGAATGATCAGTTTTAAAAGTATTTTGTTAAAGACTTAAAGGTGTTAGGTCCCTAAGTAACTGAGTTGTTGTTTAGTGAGGTTGAGTTGTCCCTGAACTAAACAATACACCAGTTAATTAGGAACCCGATATATTTGGCATACGTTAATTCGGGTTAAAACCTTAAACGTTAATTTCAAGTTAAAGGGAAGTGAAATTTATTGAATGTTGGAAATGTGATGTTCACTTATTTTGAGCCGAGAACACTTCCTTTTAATTCGGAATTAATAGTGTTAAGTAGTGTATCATTTGATTTTTTGTGTGAGTCGTGATTTAAGTTACTTGAATTCAAATTAGTTTGATAATTACGTTAGTTTTGAAAGTTAGCGTATTTTAATAAAAAACTATATTATTTTATCGAGAAGGCAACAGTGCTAATCCTAGATTTTATTTAATTTTTGTTTATGAATTATAATCAAATGATTTTGTGACTTAAATGCTTGTCTAAAATACAATGCCTTAATACTTATCAATTTTTCGAGATTTTGAAGTTAGTTTGTTTTTATTTCCATTTCTAACTTCCCTGGAAGTAAAGTACTAAACTGTTTGTCTTAATACGATTTCGACGTTGATTGTTTATGTTAAGAAAAATCTAGTATTTAAATTTTAAATCGGTTTTGAGGAGATACTAAATGATCTATTATTTGTATTATTTAAGAGAAAATAAAGAAGGTTTAAATGAACATTAAGTGATTGATTGATCAAAATGTCCAAATAGGACTTTGCGAATTGAGTCAGTTGTTGTTTGATTTTGTGTGACACAATTAGGGGAATGGAATTAATTTGGGATTGATCGCAACGCGAAAGCAATGGACTTTACTACGATTGAACATTATCGTACAAAAAGGAATTTGTCTTTAGAAAAGCAAGGTAAAGAGTGAGTGTTACCTTATCTTAGGGATGAGTTTCTAGTATGTATATAGTGCTTGCTAAGAGTTTGTTGCTAGTTTTAGGATTTTGCACCTTAGGGTAGTTGATAAAGCTGATAATTTGAACCTAGGAAATTAAGTAAATAATTAGGAAAGTAAATTGGAATGTGAAATAATTAATGATGATGTTATGCGTTATTATGTGCTATATGTGCTGATATATTTGCTAAGTGATTGAATGATGTTTAAGAATGATCCATTGATTTGAGACCCAGAAAATGTGAAAGTAAGTAATAAATAATTGATTAGAAAAGAGAAAGATAAATGAATAAGGGATAATCAAACCAATAATGTGATTGAGAGAAGTACTTAATAAAGAATATGATATAAAAATGTGTGGAATCCGACTGCAATGTGACGCGAATCGGATAGTCCACAACCAGAGTAATATATATATTTTTATGTGTGGAATCCGACTGCGATGTGGCGCGAATCTGATAGTCCACGAAAATATTACATGGTAATCCCTTGCGGCCGGCTGCGATTGTGTGCGAACCGGTATCCGACTGCGATGTGGCGCGAATCGAATGAGTCCGCGTCAAAGGATTACCAAGTGCTCCCTTGCGGTCGACTGCGATAGTACGCGAATCGGTGTCCGACTGCGATGTGGCACGAATCGGACGAGTCTGCTTCAAAGGAGTAACCCCCCTCACTTGTGCAATCCGACTGCGATGTGGCGCGAATCGGATCGTACGCTCCGACTGCGATGTGGCACGAATCGGATCGTACGCGCGGCCGACTGCGATGTGGCGCGAATCGGACCGTGTGCATAAATAAATTAAAGACACTAATATCGTGCGGCCGACTGCGATATGGCGCGAATCGGACCGTACGAAAAGATGAAAAGCTTACAATAATCTACAAAAATCTGAAAAATATGATAGAACATGAGAAATAAGAGAGGAAAGAATTATGAAAAATAAGTAAAGTGTTAAAGTGAATAGAATGAGAAAAGACCATTTTTTCCACAGGTAGTGAGTTTGAGCTAGCACAGGTACCGGCCGAGCAGGAGTACTCTCCCTTACAGGGAGAGTAGGGTTTATTTAGTAGGACATGGAAATGTCCTGGGCCCTTTTGATTTGCTGATGTGATTCATTTTTGTTGTTTATGTATATAGTTTTGGTGGGCCCAGGATAACTCCTTTGGGGAAAGGAGACTTTTGAGAAAATACAATTCCAAAACTTGTTTATAACTGCTGCTTTACTCTTATGCTTTTATCCTGATGATGTGATATATGATGTTATGCCCTGCTGGCACTCTGGAAATTATAAAGACTATTTAGCATGTTGAAGACAAAATCTAAATTTTTGGAAAGTTCAAAAAACAAAGGAAACTCCGTCCGTTTGACGGGAGAATTTTATAAGTTAAAAATGAAATTTTAAATTCACTATTTTCAATAATGGGTATTTAAGGGTAATTAATGTAGGGTGTTACACTGATGACTCGCGAACAGGATGGAGGATATCGCACAGTGGGAAGTTAGAAGGTTTGAAAGGAACTTATATTGCAAGGGCAGATTTGTGTTATGGGCATAATACTGATGGAGGGTGCCAGGAATGGGAGATACCTACCTGCAGGTATCTTGGTGACGTATTTGAGATGCAAACAGGTTCTCTTAATTTTTCACGTATCGTTATCAGCAATGAAACAAATAAAAGGTATGGCATAGGTGATTGTCGGGCTATATGCAAGATCAACTGTAGCTGCATTGGATTCATGTCATTAACAGATGATGGTACTGGATGTATTTACTTTTCTGGGAAATCATTAGACAATGATGTTACTTTTGAAGACGATTTATGCAGCCAAAACTTTTACACGCGGGTGAAGATACCCCAGCCGGTGAAGAAACCCCAGCACAGAGGTATGTTAGTTTAATTATATTAATATCGTTTTATAACTTCCTTCTTCATTTATATTTTGATTTTTTTATTATTTCTATGAAGGATGAGATCACTTTAAAAATTTTGATGGAGTTTTGCCGTCCATTATCGTAATTCATCCTTTTGATATCTTCTATGAAGAAAGCAACAAGTTATGGAAGCGCTTTACATACAACATTGTTGAAAAATAAATCAAAGTGAAGTTGGCAGAATTTGGCACAGAATGCAAAGGGGTAACCTCTCAAAGAGAGAACACTCAAAATGAGTTATTTTTCTTAAATTTCAACTTATCAAATGAGCTTACATTGGTATCCTATTTATAGTAATTAGACATGATTTAAATAATCAAAATAAAACAAGACAGAGGTTGGCATTTTTGACAATCAAAGCTGTCATTGTTAACAAGGGGGAGGGGGGTTGCCATTGTTGACAAAGAATGGGGTGGTTGGGGTGTTCTTGGTGGTTGGGGTGTTTTATGCTGACTTATTCTGTTGCATTCTCCCGGGATTGGAGAAAACTCGTCCTCGAGTTTAAGAGCTTTGTATTTTGAATTTTTATTCTCAATCCTTGCTCTTACTGGTTCACGAAGTTTCTTAAATTCTTTGAATCTTTGTTCAACCAAATTTAAGAATTCCAAATGATTACCTCAACTTCAGATATCTTGATGTGATTCTTGATGATGAGAGAAATCCTTGGAGCTGCTTTCTTTGTGTTGTGGAAGGAGTATGTGTTAGCATACCCATCATGTTGGGCTCGTCTATCATACTGTCATGGTCATCCTAAAAGGAGGTGGCAGACATCCATCGGAATGACATCACACCCAACTTCATCTTGGTTCAACCATTGGAGTTTGTAAGGATGTGGATAATATGGATGACCATTGGTTGGAGGTATTGATTTATCCATGGTGTAGTCAAAACTTCCGTTATCAATAATGACATTACAAATTTTCTCTTGAGTGGTGCATTGATTGTGTAGTTCTTCTCTTATGGTTGTTGTGTGAAGACTGTGTTCAACTAACAAGATCTCTTTTTGATCTATGAGAGTCAACTCTTCATCAAACAATGGTTGGACCATTCAAATGATGACATGGCTCAAGCTCTTCTTTACTCTCTTTATCTGAGGTATTCAACTCTTCATCAAATATTGATGGACCATTGAACTCATTATGGCATGGTTCAAGTTGTTTTTCATATCCTTTATGATCCTTTTCCTCAATGATAAAGATGATTCTTTGATTTGGGTAGTTGGATGCAATATGCCCATATTCTTGGCAGCTGACATATTTAACCTTGGCGTCCAATCGTCTTCCTTGTTCATCCAATCGTGTTTGTTGAATTTCAAGGGTAGCTTGAAGTTGTTGGATTTGTTTTCTTAGCTTCTCAATTTCATTTTTATTGGCATTTGATCTTGGTAGCATTTTGTATGTTTGTGGTTAGAGAGCATGATGGTAATTTTGGAATGCTAGGGCAAAATAGTAATTTTGGGATTTGTGGGGTAAAATGGGAATTTTCGGAGGGTAAAATGGTAATTTTTGGAGTAAGGGGTAGAATGGTAATTTTGGAGTGAGCTGTGAAGGGTAAAATAGTAATTCTGGATTCCAAGGGAAAAATGGTAATTATGGAAGTTGGGAAAGATACAATGGTAAAAATGATAATTTTTGGAGTTGGGGTGAAATGGTAATTTTAAGAGTTGGGGTATAATAGTAATTTTGGGAAATTGTGAGGTAAAATGGTAATTTGGGAATAATGGGATAAAATGGTAATTTTGGGAAGCAGGGGTATTATGGTAAATTTCTGTGGTCCAGGGGGTATTTTTGGTAATTTCATTTTTTTTAAGAAATATGGGGCAAAATAGTAAATTAATTAAGGATAATGGCAATTTTGTAATTACCAGATGTTGATTTGAAATAAAAGGGCAGAATGGTAATTACAAAACAATGGTAGTTTTGTAATTACGTCGTCTTCAACCTCCAGAAATTCCGGCGACTCAAAAATTCCGGCAAAAATCTCGGTGAGGCTCGGCGAGGCTCGTGTGGCCGCGTGCGGCTGTTTCCGGCGACGAGACTTGATATCCCTAGGTTTTGGGACCTTCTGAACACTTATACGGGGTCGGTTTTTGAAGAAAAGGCTTCTAAAGTGGGTTTTCGAAGGGTACTCAAATTGGCTCCAATGGGAAAACTCACAAACATCTTTCTTAACAAAACCTAAGGGCGTAGGAAGCTAGGGAACCTTGCTCTGATACCAATATGGCACAGAATGCAAAGGGGGTAACCTCTCAAAGAGAGAACACTCAAATTGAGTTATTTTTCTTAAACTCCAACTTATCAAATGAGCTTACATTGCTATCCTATTTATAGTAATTAGACATGATTTAAATAATCAAAATAAAACAAAACAGAGGTTGGCATTTTTGACAATCAAAGCTGCCATTGTTGACAAGGGGGATGGGGGTTGCCATTGTTGATAAAGAATGGGGTGGTTTGGGTGTTCTTGGTGGTTGGGGTGTTTTATGCTGACTTATTCCGTTGCAGAATTTATAATTCTAAATATCTAATGTATACTTTTTATCCAAATACGAAAAGGTGGATATGGATAAGCGTTGTAGTTGCAACTGGTTTGCTTGCCATTTGTTCTTCCATTCTTTACCAAGCTATAAACAAAAGAAAACATGTACTTGAAAGTAGTAAGATACTTCCATAACATTGCACTACATACTTTACTGAACAAGATAGATCCCTATCTTTGATTCTCAATCTTTATCTTCCTCACATATTTTCATGTAAACAGATAAGACAAGAAAAAAAAAAGAAAACTGGAATCCAAGATTCAACCGCTTCTACTGGAATAGAGGATTTTGAAGATGACTTAAACAAGCACCATGATTTCAAAGTGTTTAGCTATGAACCAATCATGGAGGCTACAAGTAATTTTTCTTCTGTAAACAAGTTAGGACAAGGAGGTTTCGGACCTGTTTACATGGTTACTTAAAATCATTTAGATTTTGGATCATTGATTTTTTTTTTCTTTTTAATTTTAGAGGGTTGATCAATTGTCAATTATCATTTCAGGGAATTTTAATAACAGGACAAAAAGTTGCTGTAAAAAGACTTTCCAAAACTTCTGGACAAGGAATTGTTGAGTTTAAAAATGAACTAAAGCTCATATGTGAACTTCAACATGTCAATCTAGTGCAACTACTTGGATGTTGCATTCAAGAACAAGAGATGATGCCGATATTAGAATATATGCCAAATAAATTAAAAGTTTGGTTTTTTTTCCTATTTGGTGAGGAATATTTGCTGTTTATTTTGCAAATGTTTTGGATAATAATAATAATAATAATAATAATAATAATAATAATAATACATAAACAAATAAATGAATAAATAAATAAATAAATAAAAGTTACTATTTTCATAACTCCCACATGCTAAACTTGCTGTAGCAAACCAAAGCATATGCAGGGAATTTTTATATTTTAACGATTTATTTCATTGACTTGTTTTCCTAACTTGAACCAATATTGATGGTTAACTACATATGTATCATGTTAAGTAACCAATAAGCATATATAAGGTAGGAGAATCATTTTTGTATTTTTATTACTCTCAACTTATATATATTATTGAATAGGCTTAATTATGTCACAAATCCCTGAAGTTTGAGGTACTTTTGCCAAATACCTTTTTTTTTCCAATGTGTGACTCCCCGAAGTTACTTCTGAGTTTGTCATATACCCCTACTACCAATTCCGGCCAATTTTGCCGGCATGTAACATCGGAATCTTGATCAGACGCAGGAGGTTGGTCATGTGATGTTGAGTGATGTCACACGTGCGAAGACGATATCTCACTTCAATTCTTTTTTCTCTTTTTTTATTTAACTAAAAAATATAAAAATATTAAGTTTTTTAGTTTTTTAAATTTTTGTAAAAAAGGATCTTCGACCACGGGGCACCAGGTGCTTAACCTCCTGCATCCGATCAGGATTCCAATGTTACATGTCAGCAAAATTGGCCAGAATTGGGAGTAGGGGTATATAACAAACTCAGAAGTAACTTCGGGAGTCAGACATTGAAAAAAAATAAGGGTATATGACAAAAATACCTCAAACTTCAGGGACCTGTGACATAATTAAGCCTATTGAATAATATTTTTTCATTGGGTAAAGATAATATATACCAGAAGCAAGTTGCTAAATTGGTAGAAGCGCTTCAACATAATAGAAGGAATTTGTCAAGGATTACTTTATCTTCATAAGTGCTCGAGACTCAAAATAATTCATAGAGACTTGAAGGCTAGTAACATACTTCTTGATGAAAATATAAACCCAAAAATATCTGATTTTGGTATTGCAAGGATGTTTACATTACAAGAATCCACAATAAATACAAAGAGAATTGTCGGTACATAGTAAGTAAGCTAAACTCTCTTCTTGTTAAACAAGTGGTTGATGAATATGTGGACAAATTTTTTTTATGTAATCTGGATTGATTATTTCGTGTAGCGGTTATATGTCTCCAGAGTATGCGATGGAAGGTATTTTCTCTACAAAGTCTGATGTTTATAGCTTTGGAGTATTGCTTCTAGAAATTGTTAGTGGACGAAGAAACAATAGCTTTTATGATGCAGACCATCCTCTTAATCTGACAGGACATGTATGTCAAATTTGTTTTACTGGATTCCTTTTTATATTATTTCTTATGTCTAATTTAACTAAAATAATTACTAATAGGTATGGGAGTTATGGAACAAGGGTGAAAGCCTAAAGTTAATGGATCCCTCATTAAATGACACTTTTGTTCTCGATGAAGTGCAAAGATGCATTCATGTTGGTCTCTTATGTGTAAAACATTATGCAAAAGATCGACCAAATATGTTGGACATTATATCAATAATAACAAACAAAAATGCAGCAGTTGCCATGCCTAGAGGTCCAGCATTCTATGTTGGAAGACAGACCTTTGAGGGGAAAATGTCTACTAAATCTGTGGAGTCCAATATTGATTCTACAAAGGAAATTTCTACTTCCACATAAGTAGAAGCAAAGTAAATATGATGTTTACTAATTATTTCTTCATAGCTCAATATACATAGTCACTTGATTGTTTTGAAGGTTATTAATTTGTAAGTTACTTCATCTTAAATTATTTTGTTTATTTTTTATATGTAATAAATCCTATATTGCTCACTACGTATATATTATCCTTTACATTACAACGCCAATAATCTTGTTAGGTTTTTATGTAATGAACATTTGGCATCCATTATACGTCCCACTGTTTGGAGAGGGCGTGGAAATCGAGCCCCATTTTGAAAAGCCAACTCATTTTTTATTTTGCCTATGTTTTAATACATAGACATTTTAGATTTTTAACCATCATAGAGTAATGAATTAGTTGTTTCACATTTAGCGATATAAATGGTTTTATAGGGTTTATTATAGCACATAACCGCACTTTATATTGTGGCCGTTGCTAAGAATATGTTTGGGGTTAAAAAATGGTCACCTTGTGCAGTCTCAAATAATCATGTTCCATGTTCTCGACCTTTGCATTGAGCAACCGAACTTTGCAAGATTCCATGTTCTCGACCTTGAGTGCTTGGATTCATGAATTATTGTGCTCTTTGAGAACAAAACTAATTGACCTTATCAATCAAGCTATTATTTCCTACAACACAATCATAATCATCATCCTAATTTCTTGCAATTATGTTCCTCACCTAACTCTCAAGTCAGATTGAAAATAATCCAAACTTAACTCTTGTGCATTGAAAAGAATTTAGGACCAATTCTGTTAGCACCTCATATGTAAGGTTGTTGATGGTTTGGTTTTTAAGAGAAATTGAACCAAACTAAACAAAACCATATAATATATAGTTTGGTTTTTTGAACAAAATTTAAAATGATTAAAAACCAAATTAGAACTAGTTCAAATTTACAACCAATTTTAGAACCGATTAACATTATTCAAAGCGATTTAATTTGATTTTTAAGCGGTTTTTAATCTGATGAACCGATTTTAGAATACAATAGTCCATCAGTGCTTAAAGTCCTGCACTGTGCTGCCACTAATTACTTTCATGTATGAACTCATCATAACCATTGATTTATTAGCAGATAAAATTAAAGGATAAAATAAAATAAAAATAAAATTATTAGATAAAAATGAACAAATTGAATGACAACATTATCCTTCTCAAATAAATAATGTCTTTTACTTCTCCAATTCCGATTGTGGCATTGTTCTCTTTCTGTCGATTCCCCACACTTGTAATGTGGTTACCGTTTTAGCTTTGCTTTTTTTATAGATTAAGAAATTATACTTGCAAATTATGACTTGGGGTACCAAAATGCCTTGGTGATATTGGGGATTCAGAATAGGAGGAGAATGACTACAAGAGGCGTGGTTACTGATGGTGGAGGAGAGGAAGGATTGTGTGGCAATGATAGGTGGTGATGAAATGGGTAGAAAGGTGAAATTCTAAAATAATAATTAAGGTTATAAATGGTTTTTCACAAATTAAAACCATAAAGAATGCTTGGTGTAGCTAGCCATCCTTGAGTGCTGGACAATAGAAGTTGCCTGTAAAAAAGAGCTTTCTTTTTCTCGTGCTTCCGGCTTTATCACTGCTAAAGCCCTTCTTGAGCATTTGTGCGAGTTGATTCTACACTTATTTTTGGCTATCTTTTGCCTACAATAAAGTTTACGGAAATGTATCTTTATACTTTCTTTATTAATTGAAATATAGTCCATCTTCATTTCAATATCTCCTTCCTATTTATCCGTTTTTGTTTTAGGCTTATTTAAATTTTTAGTCGCTGAATTTAGGTGCTCTTTCGGAATTGATCCTTAAACTTTTTTGGCTTAAATATCAAAATGGTCCCTATAATTGTTGCTCATTTTGAAAATAGTCCCTATAAAATTTTTTCTTTGGTTTTGGTCCCTAACATTATTTATTGTTTTGGTTTTAGTCCCCCACATTTAAATCGGATGGAAATCGTTAACATGGCCTAACGGAATGGTGGTCAAGAGGCTGTTGCTGCTGTGAATGGTGGTTAAGAGGCTGCTGCTGCTGTGAATGGTGGTTAAGAGACTGCTACTACTAGGAATGATCACACGTCTACACAACCTGCGCAGTCATGTAGAAAGAGGGCTTTATCAATTGATCTAGCCCTCTTTCTACATGACTGTGAAGGTTGTGCAGATGGTTGCTCGTTCCCAGCAGCAACAACCTCTTGACCACCATTCCCAGTATCAACAGCCTCTTGACCACCATTCTGGTAGGTCACGTCAGTGATTTCCATCCAATTTAAACATGGGGGACTAAAACCAAAACAATAAATAATGTCAGGGACCAAAACCAAAACTATAAATAATGTCAGGGACCAAGACCAAAGAAAATTTTTTATAGGGACTAATTTCAAAATGAGCAACAATTATAGGGACCATTTTGATATTTAAGCCAACTTTTTTTTTATGCTTTGAGTTTCCGAACTTTGCTCAAATTTTGGAAATGGTCCTTGCATCACTTAAGTGATGATATGAATGATGACATGCTACGTCACATTCGTCACATCGATATGTAACATGTCGGATGATACCACGATAATTTTTTAATTAAAAAAATTTAAATTTATTAAAAGTAATTAAAAATCGTTGTTTTAAAGAAAATCAAATTTTTTAATAATTTTTTAAAGAATTGATTTTTTTAATAAAAATTCATATGGTGTCATGATGTGACGCTACATAACACATCACTCATCGATATTGTGAAAATAACGTGGCATGTCGTCGACCATAACATCATAACTTAAGTGATGAAAAAACCATTTTCAAAATTTGAGCAAAATTTAAAAACTCAAAGCATCGTAAAAAAAAAAAAAAAGTAAAAAAGCACTTAAGTTCAGATATTAAAACTTAAATAAGAAAAAAAAAAACGGAGCATTTTAATGAAATTCGGATAGTAGCATCACTCGTAGCAAAAACATAATCAAACTAGAACCACCGCTGAGATTAGAACTTAAAACCGAAAAACAACACAATTACTAGTAGATAACTAAATTACTTGCGAAGAAACAAAACTCACATGATTATGACTGACCTAACATACATCTCCCAAAGAAATTGTTCTCTAATTATTGATTGAGAAACGCATTGCCCGGAAAAACAATCAATTGATTTTTAAAAGAGGATAGATAATAAAAAATGGAGGAATATAGAAAAACACTTTACTAGAGAAGAAGACTCACCCTAATAATTTCCGTGTTTCCCAGCCTTATACCTATCAACGGATGAACACCTTGATTTTAAAGAACACTCAATTGATCTTCTTATCCATGTTCTTCACATGCCTCCAGACTTGACACCTCTCCGATCCTTCTTTTTTATATAAAAAGTTATTCCCTCAGGTTCTTATTATAAGCATCCTTTTTGTGAGAGAGAAGGGGGGCTAAAGATCGGATAGAGTATCTTATTGGAGGATCCGCATTCACTGTCAGCAAATTGGAACTTCCACATTAAAAGTTGGAGAATGCTGAAATTTGGAGGTATTCAAGTGTCTCTCTTTCAAAGCTGAAACGCTGGTTAGCAACGGTTATAACCACCGTCAACTGTTTTCCAATAAAATCGCACCGTTGAATCTGATTATCTAGCTACGGCTTTAATTGTCGCTAATTTTAAAGAGTGCCAAAATTTGGAGACATCCACTTGTCTCTCTTTCTAATCTCAAACGTTGATTTAGAGACGGTTATGACCGCCGCGAACTGTTTTTCTACTGTACAGTTGAAATTGATCATTTAGCTACGGTTTAAACTGTCCCTAATTTTATAGAACGGTCTCCCTTCCAAATCTGAAACGCTGTGTTAACGACGATTATAACCGTCGCGAAATGTTATCCAATATAATCTCGCTAAAACTTATCACTTAGAAACGGTTTTAACTGTCGCTATATTAAAGGAATTTCGGATTTAAAACTTATCAATAATATAACCATTTTAAAAATGCAATGGCTATAAACCAGAATTTGGGATTTGAGCTTATGAGTGCCTATTTCAAAAATGCAATGGTTATAAACTGCTAAAATTTTTAACTTTAGAAATTCAATATTCTTTTTTCATACTCTATTTTAGCGACGGTTTACTGTTAAGAATTGTTTTGATAATAAAATCTCTTGATTTAAGCTTTTGATTTAGCGAAAATTTAAATTGTCGTTACTGTTAACAAAATTTCAGATTTGAATTTGACAACCATTTCAATAATTGTGTCAATTTTTTATATATATTAACAAATAAGTTTGTATAAATTAGTTGGTACTGATTCAATTTGAAAATACAATGATTAACAATTATTTGAACATAAAAGTAATTAATAAACCATCACGAAGGTTAAAAAATGAGAAAAGAAAAAAATAGATCAAAATATCTATTTTGTAATTAATTAACAACTAACCGTGCAATGCGCGGGCTTAAAACTAGTAGAAGAAATAAGCCAACCCAAATCCAATTGTAACACTCTCACTTTGATTAGTTAATTTTAGGTTTTAAATACAATCAGAGTTTGAAAATTTCTTTATAATTATTTTATTGAGTAATTAGTCAGATTGGTCCCTGACTTTGCGACCATCGATCAAGTTAGTCCCTGACTTTTTCGAAACATCAATTTAGTCCCTGAGATTGCAGCCCATCCATCAAGTTCGTCCCTGGCATTTGGTGCTGTCAGTCTCTTGTTACGGAATGCACACGTGGACACGTCGTTTTGGCCATGCTATCATCCTCCAACTTCTCTCGGTTTAAGTAACGGTCAAGTTACTTATCTAACGGTTTTAATTTAACATTCTAATCCAACGGCTCCAAGATCTTCTTCAACATTTTCAAATATAGAAACCCTAATTCCCAAATCAAAACCTCCAATCACCTCCAATCTTGAAATCACGTCCAGAAATCACAATCCCATGCCCCCATCACATTATATGAAATCATCCTTCACTTTTTTCAATCCCTAATTCTAAAATTAACCCCGGTTTGCGTACCCTAAATTTTAATGAAATGGGTGGTGACATTAATCATCACTTCACAGATTCCTTCAATGAAAATTGCTTCAATGAAAGTAGTGAGTCAAATGCTGGAGATCCTATTTATTGCTTTTGTGGTCTCAAAAGTGTGGTAAGGAGATCTAAAACATCTCGCAATCCAGGAAGACTTTTCCTTGGTTGTCCTAACTATAAGGTATACATTGTGTATGTTAGCTTATTAAGTTGTCCTCACTGTTGTTTCTGTGTTTTTTTAATTAAAACTTTTTTTATTACTGGTTTTTGTAGATAGGAAACTACTGCAATTTCTTTTGTTGGGTTGATGGTGAAGACAATGCTAGTGAAAGGAGTGTTGTTGACAGGAGTGTGGCTAATTAAAAAGAGTGTTGGTGAAAAGAGTGTGGCTAAAAAGAATGCAGGTGAAAAGAGTGTGGCTGAAAGGAATGTTGATACTTCCAATGAAGATTGGAGGATGGAAATGAACTTGAAGGTGGTTAGATTAGAGGGTGAAATTAGGACATTGAAGATTTGTTTGGTCTGGCTGATTGTACCTGTTTTACTAGTGTTCATTTTTAACATCATGTGGGGGATGGGTTGCATTTGGAAAAAGGAATGATAAGTCTTTTGTTTAGTTTATGATGTTTTAATCTGTTTGTAAAGCTAAGTGTTTGGCAAGCAATTATGTATATGGATTAAGATGTAATGATAAGGAATGAGTATTATGAATTTTCGAATGTATTTTTTGATGCAAAAAGGTCCCTAACTAATCCCAAAATAATTCATATAAGTCCTTGACTTTATAGCATTATAAAGCAATTACATCCTTGCGAAATAAATCAGTTTCATCATAAACTTAGCTAGTCAAAAAGGTACATGACATCTTGTCCTTCCATAAACAAACACAATGCTAAGTTCTACAAAAACAAACATAGTATAGATCATGACATCAAATGATCCATAAAAACACATAATACCCAAAATACATCATGTCAACAAAAAACGAAAACATATATAGCAGCCACAGTGTTAAGTTCCATATTTCACTTCATTGCTGGTGGTCCTCTATAACCAGGTGTTGGTATGAAAATCATTGTTGGTTCCTCAGGTGCATTTGCTGTGTGAGAAAAATTTCCTGTTGGCAGAGACAAGTTTGCTGCTTCAGATGTGACCTGAGATCTTGTTCTTGGCTTAATGGGCAGTTTCTTCCTTGGAGCTTGAGATTCAGTTAGTGCAGGTTGGGATGACAAATCTCCATCCATTGGAGGCTGAGATTGAGAAGTGTCTATAACCTCAGCTTGAGGAGCAGTTCCATGTGTTGTTGCAGGTCCTGAAACATCAGCATTGGCTGAAGCAGCAGTTCCATGTGTTGCAGCACCTCCATCATCAGCCTTTGCTCCCTCAGGTCCCTTTCTTGCCTTTGCTGCTTCAGCTGCCTTTGCTGCCTTTGCTGCCTCTTCATCTTGCTTTCGTTTCTTGTTTATTGGGAAGCTCTTTTTGTTATGATCTTTACCCCCATAACATGAGCATGTGAACTCTGCTAACGTTCTCTTCCATTTTTTGGGGTTCACAACCTCCTCTTTTCCATTCTTTGTTATATTGCCGGTCTTTCTTCCTCTTTTTTTGGGCCTACCAGGTGCCCTCTTTACTGATGGTGGAACTGGTGCAAGGTTTCCAAACTCTTCCCAATATATCTCCCATCTCACTGGTTGGATATGATGCTCATAAGTTGCCCTATAGCATCCCATAGTAAGCCAGGCATGACAGTAATCTTCAAACCTTTCACCCTTATGTGATATTGCAGCCACAACATGCATACAAGGGAGTCCTATATAGATTAAACATGAATCAATCAAATTAGTCCTTCACATTAACTCACTTAATTCAGAAACATCCCTAACTTAACACAAATTTAATGCAATTACATCCCAAAGTTAATTTATCTGTCAGGTTCCAGAACCTGCATGTGCAAGTTTGTTGGGCCAAGTCAATAGAAACTTTGGCTTTGCCACATTGTACCTCATAGATTAAACCAGGATTATCACCTACATAGGGTAAAATGAATTAAATATTTACTTGATCAAATGCAGCAACAGTCATAAAGAGAAATTGGCCTCTTAATTCAATACTTAATTGAATACTTTACCTGCCCAAATTGGCCTCCATTTGTTGCTTTCTATTTTCTCTTTGTCCAATCTACTTTGTTGTACAGGGGCTAGAAATCCAGTGTATCCAGAGAACTTTTGCTTGTTGTTAACTAAGTTTTGCATAATGTAGGGACAACAGATACACCACATGGACCACATACAAAATAAAGAAGGTAACCAAAACAAGGAAATCATTTAAAATACTCCGTGGACCACAAGGACATAAGCAGAGAATAAAGTAATAACCTTCAATCTGACATTTATGTAAATAAACAACAATAAGATGAAAAAAAACCATTTCAAGAAACATGCATAACCTGCACGAAACCCTAATCAATTATATTGGGAACAACCATGCATATTTTCACAAATTCATTCAGGGTTAGGGTTTCTCTTACCTTTTGAAGCTTTCTTGCTGATAAAACGATGGAGATTGCACTGTTAATAATGTTATTTTCTTCGATGTTTGCTTCCTGAGATTTGCTTCAATGTTTCTGGAATTGGGGTTTGGTTTGGTGTCGTTCGTTTCTGAATTTGGGGTTTGGGTTTGCTCTGAAGGAATGTTAAAGGTTAGAGGGAAAAGAGTGTTTTGTTTGGCACCAAGAGAATGGGCCAACGTGGACTTCTAATTTTTTTTTTTAATTTTACAGGTGGCCAAAACGACGTCGTTTTGGCCACCGTTATTGTCCACGTGTGCATTCCGTAACAGGAGACTGGCAACACCAAACGCCAGGGACGAACTTGATGGACGGGCTGCAATCTCAGGGACTAAATTGATGTTTCGAAAAAGTCAGGGACTAACTTGATCGATGGTCGCAAAGTCAGGGACCAATCTGACTAATTACTCTTATTTTATTTATAAAAATTCTTAGGAAAATCCGGCAGAGTTTCCTCTGTTTTTCGAACTTTCCCAAAGTTTATTCGTAAAACCTGTCAGTCCAGAATATTTAAAAACATAGCGCACAATAGATAAAATATCCAGATCAGATCCTAGTGCCCAAGTAGTACAAGTTCAGGGCGTACAACTATTACATATTTTAAATTACAAAATAGTTGTCCACTCAAAATAATATATACATATATATATATATATATATATATATATATATATATTTATTCACTCCACGTAGTGGAATGAAAATCCTGCTCGGCCATGTCCCATGTAAACTCCACTTCAGTACCTGTAAAAATATAGCAAGAAGGGTAGCATTACACAGAACTTAAAAAGATAGATCCTAAAAGAGACATAGCAATAAACCAAGTCTACCCAATTCTTAACTTCCTTTATTCATTTAATTAATCTCTTCTAAATCTTTACTTATTCTCACATTCATTTAATTTTCTATTCTCTTATCATTCTCTCATTTCCATACTTTATCCACTTTCCATTTGCCACTTATACTTAGCATTTCCATAATTAATACCCTTATTTATTTCCTCTAGTTCCTATATCATTCCCATTGTTCACTTTCTTATTTCATTTTCCAATATTCATTCGATTATCCATTTTTCCTTTCCCTTACCATTTTCATTATCTTTTCCATTTTTATTTCCTTTTTATTCCATTGGGTGTAACCTCAAACAGAGATCTACACATACCCGTGTACGCAACCGCAGACAGACGATCTGCATACACTCAATTTGTCTATGATGTATGCAACCACAAGCAGATGATCTGCATACACCTACTATTTATTTACGAGGTATGCAACCACAAGCAGATGATCTGCATATCCCCACCACTTATTTACGATGTATGCAACCACAAGCAGATGATCTGCATACACCAACAATTTATTTACGATATATGCAACCACAAGCAGATGATCTTCATATATCCACCATCCTATCCACAACTTTATTTACGATGTATGCAACCACAACCAGATGATCTGCATACACCCACAATTTTATTTCCGACGTATGCAACCACAAGCAGATGATCTGCATACGCCCACCATTTATTTACGATGTATACAACCACAAGCAGATGATCTGTATACACCCACAACTTATTTACGATGCATGCAACCACAAGCAGATGATCTGCATGCACCCACAATTTTATTTACGATGTATGCAACCACAAACAGATGATCTGCATACATCATTAGCCCATTTTCTTTTATTTCTTTTCGTTTTAAGTGTTCCTCTTTATTAATGTAAATCTTGCTTTTACTTAACTCTTATCCTGATCATATACTCTATATTTTAACTCTCATGATTAGTTATTAGTTATCTCCTTGTTTCCCTTATCTCATATTTTTATTTACTTAGTATTCCTATTCCATTACTCTCTTTTAATTAATTACCCTTTTTAACTTAGCTCAATTCCCCTATCATTTACAACATTTTATCTAACTTCCCTAACAACGTACTCTCTCTTAGTATCTTCTATTAATTTCCTTTACCGGTTATCCATTTTTCTTCACATCTAGTTCACTATTTTGTTTTTATTCCCATATTCGACTCCGCACATATTCCTTATTCCACATTCTAATCCCTCTTTTATCCCATGTAAATCTTCACTTACTATTTTACTTATTATCTTTCATCTTATTAGTTCTACTCTTTTTACCTATTACATTTTCCCTTTATTCTTTTACTCCCAACTTTAGTTAGTTCTTCCTTAATTAATTTCCCTTAGTTTTTTTTTCATGTTTTCCTACACTTCCATTCTATATTAACTCTTTTAATATTCTACCATATTCATTCACTCCGGAACTCATTCTATACATGTCCAATCTACTCCATTGTCATTTTAAATAAATCATTTATATTTGTGGGGACTACCGTAAGGTTCATTAACTTATTCCTTAATTACCCTATTCTTAGTCACCACTATAAACTCCTAGAATTTACTTTTTAAATAGAGGTAATACGACCCTTCTTACCTCGGGCTTTTCTTTTTAAAAAGAACCTGGGTTGTGGCTCGGCGACGATGACGGCGTCGGTGTTGCTCCTCGTTAGCGAGAACGATCGTGGCTGGATCAAGGCAATAGCTTCGAGCTTCGGAGTACCCAATACAAGCCCGGTGCGATCACGGTCGGTAACGACGCCGGTGAGTCCCGAGGAGAGAGAAAGCTCGGCCAAGGGAAATGAGAGAGAGAGAGCAATCAAGAGGGAGGGAAGAGAGACGATCATGGGAGAGGGTGGAAGGCCTTGGATGGTGGCGGTTCGTGGTGGTGGTTCGTGGTGGCCGGAGGAGAGAGGAGGAAGAGATGAGGGAAAGAGAGAGAAAGAGTTCAAGAGAGAAGAGAGAGAGTGGATCTATGGGGAGGAAGGAGGGAAGGTCAAGGAGAGGGGCGGCGGCCTTGGGCGGCTCCGGTGATGGCGGTTGGTGGTGCTGGGGGCGGAGAGAGAGAGGGAGTTGAGAGGGAGGAAGAAGGGTTGGAAAATGGGGGTTTGGTGGGTCATTCTCGCACCATTTATGGTGCTGGTGCTGCTGATTCGCGCACCGTGTGCCTGGGCGAGGCCTCCTGCTCGCCTGGGCGAGTTTGCTGCTGTGGGGAGGGTCTGATGCCCGTTCGCGCGCCTGGGCGAGGGTCTGTTGACTTTTATGTTGACTACACCATAACTTCTTCGTTAACCGTCGGATCTTGCCCAAATTTGAAGACAAGCTTCTTAATTCCTTAAACTTCATATCCAACGGTGGAATTTAATTTCTTAGCATCCTATAATAAATTCCTAATTTTCTCTTTTCGGTTGATTTCTAACATCTAAAACGCCGATTTAACTCCCGATTTTCGCTTAGATAATTTTGCCCCTTGCTACCAATGTCTCCTACACAACCCCTAATACTTATAATTACCACTCACCTTGCTCCCAAAATTCTTTAAGCAATTAATCTACCCATTCCTTACACTTTAAACTTATTAATTCACTAATTATGCTTGGATTTAAATTAGGGATGTTACAATTCTCCCCCACTTATTAGAATTTCGTCCCCGAAATTCCGTTCAATTCCTTCAAATGGAGAACCATCCCAATAGTAAGCTTCCGACCACAGTTTTCACTTCCCTTCAGTTTTTACTTTCCGCTCCAGATGTGGTTAGGGCCATGCTCATTTCAACGTCTGTCTTCTAGCACGACGTGTTGTCTCCATCTGCACAAGGTCGTCAGTTTTTCTTATTATTAAAGTTCCATCTCCCATTCCTTGGATTGAAATCCTCCCCCACTTAGCATCGACTTACCTGATTATGTCGGTGCCAGGAAGCAGGGAATCGAACGTGTCAGCTTCGGATTGTCTTTCATACGACTTTCAATGAAGAGTGTAACACTCTAACCATAACAGAAAACGTAATCTTGGGAATTCACAAGGAATTTGCGCTTTCGCTTAAGAAAATAGTCTAAGATTATGCAATCCAAAGACTTTTCGCAGAATGTAGCAGCTTATGACTAGAAATTTCCTCGTCCACGAGGAACCGGATCGAATAAATAAGACTGGAACTCCAGGAACGATGGGTATTCCAGGATAAGAGACAAGGAGAAGATCGTAAGTTCACGAGGTTTAGTAGATTAGAGCGAGAAATCTTTGATTCGTGATCAAAAGTCGCTACTTCAAGGTAAAGTCAAACCAAGAAGAACGAGGAGGAAGAGATCTACTTGCACGAATTGAGGTACTAACTAAGCTTTTCAGAATTACTATTAAAGTCTTAAACGATTTTTGATGGTCACGAATTGCGGTTGGCATAAGTTCTTGACTTCTGAACGCTCTATTAAGCACTATTTTAGATCAATGACACTCAAGACATACCTTGGGTGTATGTCAGTAATCCCTTACAACCTATTTCGAGTTGGATCTTAAGGAAAGCTTGAATGAATTTGATACAGAACAAGAAAGCTGATGGAATCTGACCTTTCTATTACCTTAAGACTTGCACTACTCTCGAAATCGAGATTCGTGTTGGGTGGACGACCCGTTGGTGGTCACTCATTCAATTTGTTTGGTCTCTATGTAGAGACTTCAAGAGGTTACCAGTTAAGCTTTTCTAATGGATGACCATTCAGGAACGTGGGTAAGATTCCTAATAAGACTTGGGTTACCTAAGTTTTAGTTTGGCTTTTTGATGGGTAGGGGTGGTTCTTATAGAGTTTATTCCATCCGTTCTAAGATAGGGTATTCGATTACGCTATTCTTAAATAGATAAGATGGCTTAAGGCTCTTATGCTTTGGTTTTTGTTTTGGGCCTACTATCCGCTTCCGTTTAAGGAACTTGGAAAGGACACCATTCGGGTTGGTTCCTTTGCTTCCAAAGGATCTACTCCCTTGGAGAGTTTCCATTTCTATTGTTTCAATTTTATTAAGAGAATTGCAATGGTATCATCCGTTAGTAGTTGCAAAGATTGAGGTGATCAATCTCAACCTCACATCTACCAACAGCGCACCATGGTCGGGTTCTTATTTTCACCGAAAACCATTGTTCGATTGTTCAATCTTGGTTGATCTCGGCGTGGATACTTGGTAAGGTTGTCAAGATTTGCTTTTCTCGCGGGCGACCGTTCAGGAATCTTGTTGATAAGGCTCCCAGTAGGTTTCGGACTGCCAAAGTCTGGTTTAGCTTTTCAGGGAAGCTAGAGATGGTTGCTAGGGTGAACTTGATTCCCTCAAGAACTTCGTGTGAAGGATCCAAAGAAGGTAGCGTTCAAGTCGACTTACTTTCTTCTAATGGTGGTACTTCTCATGAAATCTTATGTCGGATTGGTTCTTGTGCTACTTCGAAGCTTTCAATGACATTGACAATCGACAAGCGCGAAGATCGAGATGGTCAGTCTCAATCTCACATTTATCAATAGCAACTTCATCGTCAGGTTTGTTGACGATATCATCACTTAATAGTTGCAAGAGTAAGGATGACCAATCCTACCCTTACACTCTATTAAACGACAACACCATCGAGGGATCCAGTTGAGTTCAAACTAACGTCCTATAGTCTATGGCTGTCACAACCTAATCCTGGAGAAGTTAGCAAGTGAACACATATATAAATAGGTAGTTATATATATGTATTCCTATTCGCCTAACTTAGACACTTGACTATCCATATCGGTTACTCGCTTGGTGAGTAAACCACAGGAGTTATGAGTTCAAACTCCAAAGGCCGAGGAAAAACTGCTCTGATACCAAAATGTAACACTCTCACTTTGTTAGTTAATTTTAGGTTTTAAATACAATCAGAGTTAGAAATTTCTTTTTAATTATTTTATTTATAAAAATTCTTAGGAAAATCCGTCAGAGTTTCCTCTGTTTTTCGGACTTTCCCAAAGTTTCTTCGTAAAACCTGTCAGTCCAGAATATTTAAAAACATAGCGCACAATAGATAAAATATCCAGATCAGATCCTAGTGCCCAAGTAGTACAAGTTCAGGGCGTACAACTATTACATATTTTAAATTACAAAATAGTTGTCCACTCAAAATAATATATACATATATATATATATATATATATATATTCACTCCACGTAGTAGAATGAAAATCCTGCTCGGCCATGTCCCATGTAAGCTCCACTTCAGTACCTGTAAAAATATAGCAAGAAGAGTAGCATTACACAGAACTTAAAAAGATAGATCCTAAAAGAGACATAGCAATAAACCAAGTCTACCCAATTCTTAACTTCCTTTATTCATTTAATTAATCTCTTCTAAATCTTTACTTATTCTCACATTCATTTAATTTTCTAATCTCTTATCATTCTCTCATTTCCATACTTTATCCACTTTCCATTTGCCACTTATACTTAGCATTTCCATAATTACTACCCTTATTTATTTCCTCTAGTTCCTATATCATTTCCATTGTTCACTTTCTTATTTCATTTTCCAATATTCATTCGATTATCCATTTTTCCTTTCCCTTACCATTTTCATTATCTTTTCCATTTTTATTTCCTTTTTATTCCATTGGGTGTAACCTCAAACAGAGATCTACACATACCCGTGTACGCAACCGCAGACAGACGATCTGCATACACTCAATTTGTCTATGATGTATGCAACCACAAGCAGATGATCTGCATACACCTACTATTTATTTACGAGGTATGCAACTACAAGCAGATGATCTGCATACACCAACAATTTATTTACGATATATGCAACCACAAGCAGATGATCTTCATATATCCACCATCCTATCCACAACTTTATTTACGATGTATGCAACCACAACCAGATGATCTGCATACACCCACAATTTTATTTCCGACGTATGCAACCACAAGCAGATGATCTGCATACGCCCACCATTTATTTACGATGTATACAACCACAAGCAGATGATCTGTATACACCCACAACTTATTTACGATGCATGCAACCACAAGCAGGTGATCTGCATGCACCCACAATTTTATTTACGATGTATGCAACCACAAACAGATGATCTGCATACACCATTACCCATTTTCTTTTATTTCTTTTCGTTTTAAGTGTTCCTCTTTATTAATGTAAATCTTGCTTTTACTTAACTCTTATCCTGATCATATACTCTATATTTTAACTCTCATGATTAGTTATTAGTTATCTCCTTGTTTCCCTTATCTCATATTTTTATTTACTTAGTATTCCTATTCCATTACTCTCTTTTAATTAATTACCCTTTTTAACTTAGCTCAATTCCCCTATCATTTACAACATTTTATCTAACTTCCCTAACAACGTACTCTCTCTTAGTATCTTCTATTAATTTCCTTTACCGGTTATCCATTTTTCTTCACATCTAGTTCACTATTTTGTTTTTATTCCCATATTCGACTCCGCACATATTCCTTATTCCACATTCTAATCCCTCTTTTATCCCATGTAAATCTTCACTTACTATTTTACTTATTATCTTTCATCTTATTAGTTCTACTCTTTTTACCTATTACATTTTCCCTTTATTCTTTTACTCCCAACTTTAGTTAGTTCTTCCTTAACTAATTTCCCTTAGTTTTTTTTTTCATGTTTTCCTACACTTCCATTCTATATTAACTCTTTTAATATTCTACCATATTCATTCACTCCGGAACTCATTCTATACATGTCCAATCTACTCCATTGTCATTTTAAATAAATCATTTATATTTGCGGGGACTACCCTAAGGTTCATTAACTTATTCCTTAATTACCCTATTCTTAGTCACCACTATAAACTCCTCGAATTTACTTTTTAAATAGAGGTAATACGACCCTTCTTACCTCGGGCTTTTCTTTTTAAAAAGAACCTGGGTTGTGGCTCGACGACGATGACGGCGTCGGTGTTGCTCCTCGTTAGCGAGAAAGATCGTGGCTGGATCAAGGCAATAGCTTCGAGCTTCGGAGTACCCAATACAAGCCCGGTGCGATCACGGTCGGTAACGACGCCGGTGAGTCCCGAGGAGAGAGAAAGCTCGGCCAAGGGAAATGAGAGAGAGAGAGAGCAATCAAGAGGGAGGGAAGAGAGACGATCGTGGGAGAGGGTGGAAGGCCTTGGGTGATGGCGGTTCGTGGTGGTGGTTCGTGGTGGCCGGAGGAGAGAGGAGGAAGAGATGAGGGAAAGAGAGAGAAAGAGATCAAGAGGGAAGAGAGAGAGTGGATCTATGGGGAGGAAGGAAGGAAGGTCAAGGAGAGGGGTGGCGGCCTTGGGCGGCTCCGGTGGTGGCGGTTGGTGGTGCTGGGGGCGGAGAGAGAGAGGGAGTTGAGAGGGAGGAAGAAGGGTTGGAAAATGGGGGTTTGGTGGGTCATTCTCGCACCATTTATGGTGCTGGTGCTGCTAATTCGCGCACCGTGCGCCTAGGCGAGGCCTCCTGCTCGCCTGGGCGAGTTTGCTGCTGTGGGGAGGGTCTGATGCGCGTTCGCGCGCCTGGGCGAGCTGTTGGCGCGCCTGGGCGAGGGTCTGTTGACTTTTATGTTGACTACACCATAACTTCTTCGTTAACCGTCGGATCTTGCCCAAATTTGAAGACAAGCTTCTTAATTCCTTAAACTTCATATCCAACGGTGGAATTTAATTTCTTAGCATCCTATAATAAATTCCTAATTTTCTCTTTTCGGCTGATTTCTAACATCTAAAACGCCGATTTAACTCCCGATTTTCGCCTAGATAATTTTGCCCCTTGCTACCAATGTCTCCTACACAACCCCTAATACTTATAATTACCACTCACCTTGCTCCCAAAATTCTTTAAGCAATTAATCTACCCATTCCTTACACTTTAAACTTATTAATTCACTAATTATGCTTGGATTTAAATTAGGGATGTTACACCAATCGTCACATAAAAGGCCTTGACTTGTTTATTAAGAGGGTTTTAATTTATGGCTCCCATGGTTGAATTTTTGGCCATCATTTTGATTTTTTGAAGACAAAAGTTATCTCAGTATTATAAATTTTTCCGTCTTTATATTAATAGAAGGATCTTCCGTCTTACACTTGATGGAAGTATAAAATTAATTTTTCAATGTTAAACGAAAAAAACAAGTTTTTCGTCATGTATAAGACGAAAACAAAAAATTAGTTTTCCGTCGAGTGCAAGATGAAAACAAAATTTAATGACACTGGGTCACAAGCATTGTCTAAAACTTCTCAAGTTGGATCTCAACCTACTTTTACTAGTATGAATTCGTAAATGCATGTGGATATATATGTTCATTCAAGTTTATTCATATGTATGTATGTATGTATGCGAACATAGATGATTCATTGATGGAAGTAGATCGATCACTATGAATGAAGTTTGATGACACTAAAGGTTCAACTATGTACAGGTTCAAATTTTGTTTCCATTTTGTACTTAATGAAAAACTATCATTTTTTCGCTTAACACTTCACGGAAAAAATAATTTTGTTCTTTCATCAAGTATAAGACAGAAGATCCTTCCGTAAACATAAAGGCGGAAAAATTCATAATACTGAAATCAATTTTGTCTTCGAAAAATCAAAATGAGAACCGAAAATTCAATCATGAAAGCCGTAAATTAAAACTCTATTAAAAAGCCTAGTCCATCCTAGGCCGGGTAAATAGACTCTAACATGTGGCTTGGCCTGTCAAACTCAAGCAGAGGTACATTTTCAAAAACTTGAACTCGAGTTTCCTAGTTAGTCTAAAACAATCATAAGCTAGTTGATTGATTTCGTAAAGAAGTGAATCTAATGTAGGTTTTGGCTTAAAAAAAGACTTAATTATGTTACAAGTCTTCTTGTTTTTTTTAAAATGTCTGACTCCCGAAGTTACTTCTGGGTTTGTCATATATCCCTACTATCAATTTTGATCAATTTTGCTGACATGTAACGATAGAATCCTGGTCCGACGCAGGAGGTAAGGCACGTGGTGCCCCGTGAGCGAAGATCATGCTTTTCTTTAAATTAAAAAACTAAAAAGCTTAATATTTTTATATTTTTAGTTAAATAAAAAAAATATTGAAGAGAGAGGTTGTCTTCACCGCTGTGACATTACGCGGCATCACATGACCAACCTCTCGCGTCTGACCAGGGTTCTGATATTACATGTCAGCAAAATTGGCTAGAATTGATAGTAGGGGTATATGACAAACCCAGAAGTAACTTCGGGGAGTCAGACATTGAAAAAAAAAAAGAAAAAGGGTATCTGACAAAAGTACCCGAAACTTCGGGGACTTGTGACATAATTAAACCCTAAAAAAACATCAAATATATTTGGTGTTAGTTTGAGTATACAATATGTTAATTGAATAATTGGGAACCTAATTTCGCCAAAAAATAAAATGTGAACTAAATTCATCATATCGAGTAAATTAGAAGACCAAAATTGCAATGAGTTAATAGTTTATTCTATGTTGCACCAATACGGGTACGATATCGGATACGGGTACAGTACTGGGTACGGGGTACGACATTTTCTAAAAAACTAGGGTACGAGTACGACAATATAAATTCAAATTTTATAAATAAATAAATATAAACAAAGTGCAAATAAACGATTTTTGTATTGAAATAGCATATGAGTATCATAAAATTAGAGGTTGATACTTAAAATAAGTCAAGATATAAGGTCGAAAGTTTAATTATAACATTAAAATATAAATTTTAAGACAAAAATTACATTATTAGGACGATCCACACCTAAAATATATTTTAACATACCAGTTACAAGTACCCTGAGTACGGTACGTGTACCGATACCCAAAGTATAACGGATACGGGTACGTCACCAGTTTAAGAGTACCCATGTTTCATAGAGTTTATTAGAATCCTCAAAAATACCCTGGACATCAAATTAGTGCTTACAAAATTTTGTACATCGATGAAATTCTCAAAAATCAAAATGGTACAACATTATTAATCCCTCCGTTTATAAATTTGTCAGTCTCTTTATCCATAAATCTATGACTCCCTTTATTAAATATCATGTGATGACTCATTTTCATTGCCTATCTCTCTCTTTATTCCCACATGAAAGCACCCAATTATTACTCTCATGTATTTTTAACCATTTAGCTTGGTGGAGGGAATCTCTTTATCAAATGGGTGTGTCCTCCTTTTCCAATGATTGGTTTTTAGACTATATTCCAAAGAGGGTCGATAATGGAAACATAACTAAATTTTGGGTGGAGAAATGATTTGGGATGCACAGCTTCAAAGAGATTAATTATTTTCTATTCCCACCTTCCTTTATTATAGGGTATCATTTTGATAGATTTGATATCCTTTTTATAAGTTGTTTTAGATTATTTGGGTAGCATTAAAGAGTTCATTCCAAATACACCCTTCATACTTCATAATTACATAAGGGTGATAGAGTAACAATTACAATAGAAAGAGAAATGAATAGAGTTGTAAAGTTTTAAATATGACTAATTAACTTTGGAATGAGAATACTCCCTCCGATCCTATATATAGGGCATACTTAACCGTATTCTCCGGACCAAGGAAAGTGGTTAGTTTTGTGAATTTTATGAGAATATATTGTAACATTACAATTTTACCCCTCCACTTTACTTGAAAAGTTCACATTCATTAATGAATAACAAAAAAAACATAGTTAGTCAACACATTTAATAAGGACAAAAAAGAGAAAAAAATTAATGATGCATAGGAAATATAAAGTGTTTTATATATATGACCAAAGATTTCTTCTAGAACGTGTCCTATATATAGGACCAGAGGGAGTATATTTTTTGATAAATTTGAGAGTAATAATTACTCCCCTGTTTCATATGTAATGTTCTTTTAGCATTTGTACTATATTTCATAAATCCTGTTCTTTTATAAATCCAATACATAATTAATGTTATTTTTTCAAACACACCTCTATATAGGGGCATTATAGTCAAAATACAACAAATCCTTACATCATTTAATCATTTCTTAAAACTCGTGCATAACCTTAAAATACACTACATATGAAACGGAGAGAAAAATATATTTTTCTTAATTTGCATGAATGAATTAAAAGTGACTTTTAACTAGGGGTGTAACGGTCCGGTCCGGTCCGGTCTTTGAGGGACTTTAGGGACCGGATCGATTAAATTTATGTGGTCCGGTCCGGTCCGAAAGTTTTTCACATGCAAAGAGTCTTTTCGAATCTAAGATATTACCATGCCGAATTCATGAAATGGTTTATGTCAAAAAGAGGTTTTTGATTGAGCAAGTAATAATATTAAAAAGGAAAAATTTTCTAGTCCTAAATTTTGATAGCAAGTAGTAAACTATTTGGAAATATTAATTATTTTCAAATGGAAAAGAGAGCGTCACACCTTTGGTGGTATCAGAGCATTGGTCCTGTTCCTCATGGCCCGAAGATGCAGCTAAGTATGATATTCAATGTTGATTTAATATGATTTGAGTAAGTTAGTGGTAGTATTTATGTTTTTAAAGACCTTTTTAGTAACCCAAAGCCCATAGTGCAGGTTTTTCTATGGCAACCCAAAATAGAAATGTTACTAATGAGATGTTAGAACGAATCACGACCGTGCTGGAAGGCATGCAGCAGCAGCTGAGGCATCAATCATCTCAAGGGAGAGCTGGTAACCCATCTGCTGGCAACATGGCGAATCATGATGCTAAGACTCTGTCGGAGTTCAGGAAGTGCAATCCGCCAAGGTTTGAGGGAGGATATAAACCTGATGAGGCGAACAAGTGGTTGTACGAGATTAATAAGATCTTCCGAACTCTGGAGTGTTCTGATGAACAGAAGGTGACCTATGCAGTTTACATGCTTCATTGGGAAGCTGAAAACTGGTGGGACCACACGGTTCAATTGCTGAATTTTGAAAGGAGGGCAATCAACTAGGGAGTATTTATGGAGAAGTTTCTTAATAAGTACTTTCCAGAAGATTTGCGGAGGAAGAAGGAAGTAGAATTCATGCAATTGAAGCAGGGGGATATGAGTGTAGGGGAGTATGCGGCCAGATTCGAGGAGCTGATGAAGTACTCTCCCTATTACTTGAATAACCCTGATGAAAGGAGTAAGTGTGTGAAGTTTGAAGGTGGATTAAGACCAGAGCTGAAGTCTATCTTCAGTTATCAACGGATTCAGAGTTTCCCTGCACTTGTGGACATGTGCAGAATGTATGAGGATGATAAGAAGGCGGAGCTGATAGGAAGTCAAGTAAAAGGGGTTGGACAGAACTATGGACCCCAGAGAAAGAAGAAGTTTGACCATCGGAATAATGGTCCATATTCTAAGAACAAGGGAAAGGGCAAGGCAGTGATGGATAACCGGAACAAGCCTCGCGATAATCCTCCTTATTGCGAGAAGTGCAAGCGTTATCATCATGGTCAGTTTTGCTGGTCCACAGGAGGATGTTTCAAGTGTGGGAAGCAAGGTCACTTTGCCCATGAATGCAAGGAATCGGCAAAGGGAGATGCAAAGGGATCTGCTGGAAAGCCTTTGGTACAAGGACGAGTATTTACCCTGGGTGGTAGTGAAGCAACCCAAACCCCGAATCTCGTGCAAGGTAATTTTCTGCTTAATAATCAACCTTGCAAAATCATGTTTGATTCTGGAGCTACACATTCTTTTGTTTCCCCTGAATGTGTGAGTAGGCTGAATCTTATTGTTTCTGATTCACCCTGCTATCTTAGTATAGATACCCCTACGGGAATACCGATCTACACCGCTAAAGTCTGTTTAGGGTGTAATGTAGAAATTATGGGTCGTTCATCCCAAGTAGATTTGGTTTGTCTTCCTAATTTACAATTGGATGTGATCTTGGGAATGGATTGGTTGATGAAGAACCAAGTGATCATCAATTGTGAGGAAAAGACAATTCAATATAGGACCCTTGAACCGGAAGGTTATATGTGTTTATTCTCAGCTTCTAGAGAGGAAGAGTCGATGCCGATCGAAGAAATTCCAGTGGTGAGAGAATTTCCGGAAGTATTTCCTGAAGAGATACCAGGATTACCTCCAAAGCGAGAGATAGAGTTTGGGATTGACTTAGTTCCTGGAGCTGGTCCCATCTCTATTGCTCCTTATAGGATGGCACCACCAGAAATGGCAGAGATGAAGAAGCAAATCGAGGAACTGTTGCAGAAACAGATGATCAGGCCGAGCGTTTCGCCTTAGGGAGCTCCATTATTGTTCGTAAAGAAGAAAGATGGAAGTATGAGGATGTGCGTGGATTACAGGCAGCTGAATAAGGTCACTATTAAGAATAAGTATCCCTTGCCAAGGATTGATGACCTTATGGATCAAGTGAGGGGAGCTGCAGTATTCTCCAAGATTGATCTGAGATCAGGTTATCATCAGATCAGGATAAAGGAGGAGGATATACCCAAGACTGCATTTCGATCTCGATACGGTCATTATGAGTATGTTGTGATGTCGTTCGGATTGACAAATGCACCTGCTATTTTCATAGACTATATGAACCGAATCTTTAGACCATATTTGGATTTGTTTGTGGTGGTATTCATTGACGATATTTTGGTCTATTCTAAAAATCCGGAAGAGCATGAAGAGCATCTCAGGATTGTGTTAAAGGTCCTGAAGGAGAAGCAATTATATGCCAAGCTTACGAAGTGTGAGTTTTGGTTGAATGAAGTAAAGTTTCTGGGGCATGTGATCTCTAAAGAGGGAATTGCGGTGGATCCAGCGAAAGTAAGTTCAGTGCTAAATTGGGAACAGCCTAAGACGGTGACGGAAGTGAGAAGTTTCTTAGGGCTGGCTGGATACTATCGTCGATTCATAGAAGGATTTTCTAAGATTGCATTGACTTTGACTAAGTTGACTCAGAAGGATCAACCGTTCGTGTGGGACGATCGGTGCGAAGTTAGTTTTCGTGAGTTGAAGGAAAGGTTAACATCGTCTCCTGTGTTAATCTTACCCGATCCTCACAAGAGTTTTGAAGTGTACTGTGATGCATCTAAGCAAGGACTGGGTTGTGTATTGATGCAAGAAGGAAGATTAGTGGCTTATGCATCGCGACAATTGAAGAATCATGAAGTGAATTACCCGACACACGATTTAGAATTGGCTGCGATCGTGTTTGCCTTAAAGATATGGAGACATCATCTCTATGGCACTACATTCCAAGTATTTAGTGACCATAAGAGTTTGAAATATCTGTTCGACCAGAAAGAGTTGAACATGAGGCAAAGGAGATGGATGGAGTTTTTGAAAGATTATGACTTTAAACTCCATTATCACCCGGGTAAAGCGAATGGGGTTGCAGATGCGTTGAGTCGAAAAGCAATCCACATAAGCGCGATGATGGTTAAAGAGGCGGCGTTAATTGAAGAATTCAGAGATTTGAGCTTGTTGACGCAAGTGGAGCCATCAAGTATCAAGTTGGGGACGTTGTAGATCACAAACGAGTTCTTGGAAAGAATTCGGGAGTTGCAACGAGCAGATGAAGAATTGATGGAAAAGATGAGACTAGGTTCGGAAGGAAAGGAACCTGATTTCAAGTTAGGGCAGGATGGAATCTTTCGTTTCAGGACAAGGATTTGTGTACCAAGAGATCAAGAAGTTAGAAGAATGATTCTTGATGAAGCCCATAAGAGTCGGATGAGTATGCATCCTGGATCAACCAAAATGTATCAGGACTTGAAGAAGATATTTTGGTGGTCGGGATTGAAAAGGGATGTGGCAGAATATGTGGCGGCGTGCTTAATTTGTCAGAAAGCGAAGGTAGAACATCAGAAACTGGGAGGAAAGTTGCAACCTCTGAGGATTCCCCAATGGAAGTGGGATAGCATCTCAATGGACTTTGTGTCTGGTTTGCCTAGGACAGCAGCAAATCATGATGCAATCTGGGTGGTTGTGGATAGGTTAACCAAGTCTGCGCATTTTATTCCGATAAATAGCTTACCCAGATCTATATCAAGGAGGTAGTTCGTCTTCACGGAGTGCCTTCGAGCATTGTGTCAGATCGAGACCCTAGATTTTCGTCGCAATTCTGGAAGAGTTTGCATGAAGCGATGAGGACAAGGTTGAAATTGAGTTCTGCGTATCATCCACAGACGGATGGCCAGACGGAGAGAACAATTCAATCTTTGGAGGATGTGTTGCGAGCGTGTGCACTTGAAGAACAAGGTAGTTGGGATCAAGTGTTACCTCTTGCAGAATTCACATACAACAATAGCTACCATGCGAGCATTGGAATGGCACCGTTCGAGGCGTTGTATGGAAGAAAGTGTCAAACCCCGCTATGTTGGTTCCAAGTGGGGGAGAACTTGAAGGTTGGACCAGAAATGATTCAGCAAACATCTGAGAAGATCAAGATGGTTCAGGCAAAGATGAAAACGGCTCAGAGTCGGCAAAAGAGTTATGCGGACAAGAGGCGAAAACCGTTAGAGTTTTCTGAGGGCGATCATGTGTTTCTTCGGGTAGTTCCGAAGAAAGGAATTAGTAGAGCTTTGAGAACCCGAAAGCTTTCGCCTAAGTGTATAGGTCCATATCAGATTCTTAAGAGAGTTGGTCCTGTTGCTTATCAATTGGCTTTACCACCCTCTCTATCCAACTTGCATAACGTCTTTCACGTTTCGCAATTGAAAAAGTATGTTCATGATCCATCTGTTATTCTGAAACTCCAACCTGATGACCTAACTCTGAAAGAAAACCTGACCTTTGAGACCAGACCGGTTCGGATAGAAGATCGTGAAGTCAAGCGGCTTAGAGGAAAGGAAATACCTTTGGTCAAGGTGATTTGGGAGAATGCTGACGTATCTGAAGCTACATGGGAATTAGAGGAGAAGATGCGTCAAGAGTATCCGGAATTGTTTTTGTAATCTAGAATTTCGGGGACGAAATTCCTTTTAAGTGGGGGAGTAGTGTAACACCCCTAATTTTCGTCTCCCGAATAATAGGAAATTAATAATAAAAATTTTTATTATTAATTTATAGAATTTTCCAAGATTATGTTTTGTATTTAATTCGCCTTAAATATAAAAATAAGTTGAAATATTTTTATATGGCAAATAAATGCGAAATATAAGAATATTGCATTTTGGTCCCTGAATGGGGGCTTAAAAGTAATATTGAAAAGATTCTTGGAGGGAAAGATTTAAAAATATTAATTTTTAAATTTTGAACTGATCTAACCGGTTAGTAATGCCCTGTAACCTGTTAGACGATGAACTCAGGAACTGGTTTAGTGGATTTTGATGAGTAATCGCTTGATTAATCCAAAATTCGCCACGATTACAGCCTTGGATTAGTGGAGAACCACGAGTCGCCCTGCATGCTATCTTAATTTGTCTATAAATAGTGGAATTGCTGAAGAATCAAGGGTTGATTGCTGCAATTCTTGTTGAAGAAGGGTAATTAGGGTTCCAAATTCGTTCTGAGCAATTCGTCTTCTTCTTTGAGAGTTAGAGAGTGAAACACACCTTTCTGGAAAGCTTAAATCAAGAGCTTTCCAGTGATATACACCTTGTAAGTTGAGTGTTCGTGTGGGTGGAGGAATCAAGCTTGGAAGCTAAGAGTTTGAGTCTGAGTTCTCTGTTGTTCTGGTTCTGGAAGCTGAATTCCATATTCGATTTTGGTAAGCATAGTTAACCTTTAAGTCTCAAACCTCTTTGATTCTCTAGTGCATGTTACCTACTTTGAATTCTAACTATTTTCCCCAATTTCTTTGGTCAAATCCTATGTCAAATTTGGTGGTTTCTGGACCCTGTTGCTGGAAACTGAATCTGAAAACAGAACTTTGGGTCTGAGAGGAAGTTGTGGAGTTTTCTTCAAACCAGTGTCAAATCTTCATCAAAATCGTCTTAGAGGTATGGGAGAAGTCTTCACTATACTAGATTTAGACTAAATGTCAAATGAATTAGGATTTGAGTTGGCAAAACTCAAAAGGGCATTATGTGTTTTTAAGCACAAAGGCTTGGAGGCCAAAATCTTGGCTCAATTCTGTTTGAGCAAGTTTAGATTGATGCATGCAAAGTATTTTGATGCTGAATTCTGAGTTTGAATGCTTAATCTAAGTTTTGTTGTGTTAAATTGTGTTTATGTGGATTTTTATGCAATTTGATGCAAAGACTTGATGCATGCACTTTGAATATGATTTCTGTGATGAAACATATTTGTTTAAGGTATATGAACTTCATTAAATGATGGATTGTGGTTAGATTTGAACATTAAAGGAAATGGTGTGTCAAAACCTTCAATTTGAAGGACTGACTGCATAATCTAACCAGTTACTCGATTTTCGTAACCGGTTAGACACTGCAGAATTTTAAAGAAAAATTTGTTTAATTAATCAGTCCTTAAGTGTTTGGAAGTTTTGCTCAAATCTATACTGTAAATCGATTATAAATAATCTGAATAAAAGGGTTATGATTCAGATTGCAAGTAAAGAGTTATACCTTAAATTCATAAAGTAATTTTCAAGAGAAAATTATGTATGATGGGAAACAAATGTGATTTTAATTTTGAATGATGGAAACTGTGATTTTGAGGCATAAAACAAGGTTTAAGTGGTGTATAGATTGGGTAGAGAATTCAAGAAAAAAGGGTTTTTCTGAATTGCAATGGTAAACAGTTCAGGTCTGTAATTCTAACCGGTTAGCCTGAAACTGTAACCGGTTAGTACCTGAGTCTGAAAAATAAAAAGTTAAGTTTTTGAATACCATTGGCTTTGTTTTATCCAATCTAAGTTAAAAGGCATGTTTTGAGAAAATTCAAAGGAGAATTTTATGCCACATATTATGCCTCAAATTAATCATTCAAAATGGAAATTTGAATATTTCTAAATCACATTAATTAATGTAAAGATAAAACCAACCCTGATATTTGTGCATACATATAGACTGGGAGTCTGGTTGGTAGGAACGTTTATCATATTCTGGGAATATGAGGAGGGTACTCCGGGAGTACCAAATTATAACCTACTTGATGACACATTATAGATATGTGGCCAATGTCCGGGACCTGGTTTTTATGCGTTCTGGGAACGTATGCGTTCTGGGAACGTGGTACACACTCCGGGAGTGATGCTTATTATCCAAGTATGGTTCGACATTACGTTCTGGGAACGAATGTCGGTGTTCCGGGAACACAAGGGTGTATTGGATGGACGTCCAAGATGGACTTTAGAGGCCTCAGTTGTGGATAGAAAATCATACATCATGCCACTTGCATTATAAGAGTTATAATGTTGAAAAATTGGTGTGCTCATATGTATTTGCATTATGATCTGTCCATGATATACTTGTGATTGTAATTTTAGTCTTTATCAATCATGTATATGTGTATACTTACTCCCTGTGCCCTGTTTAGGTGATGGCCAGATACCTAGCCTGCATCGAGATACGCCCTATCCCTAGCGGTATATGGACGTATGAGGAGCACCGTGCCACTTTTGAGGGGGAGGTTGAGATCACTCTCTACCACCCTAACCCTCTGGTGCGTGTGCGACCTCGTCGATTTAGGATCTCATTAGTCTATACTATGCATGTTCCACCATTTAATACTTATAGAGGACCACCCCCGGCTCGACCTATGCGTCGTTTTCATAGTTTCCGTTTTAGAGCTGCCACTCGTTCCCATCCTTCCTCCCATAGAGTTGTCACTGAGGAGACTCCTTCTCCTGATCCGACTGATTATGATAGGACTGCTTCTGCAGATTCTAGACCCAGTGGTGGGGTCTCTACACAGTCGGGCGAGGTCGAGGAGGACCCCGTGGAGGATGAAAGCGAGGAGGAGGTGCATGTTGAGCCGACTGTTTCTGCTAGAGGTGGACCCGCTGGTTCATAGGAGCCTGCATAACATAGGTGTTTTGGATCCTAGATCCTAGGGATATAGCGGTGGAGGATCTGAGGAGCTGCTGAGGACACTGAAGACCTGCTCTGAGACTTCTATTTTGAGACCATGTGATATAGTGTATATATTGTGAGAGGTCTTAGAGTGAGGTTTTATTTTATACAGCTGGGTTGTATATGTTTTTATAAACTCTTGCTATCTCGACTGATGTTACTTGCTACTACGGTACTGATGGGGTTTTATTTTATGCTATGGTCTATATATATATATATATATATATATATATATATATATATGACGTTTATTTTCCTCAGCAGAGCCCCATAAGTATTGTTTTTACTTCCGCGAACTCTGATTTCAATTTACAAGGGATTCGGCGATAGGTTTATATTTTATATATTCAAATCTTACTCGAGAGGCAAATTATATGCTTTAATGATAACTACTAAGGTTTTCTATAATTAAGGAAGTGCTTTCTCGAGAGTCTTTTCGAATCTAAGATATTACCATGCCGAATTCATGAAATGGTTTATGTCAAAAAGAGGTTTTTGATTGAGCAAGTAATAATATTAAAAAGGAAAAATTTTCTAGTCCTAAATTTTGATAGCAAGTAGTAAACTATTTGGAAATATTAATTATTTTCAAATTGAAAAGAGAGCGTCACAGATATTATATATACCTATAATCTCATCCAAACTCCATTTAAATTCAAGGGCATCTTAGATATATCTCTAGCTGATCGTATAGTTTTGTTATTTCTGCATCAAATTTTATTGGGTAGAAAAAAAAAATTCAAAAACCAAGAACTGATGATTCGGAGAAATGAGAATAAATCTCTACCCATTATGTTGGGCTAATCTTGACATTTTTTATAACTCGAAGGGTAGCCATTGACAAATAAAATGATAAACAATTTTCGGTTCTTATTATAAAATATACTTAATTGAATTACACATATGAACAAAAATTATGAGAGTTACCTCTCAGAACCTCTCAGAATTTTAAAAATTATTCTGAGAGGTACCTTTCAGAAAAATATTTCAGTGAATTTTTTTTTCGAGAATCCCGTGTTGAAATTTTTTTTTTCGACACTGGTTCATCGAGAACGTCACGAACATTGAAAAAAAAACGAAAGTTCCAAATTGACTTGTAGGAAGATGAAAATTATGGGTGTGGATATATTTTTAGTGCCTTTGTGAAATAAAGGCATGAAATGGGGTTAGTGTATAGGTTCAGGAGGAAGATGAAAGGGTTAGAGTTGCTTTGGAGAGAAGAGATGGGGTGTAGGAATAGTTTCTGGGGTTCAAAATATAACATTTTTTTAATAAAGGATATTATTGTCATTTCACACATTAAATTGGGGTTTGGAGATAGTTTGTGGAGTTTGGAATCTACAACTCAAAAAAATAATATATATGTATGGTAGATATTTTTTTGTTGCAATGTATAGTAAATATTTTAAAGTATATTTTTAAGGCTTATTTATGTTTTTCGATATCTAAAAGTTCAGTATGTTTTGGTTTTAGTCTCTAAAAATTATTTAACTGGAACTAGTCCTTAAATTTTCAAATGTTTTGTTTTTGATCCTTTGCCGTTATGAAAAATCAGTTGTATATATGTTGATATGGTTGGAAGAACAACACATTAGTAGTCACGACACGTGGTGTGAGGTGGTGCCGAATAGGTAATATGGTGTGCATGATACAGGCCCGCGAATTCAAAATGGTCTCACACACAAAATTTTGTATTATGGATCTAAAATCATTCATGTCACACCCCTACTGATGATTAGTGATATCGTGGTCATCGTGGTCTGTTAACCATATCAACATATTACATATCTTTTTTTAACGGAAGAAGCAAAACCAAAATGTTTGAAAATTAAGAAGTAATTCTGGTAAAAAAAACCTTTTAGGAATTAAAACCAAAATACGTTGAACTTTTACGAACAAAAACATAAATAAGCTTAGTTTTAATTAAATGAATGAGATTTATATAAGTTGATGTATGTAACAGAGAATGGTACCAAAGTGAATCTTTAAACTAAGACAAAATACAAAAATATAAATTAACTATTTTTTTTATAATAAATTCAGGGCAAAATTTATTATTTTTATCCTAGTGCTCCAATATGTTAGGGCCGCCCCTCACCCAAGTTATCCTACCTGCATCCATCCCCGTTTAAACGTGCGTGACCCAAGCTTAAATTATTATTCTTACAAAGTGCTATGTAACTTTCCTTTCATTATTGTTTTTTTTAACTTAAATGGATCACTAATGGCGTGGGGCTATAAACTACTAAGTGGACATGTGAATGTTATGTTTACTTAAATTATTTTGATAAATAAAATGTACTACCTCCGTCCCTAATTATAAGGCCCTCTTAGAAGATTTCACGTCCACATTAAGAAAGTGGAATAATTTAGTTAATTGTATTGGAAATGTGAACTTTTGATATGTATTTTCAAAATTACCCCTATTAATATTATTGGGAATCTAAAAAGTGTTAAATAAATAGGGGTATTTGTGAAAAAAAATAATTAATGCTCATTAAAAATTTGGTAAATGACCTTATAAATAGGAACAAAATAAAAGTGTAATATATCTTTTACTCTATTATAAAAGCAAAAGAGTTGCCATAATTGAATGACAGGTTGTGATTAATGATCCCATAACGCATACATTATATTGTTGCTAAACCAAAACTTAATTGCAGAGTTTAGTCTTTTGCATATATCCACATCCATCTGCGTCATGTTTTGGTTTAAACCAAAGAAACCATATTTGTTGCTTATTTTCACATACTTGTTATGTTTGTGGACCATTTTTTGCTGTATCCATGTTATTAAAGCTGCAGCAATTGAAAGTTTGAAGCCTGGTGATTCACTGAATAGCACCAACGCGCTATGCTCTGAAAGCTACATATATTGCTTGTTATTTTCTGTATTTGAGGATGGCAGGACTTACTTGGTCGTACGTGATAATGATGGTACTACCACAGACAGCTACGGCACGTTTAATTATTTGTGGATTGCTAATAGAAATCAACCTATTATTAACAGTGATGACAACGGTTCTGGCATTCTTCTGTCATTTGACCACTCTGGTGTACTCAAGATAGAAGAATCCCAACAACAAGGTGAGAAACCAATAATCCTTTACTCTCCACCAACTCCTCATTCTGCAGCCAACAACAGCAACACTACTGTGGCTGCTGTATTGGATACAGGCAACTTTGTGGTGCAACAATTGAACCCCGATGGATCCACAAAGAATGTGTTGTGGCAAAGTTTTGATTATTCAACTGATACTTGGATCCCTGGTATGAAGTTAGGTGTTAATTACAAAACAGGTCATAATTGGTCCCTGGTTTCATGGGCGAGTGAAAAGTGTCCGCTTCTCGGTCCCTTCAGGCTTGAATGGGAACCAAGAGAAGGTGAATTGATCATCAGCCGACGATATGGGGAAGTCGTTTGGAAAAGTGGGAAACTAAGAAACAATGGGTTTTTTGAGAACATTCCAAAGGAATCCCAGCTCATGTACAACTACACTCTTGTCTCAACCAAGGATGAAAACTACTTCTCATTCACAACTCCATATACTGAACAAACTACAAACTGGAAGCTATTTGAATCAGGGCATTTGACAGGTTTGGATGGAAAAGATATTGCAAGGGCAGATATGTGTTATGGGTATAATACTGATGGAGGGTGCCAGAAATGGAAGATACCATCATGCAGGTACCCTGGTTATGTATTTGAAATCTTCCAAGGTATGGGTTTGCCTGGATATGGAGAGAATAATGATACAAACTACGATTATTTCCCAATTTATGGCATAGGTGATTGCCAGGACAGATGCTGGAGCAATTGTAGCTGCCTTGGATTCATGTCATCCAATGATGATGGTACTGGATGTGTTTTCTTTTATGGGAAATCATTGGCAAATGTTAGTTTAGTCACGGTTGGTGGCAAGAAGTTTTACATGTTAGTCAAGAAACAACAACACAGAGGTATATATGTTGGTTTACTATTATCACAGCTTCGTTCTGTATTTTTATATTTTTATTATTTCAGTTTTTCTATATACTCCCTCCGTCCTGATTTATAAGATCCATTTGAGAGGTTTCATGTTCATTAAGAAAGTTGATTAATTTAATTAATTATATTGGAAATGTGAAATTTTGATATGTATTTTCAAAATTACCCTTATTAATAGTATTAGGAATTTAAAAATTAAAGTGTTAAATAAATAAGGGTGTTTGTGGAAAAAAAGTAATTAATGATCATTGAAAATTGGTATAAGGTCTTATAAATAGGGACAAAATAAAAATGTCAAAAGGTCTTATATTTAGGGACGAAGGGAATATTATGTACTCCCTCCGTTTCACTTTAAGTGTCTTTTTGGACTTTTGCACATAGATTAAGAAAGTGTTGATTATGATGATTATTGTAAGTTTTATGTGTATTTTGTCAAAAATACCCTTATTTAATATTTTTATTTTGTCAATGCATAATTACTAGTATTACAAATTTCAAAACTAAAACAACATTAAATGTAAGGGTAAATAAGGAAAAACAGTATTAAATGTTGTCTAGATTTGATAGAAAGACACTTATTTTGAAATAAAATTTTGATGTTAAAAAGACACTTAAAGTGAAACGGAGGGAATAATATATATGTCATGTATTTAAATAGATCGAGAGGCTGGTTCCTGAATTTTTATGTTTACTATCTTGTTTTTTGATAAAGCAATTGTTAGTTTTTTTATTAATCATACACTAAAGCATGACATCTCTTCACAATTACTAAATCAGTTTTTAACATTTCTGCTAGAGTTTTTTCAAACTTGATCATTATAAGTAGTTAGTTAGTCAATAACTCAGGAACCGATTTCAGTATTATTGAGAAATAAATTAAACTATAAAAGTGAAATTACCAGAATTAGTTCAAATTCCTAATGTAAATATATACTACATGCAGGTGTAAATAGATGGATATGGATAAGTGCTTTGATAGCAACTTCTCTTATCATTTGTACTTCCATTCTATGCCTAGCCATAAAGAAAAGGAAGCATGTGCTTGAAGGTAGTTGCATACTTCAAAAATATTATACTACATACTTTACCTAGCATAATCCCTTCATTTTCAATCCTTATCTTTCACATTTTCATCTAAACAGTTAAGAGAAGGATGAAGATTGAGATGCAAGATTTACCGGTTTTTGATGGATCCACTGGTACAAAAGATTTGAAAGTATTTAACTATGCATTAGTCATGAAGGCCACAAACAACTTTTCATCTTAAAATAAGCTAGGACAAGGAGGCTTTGGACCTGTTTACAAGGTGTCTTGAATTTAATAAATCATTCAAATTTTGCATTAATGCCTTTATTTTAAAGTTATTCGAGTATTTATTGCTATTTCAGGGAATTATGCCAACCGGACAAGAAGTTGCCGTGAAAAGACTTTCAAAAACATCTGGACAAGGAATTGTTGAATTTAAAAATGAATTAACTCTTATATCTGAACTTCAGCACATGAATCTCGTAGAATTACTTGGTTGCTGCATTCATGAACAAGAAAAGATGCTTATTTATGAGTATATGCCTAATAAAAGCTTGGATTTTTTTCTATTCGGTGAGTAATATGCTGGAGTCCGTTTAGTTTGGTAACAATTTTTTTAAAATTCTTTTCATACTCCCAAATGCATGGACTTTATTATGCAACATAAACTTGAGCATATGCCGGGAATATAACTTAAAATAAGTTCCCTTAAAAAAAAACTTAAAATAAGTATTAATGATGATTAAGTGCATCAACTTATGTTTGCCTAATAACTTGAACCGTTAATAAAGGTTAATTGGATAAGAACAATGATTGAGAGACCTACATATATAAAGAGACCTACTCATAAGCTTACACATTAGGATCTTGACATTTGTCATTTAAGTTCTTTTATTTAATTTTTTTTAACTTGAAAATAACAAGTGTCATAATCTTATGTGTAGGTTTGTAGGTTTGTAGGTCTCTAAATCATTTTTCATTGGATAAACATCATGGTCTTAACTAACCAATAAGGCTAAATAATGAGTCAAAATCATTTTCCATTTCTAAATTTTGTATAACTCAATATTATGTTTTCACTTGAAGATGGCACTAGAAGTAATTTGTTAAGCTGGCAGAAGCGATTCAACATAATAGAAGGAATTTCTCAAGGATTACTCTATTTTCATAAGTACTCAAGACTAAAAATCATTCATAGAGACTTGAAGGCTAGCAACATACTTCTTGATGAGAATATGATCCCAAAAATTTCTGATTTTGGTATGGCAAGAATGTTTATGCAGCAAGAATCTGTTGTAAATACGAATAAGATTTGTGGTACATAGTAAGTTTTCTATAAACTTATTACTTGTTATAAATGTGTAAGCAAATGTTTTTTTTAGAGAAATACTTTTTTGCAGTGGTTACATGGCTCCAGAATATGTCACTGAAGGAATTTTCTCCACAAAGTCCGATGTGTATAGTTTTGGAGTGCTATTGCTCGAAATTATTAGTGGAAGAAGAAACAATAGTTTCTATGATAATGATCATGTTCTCAATCTTGTAGGGCATGTATGTCAAATTAGTCTTTCACTCAGTTTTTTTTTCTTTTCTATTTCATTTATTGTATATAATTTGACTCAAAAAGATAATTACTGACAGGCATGGGAGTTGTGGAATGACAGTGCATGTCTGCAGCTAATTGATCCTTCACTAAATGACGCATTTGTTCCCGATGAAGTGTATAGATGCATTCATATTGCTCTCTTATGCGTAGAACATTATGCAAAAGATCGACCTAATATGTCCGACATTATATCATTGTTGACAAACAAAAGTATTATTATAACTACCTTGCCTAGAAGACCTGCATTCTATGTTGGAAGAGATATTATTGAGGGGAAAAGATCTTCCAAGTGTACAACTACTTCTAATAGTGATTTTGTTAAGGAAAATTCTAGTTACACCGAAGTAGAACCGAGGTAATTTTGATTTTTACATACTCATGATTTGTGGTGAAAATTTAAAGATCGAACATGACATTATACTTAAGAATTCAGTTATTTAATGATTTTATTGAGCCTTGTAACTTGTAATGTAAGCATATAATTAGGGAGACGATAATTAGATATATATTTCCAATGGTTCAAGAAAACCTAAGTTATCATTTACGGAGTAATAGTTTTATTTTCCAGTAATTTATAGAAAAATTGTATTGTTTGATCACGCTCTTTGTCAACTAGTAAATGACTAATTATAATTTTATTATTTTATTTTAAAAATCACTTAATTGCCTCACCCTGTTATCTACAAAGCTATCGATAGTTGTCTTTATAATTTTTTATTTGGTTCAAATATTAAATTGGTCTCATGTTGATCTCTTTAAAATTAGTTCTTAAATTTTATTTTTTGGGTTTTGGTCCCTGTTTTTCCATTTTGTTGTGGCTTTGGTTTCTGTCATGGCTTTGGTTTCTGTCATCAACTAGGATAATACAAATCATCACTTTTTTATTTTGGTCCCTATATTTTCACTACCTAAAGATTTTGATCCCTGCTTTTTCATCCGTTTTAGTTTTGATCCTTATCCCATTAGACCACGTTAGTATTTTTGATATAGTAAAAAAATCATATAAAGGACAAAAATAGGTTATACGCTTTGGCCTAGACATATGGGTTTTCCAAAGTACGCTCAGCCAAGCACGTATGGCAATACGCTTATGCATTGGCGTATAAGCCAAAACCCAGATCTTATTCCTATGCTTCTTGGTTAGTATGGGTCAGATAAAAAGACCTACGCCCTCGCCTAAGCGTATTGGGTTTTCCCAGTACCCTTCGACAGAGGCGTAGGGTCCGTTTAACATGAAAAAAATTAATTGTGGAACAACACATATTTTGACAATTGTAACATCCTGACAGGCTTTGTCCTCACTCGCACACTTCCCGGGAAAACTTTTCAGGAGGTCACCTATCACAGAATTACTCCAAGTTAAGCACGCTTAACCATGGAGTTCTTAAGTGATAGACTACCGAAAAGAAGATGCATCTTGTTGATATGGGTAGTACTAATTAATTCATTTAAGCCTTCCTGTACTGTGTAGTCTCATACCTACACAGTCTCAGGATCACCCTCTCATTCCGGTGTGTTGGTTCATCCATGTACCCCTCCCTTACAAGCCTGCCAGGAGTCGCTCCTTGTCCGTGCCTCTTGCACCGGCGATCACTCTCCGCCCTCGTCAGCCAGGGTCTTACAATAATCACATTATTTTGTACGCTTTATGGTTAACACAAGACTCACAATAACATCACGAACTTCAAAACTTCAGTGCTTTATATTGGTTAGAGTTGAGAGTGGATGAGAGTGTGGGTAAAGTGGGAGTTTTGAAGGGAGATTTTTTTTATTAGAAAACATTTTGGGTATAAAAAAAATTAATATAAGGGGGGTCAAAAAACAATAATGGAGTTTATTAGAAAATTGATTCCCATTGGGAGAATTTATTGTCATCCCATGGTTTATGGTTGCCACCCCAAATATATAATTTATACCCATCATGCCCCTTTTAAAAAAACAAAATTTTACACGGGTCGTATGGTCGTAATACCCCCTTACGACCCTTTAAAAACTGAGATTTTACAGGGTCGTAAGAGGGTATCACGACCTGTAGGTCGTAGTACCCCATACGACCCATTCAAAAACAAACATTCTAATTGGGTCGTAAGGGGGTGTTACGACCCGTGTAAAATCTCACTTTTTAAAGGGTCGTTTGGGGGTATTACGACCTAATGGTCGTAGTGCCCCCTTACGACCCGTGTTAAGTCCTTGTTTTTTTTTAATATAAACTCATTCATACTTGAAATTTTTTTTACCAAATCTTATACTTCATCATACAAAAATTATAGTTGGTTTTAATGGCTGCTGTTGAACCTGAATTATCTGAGAGAGAAGATAATTTTCAAATGTCATTCATAAAGTTTAGTTAGGATCAATGTTGTCAATAATTTATTGTATCCTAATTGATGAATTATTATGCAGTTGGGTTGTTTATTTAATTAAAAAAAAATATGTGTACAATTTTTACCAGGTCGTAGCCCAGTGTTACGACCAATGTTTTTGTTGAAGTCGTAACACTGGTTTACGACCCATGTTTTTTTTAGGGTCGTAACCAAGTGTTACGACCTGTTTTTTTTAATAATTTTTTTTGTAATCCTTTTTATTATTATTATTATTTATTATCTTAATTTTTGTTTATTTTAAATATCTAATATAACATTTTTTATTGAAATCCTAATATTACATTTTTTATTCTAAATTTCTAATATAACTTCTTTTTATTCTAAAGTTCTAATATAAAAAAAATTTTATGCTAAATTTGTAATACAACTTTTTATTTTAATTTTAAATTCCTATAACACTGTTTTTTTTAATTCTTTATTTTAAATTCCTAATGTAACATTGTTTTTTTTATTTTAAATTCATAATGAAACACTGTTTTTTTCATATTTTTTATTTTAAATTCCTTGTAACATGTTATTTTTAATTTTTTTTATTTTAAATCCTAATATAACTTTGTTTTTTCATTTAACAATATTATTGCAGACTATAGTGATAACTTTTCACATAATAAGATTTTTGCAAGTAGAGACGAATTGATCCGTTGGGTTCAAGCTGTTGGAAAAGAACAAAAACATGTGATCGTTATATATCGGTCAGACACAGGCGGAATGACGTATAAGAGAAGACCTAGGGTATTTTTGGCTTGCGAAAGAAGTGGAAAATATAGGAAAAGAACAAAAAGTGAGGTAATGTGTGTATCCAGTACTCGCAAGTCTGAATGCCCTTTCAGGATTAATGCTTGGGATCTTGGTAATGGAAAATGTTGGATGCTTTCGGTCAAATGTGGCGTCCACAATCACAAACCATGTGAAAGCTTGGAGGGTCATTATGGTAGGCCAACCAAAGAGGAAAATGAGTTAATCGAGAACTTGACAAAGGCAGGGGTCAAACCGAAGGAAATTCTCATTAGTTTGAAAGAACGGAACAAGAACAACACTACTTACCTTGAGACAAGTGCACAATGAGCGTCAACGATTTAGAAAAAGTATCAAACATCCCAGGACACAGATGCAGCATTTATTACACAGATTGACTTCTTCTGGATATGTGACAAATTATGTAAAAGACGAAGAAAGTGGTGTGGTCAAGGCCATTTTTTGGGCACATCCAAGTGGAATATCATTATTACATTCGTTCGGTATTGTTCTTGTTATGGATAGTACCTACAAAACAGATTGATACAGATATCCGCTTCTTGAGATCGTAGGTCAAACATCCACAGAGAAGACGTTCCATGTTGCCTTTTGTTATATGGAGGCTAAAAAGGCTTCCTACTTCACATGGGCTCTAGAGCGGCTTCGCAACTTGATTGAAAGTGATGATGCCATGCCTCAGATCATAGTGACTGATAAAGAAGATGTTCTGATTTCGGCAGTCAGGAAGGTATTTTCAACCTCTACTCACTTGCTATGTAAGTTTCACATCTCAAAGAACGTGCAGTTTAGAGTGAGGCAGAAGGTTTGTGAGACAAAAGATGAGACACCAATAATGGACGCTTGGAAAACAGTCGTAGAATCTCGAGACTTGCAAGAGTATACAGATTATTTGAAAAAATTTAAGGATTTGTACGGAATAATAATTTATGACTACGTGGAACGTACTTACCTGCGACACAACAAGGAGAAATTTGTGGGTGTTTGGGTAAACCAATTGATGCATTTTGGTAATACCACAACTAATAGGTGAGTTAAAAAAACCCAAACATTTTTTTATGTATATTTTAGTGATGTGTTTTTACCTATTGAGTTTTAAAATAATTATGAAAAATACGTTATATGTTTATTTTTTGTTTTACCAGGGTTGAGAGCGCTCATGCCACATTCAAGAGATTATTGAGAGATAGTTAGGGGGATATATGCATCAGCTTTGAGGCAATGGAGAACATGCTGGTATGTCAACATACTGATATTAAAGATTCTTTTGAAAGTAGTATCAACTAGGTGGATCATCGTGTAAATAATGATTTCTACAAGGAGTTGCGTCACTTTGTCTCGCGCAATGCGATAATACATATTTGGGAGATCATGGAAAGTCTTCGCCAAACAAATGGGGTAAACTTATGTTGTGATTGCAGAATCAGAAGAACTCACGGTCTACCATGAGAATGTGAACTTGCAAAATATTATAAAGAGGAAGTACCCATCCATTTGGATGCAGTTCACGATCATTGGCGACGCTTGTCTTTTAATGAAAAAATAAAGACATCTTTTTCACTAACAGATTTTGATCCAAAACCATACGTGGATGAGATATATCGTCAAGTAGAAGCATTAGATGATAAGGGTGTGCTTGAAAAGAAAAGATATTTTCAAAGATTACATGAGTTTGTGTATCCAACAACAACTTCAATGAAGCCCCCTAACTATAAAGTGAAGACAAAAGGCGGTGTGAAGGGAAGTAGGAAGGAGGCAGCACATGAAAAATCTACAAAGCGTGAACCATCTCATTGGGAAAATGATGTCATGGAAGGTACTTATCAATCCAATGGATCTCAATCTAAAACAAAGGGTTCACAATCTACCAGGTCAAAAACAAAAGGGTCTCAATCTACAGGTGATTGTCAATTGTTATTTTTTATTCTTTGTTAATATGTTTTGTCAATTGTGATCGTTTATTCTTCTCAATCTACAAGATCCAATACAAAGGGTTCTCAAACAAACATGTCAACCAAAAGAAAGCGTTCTACAGAAACATTCGAGGCTTGGAGAAAAATGTTGCCAGCTTTCCCTGATGTGTTACACCAGTTCATTCACAAAATAATTGATGTCAAAGCTGATGGAAATTGTGGCTTCCGTGTCTTATCATTGTATAGATATGGCACAGAAGAAAACTACATGATGATTCGACAGGAGGTTATAAAGGAGATGGTTAATAACAAAGTTCTGTATGTTGACATATTAGGACAATCCTATTATGACAAAGCATATAATGCATTATATGTTGATGGATTAGGTGCTGTATCACAAGCAAAGTGGTTTGAGGTTCCTGACATGGGAGATGCAGTTGCTAATTTGTACAATGTTGGGCTAGTGATTATTTCGTCAACAACAGGTGAATGTCAAACGTTCTTTCCATACAAGACATCTTTGGAAACAAGTGAAAAAAAAATTTTGGTGCTTGGAAATGTGCGCAAAAGCCATTGGGTACAGGTAACATTCAATTCAATATATAATGTTTATAAAGTATTTTAATTTGTGCGAATTACTAACTTCACTTCAATTCACTTGCAGATTCATTGGAAAGAAGGTTCACCAATACCTCCAATATATATAGGATGGTGGAGAAGTGCAAGTACGGGAGTCCTTGCATGAGAATCTCATTTTCAAGAACGTCTTCAAATGTTCATACCATTTTTGCCGAAGCCTCACATAGAAGAAGATGAGCCTATTAATCTAGACGAAGACGAAGAACACAAAGATCATAAGAAGAATGCAAGATGATCAATACTCCCTTACTCTTTTTTTTACTCCCTTACTCTTTTTTATTTTTTTACCACAATACTCCCTTACTCCTTTGTTTTTTTACTTATTTTAATTAATTTCTCATTTAATGATCAAATATGAATTGTTCTTGTTAAATTTAATTTCAAATTAGATTTATTATTTTTGGTATGAGTATATTAGCAAAATTTTAGTATTAATTTTTTTAAAAAAAATGTTAATTAGTAATTTTATTATAATTCCATATACAAACTACTTAATTAGTAATAAATTGTTTTGCAAATTTTACCAAAATAATAATAATGGTTTTTGGTCATAAAAAAAATGAAACGTATTTGAAAAGTACTAGTCACATCCATATACAAACTAATTAATTATCCGAGATAACATTAACATATCCAAAACTAAAAACTAAATCAATCCTATTGGCGTCTTGCACGACGTGCCCGTCCACCCCTCTGACTTGATTCTGCACCAACATGAGTCGATCCACCACCTCTGCGTCCTCTCCCAACTACCCGTAAACCCTGAACCTCACGCATGGCAGGGGTGCTAGCATACAATCTGATGTCATGTGTAACATCAGGGTTGTATACCTGATCCCGATCTGCTATATCAACAAGTCGCATAATACTACGCATTCTTGATATTAATTCGATCTGCACACGAAAATAATTACAAATTATTACTAAAAAATAAATAAAATTATTAAAAATATAAATTAAAATTATTAAATAACTTACATTAGCAACTTGAAGATCATGATCCACCCTGGTCGATGTAGAAAAAAGATAAGGGTGAGAGTAAGTGTGCACCCAGTCTAGATAATCCTCCGCGCACTCCTCGACAAATCTAGCAGGAATGCCATCAACTACATGAACACCCCACACAGCCCATCGCTCCTGAATCGCATCAAACAAAGGAAACGGGTGTGGTGGAGGTGGAATATGCTGGATATAGCCAAATTTCCGAAGCACTCGCTCCGGAAGGTACGGTCGTCTAATCTTCCCACATCGAATGTACCCGGAGTAGAGAGCAATCTCGGCAAATGGTCTGACTTCCCGATGATTGAGAAATGGTTGTCATACAATCTGATCAGCCCTAATGGTCTCCAGGTGCTGTCTGAAAGTAACTTCTACACCATCAGGGCTTTGGGGGGACAACCACTTGAATATCCTTGGATGTGCCTCATTATAATCATCTTTTGGAGTGCCAAATCCAAGTCTTGGAAAATATTCCAAGATCCAAGCCTGCGAATGAGTTGAGACATATTTTCACTTCTCAAAATCAGTTTTCAAGTGCTACAACTTTTGGGTATTTCTATATAAACCACCTATTCCTAACCTTTGTGATGAATATATACATCATTTACATAATCAATTTTACAAGAATCAAGCCATTCTATTCTCTCTCAATTTCAAAGATCAAAGCTTTCATATTTTCATATTCTTTGATCAAGAACCTTTGAATCTCTTATTGTGAATTGTCATAGCTATTGATTGAGATTCATAGGATTGTTATTGTGTTTTCTATTGTGTTGTAATCTTTGCAAGAAGGCAAGCCAACTACAACAAACAAGAAGCCTTGGTGTGTCGATTATCATCAAGCAAATCTCATTGGAGAAGAAGAAAGTCTTGGTTGTGAATCAAGCAAAGTGAAGACTTGGTGTGTGGATTATCATCAAGCAAAGAAGACTTGTTGTGTTGATTATCAACAAGGGGTAGAGGTTAGATTAGAGAGAAGATCAATAGGATTACAAGGCAAGGGTGTGGAGTATCTCTTGTAGGCTAGCAAGAAGGGAGTCTTGTGAGGCATTTACTTGTAATTTGAGAACTCTAATTCCTCATAGTGAAGAATCTCTCTTGGTTGAAGAGGGGACTGGATGTAGCTTTCAAGCGGATGAAAGTGAACCAGGATAAATCACTGTGTCGTATCTCTAAACCCTTAACTCTTTACATTCAAGTCTTTAATTGTGCTCTTGGTTGAAAACCTAGAAAAGAGTGATTTTCATAATTGATTGAATTGAATCTTTATTGTTCAAATTAACTTGGGGAAAATCATTTTCATAACTAGGGTAATCAATAAGAATATAGGTGTTATTTGTTTTCGCTGAATCTCTGATCTTACGTGTTGATTGATTGATTTTCGTATTCGATTGAAAAGTGATTTTTCAGTTTCTGATAGATTTAATCGATTAAGTGTTCGTTTAATCGATTAAGGACTTTTGAACTTTCAGGTTTAATCGATTAAATTGCAGGTTAATCGATTAAATTTCAGTTTAATCGATTAAGTGCTGTAGAATTTGAAAAAATCATTTGTTTTGATTGTTTCGATTCATTTCTTTCGAAAATCTTTCAAGGTTTCTTTTACACCTATTCAACCCCCCCTTCTAGGTGTGTTCCTAGGGTTCCTTAGTTGTTTCAACCACCAATTGCGGTTTCCTCATCCTGTACTCCTGTTGGCTTCCGACTAGGTTGGATGGATGACCGAGGAGATGTAGGCTTGAAACGTGAGTGCTAACTGCGAAAGAAAGACGTACCCCGATGATTCTTGAACTCCCCTAATCATCGGTGGTTATACCTCGATAAAACATTATAAGAAAAGAATTATATGAGTGAAAGAATAAAAGTATGGAAAATGAGGAAGAGACTGCGAAGGGATTTGTGGAAAATAAAGCCCCATGAGTGGGAGGAGAGATAAAGGTGGAGAATAAGAAAGGAAATGGCAATGGATAAGGATAAAATGAAATCATAACATTGATAAAATGTTTGCATGCGTGTTGTGTGTGTTGTGTGTTATCTGTGTGTCCTTTTACACTGCCTATTGTAATCCCACGCCGTCGACGATTCGTCGTTCGGATCGCTTACTCTCTCCTGTTCGTTGGCCTATCGGTGCCATTGGTATTTCAACGGGCAGATGGAGTACGGAATGGACATCACCCTGTGGAACAAGCACGGTAGAGGATGGAAACACACCCCGCAAGGTTGGGCATGGACCGGCTACACGGAGATCGTGATCCCGGACCCGGAACATCAATTGAGTGGAGCAAACCTGGAGTCACATCAACGTCGTCCAATGTCACCGTGATCTCGCCACAGTGTAGATGGAAGGTGCATGTGTCTCCATAAAAACGCTCCACAAATGAGCTCAGTAGGCGCCTATCCGTCATGTGAAATGACGAATCGATCAGAGGCGCAAGTCATGAACCTAGAACAAGTGTACGAACTTGTTCCGGTAACTGAGCTAAGGACCTCAACCCCAAATATCCGGTTAAGAAACCGGTTCATAGGACCAGGATCGTGCAAGTAGGAGATAATAATTAGTTATGCAATTTAATTAAAAAATAAAAAAGAAAATTACATTTAACTTAAATATGCATACATTGCCTCTCCATATCTGCTTGGCCCTGTGGCCGCTGTAGGTAGTCAAAAGGATCTCAATCTGAGGGTCGTCGACGTCGTCGTCTGAATCCCCTATATTGACATCTGGATCGTTGTCCCCCACATTTAAATACGCTGCTGCTGCCGCCTTTGCAGCCTCTGCCTGTGCTGCTGCACGTTCATCCATAAGACGCTTACGATTTGAAGCACTAGGGCGATGTCTCGGAGGAGGACGACGAGGAGAGTCATCGCGGGATGCCATCTGAAAAGAAAAAACAAAGCAACTTTAGTATTAACTCAACACAATATTAGTATATTTTTTTTATATGTTAGAAAGGATCTCAAACATCAAGATATATGATGTTGATGATGAAGGACAACATGATAACACATATACACTACTATTTGAACATACAACTACGCAGAAGATTATCATCATGCAGTGTAAAAGTGTAGTATGATGACTTAAAGAAGAAGCTCATCTAATTAACCTGCAAGCATTAGCAGGTAAAAGTGCAAGCAGCCTAGGGAATAAAGGAACACCTCAAAGCTAAAAACACAAAAAAAAGCTACAAAATGGATTATCCTATTCCGTTAAGTAGAAAAGGCTGAATGGAGATTTTTACAAGCCAACTCAACGTGGTATATTTATAGCAAAATCTAATAATACATCATCAGCCTCTTCATGCAGACAAGCCAAAATCTAAACATGGGACATATTATACAGATTCACTACAGCATTTTTGGTCTTAGACCACACATTTTATTTTCCTTTTAAAAAACTGTGGTCAGAACATAAAATAGACCACGGTTTTACAAAAGTGGTCAATTACATGTGGATTTTTTATTTCTCATACTAAACTGTGGCCTGTTCTTTTTAGGCTACGGTTTAAAAAATGTGGGACCTATAAAAGCCACGGTTTTTAAACAAATTATATTAGACCACAGTTCTATACACGTGGCTTATAATATTAACTTTTAAAACGTGGTCAGAAGTTATACATAGACCACAATTTTTATGACAATACATTATACTACGGTTATTTTGTGTGGTTCATAAATTTGACAATTAAAACCGTGGCCACATTGAAAAAAAATTAGCGCCACTGTACTAATAAAAAATCCAAAGGGAACTAAATGAACGAAAAAGAAAATACAAAAGGGTAGGTTTCATTTGTTCATCATCGTCACCCACCCGAACCAGGATCTGCTCACCCTTACGACACTCACGCAGCAGCGACGACACTCACGCAGTGATGACAGAAGCGCAGATTGACGACACTCACCCTTACGACGGCGTCTATCGTCCATACGACGACGACGACGACGTCTCTGCTCCTTCAGCTCGTTGCGGCAACGAACCCTATAGCGCTTCCTCTTCCCTTCAGATGTTAGGGTTTTCCTCACCTCTGCGTCTCTCTCTCTCTCGTTCTTCTTCTCTGCAGGTTCACTTCCAAATCTTGTCTATTTTTCTGATTATGTGTTTTTTTTCATATCCCTAATCATTGTGATTTTCCATTTCAGTTTCTCTCTTGCGGTCTCAGCTCCTTCACCGTCACCATCGTTCGTCTAAGGTTCGATTGTCTTAAATTTTGATTTGAAATCCTAATTTGTTGATTCTTCTACTCATGTTCATTGATTCTTGGTCTCTAATTTCACTTTTTTTTTGTAAATTTTGTTCCAATTTTTCTCAAATATGTGAAATCCCTAATCTGAGACTGTGAGTTGTTTATTATTTTTTTCCCAGTTTCCAGATATAAGCAATATTCTCTTTTGCTATACATACATGAGTTGTTATAGTTTTCTCCCTGCTTAATTTCTTGTGAATTTTGTAGGTAACATTGCCTCCTTCATATGCTTTCTTAAATGGACCAAGTTGCAGTTGATTTATTATATTAGTAGTAGCTAACAAGAAAACCTGGAGTTATATTAGTATTAACTCTACCCAAATAAAAGACCTAAGAAGCTTGAGAAGCAAAAGATAAAACAATTACAATTACACTCAAACTAAGTCTTCATGAGCTTGCTTTCTCTCTTCATTTGATGTTTGTTGTTGCTTGTTGAACTTGAACTTGATCAACACATGATAGCTTGTTCAAAACACTTTGTAACCTTTTGTCATTATCAAAACATTCATCAATGAACTAACAATCTCCCCCTTTTTGAAAATGACAAACCATGTTTTGAATTTGATTGAAGTTGTTGATGCTTTAACAATTTGATTACTTGGTGAGAAACTTGCTCCCCCTCAATCAATGCATTTGATATTTGAAATCCAATTGATAGAAGCTTGATTCTCCCCCTATCTTCAACAACTTAGCTCAACCTACATAAAAACAACAAAACAACCTTTCTCCCATTTTTCAAAACATACCATTTCTCCCAAAAATATCGTTTCTTCAAAACATACTATTTCTCCCCCTTTGGCATTATCAAAAAATAATATATATACCAATTGAAATATAAAATACTAAGCCAAAATAGAGAAATTCACATCTATTTCTTCACAACATTGATATCAATTGAAATATAACAAGTATTATACTTTGAAATGTGATACCAATTGGCAAGAAAATATAACAATGAATTATGAACCAATAGAAATACTAAGAAGTCATAATACCAATTGAGATATCATCAATGTAAAGAAATAACATATATTGATATATTTCTTCAATAACAACAAAAGCATGATAATCATCTAATCATCACTAAATGATACCAATTGAACTTTAGAAAAGAAATTGAGGAGATACCAATTGAGAAGATACTATAATCATCAATTTTTACCAATATCACTTGTACCAAATTTGTAGGACTTCTTTTGAGATGCAAATGTAATACCAATTGAAGATGCAAATGTATGAATAACACTTGTAAGCCCTTTTCTCTTCAATCATACCTACAAAACAATCATGCTTTGCTTTTTGGTATCCAAATGGTTTTGGATCCATTTTTGTTAGTGTAGGGACTCTCACCCTTTTTCATCCAAACAAAATCTCCTTTAGGTATACCATGCACTTTAATATAACACACATTTGAAGTATGTCCATGAGTACCACAATAGAAACATGTTGGAGAATTTGAAAAATCAACTTTTGAAAAATCAACAACATTTCTATGAGATTTACTCTTAGCATTAGTATAACCCAAACCAAACTTGTTTGAATTTTCTCTTTGAAAATTTAACAATGTGCGCAATCTAATATCACCATTTGTGAAACTTGCAAGCTTATTTTTCAAAATAGCATTTTCATCTTTAAGCAACTTGCAATTCTCACAATCAACCACAATATTCACTCTACTAGCACAATCACAAGAAGAACTAGCATATATAAGATCAAGAGTTTCATTTTCAAGATTAAGCTCATCAACTTGTTTTTGAAGTTCTAAAATCTCTTTTTGATGTTTCAAAATGAGCTTCTTTCTTTCAATGTTTTTCAAAGCTAGTTTTTCAAGTTGTTCGTGCATTTCTTCATAAGCATTATATAACAATTCATATTTAGAAGAAATTTCGGATTTAGTATGACTTACATTGCTATCCTCGCTTTGATAACTTGATTCATCATTTGAACTTTCCTCTTCGTTGACTTGAACAAGCAAGTTGAGATTAGCAACTTCTTCATCATCCGATGAACTACTCGATGTGATTTTCTTGTTATCTTCATCACTATCCCAAACTATGTATGCTCTTTTAGATTTAGAATTTTTCTTGTCTTTCTCCTTCTTCTTGAGATACTTAGAGCACGAATACTTGAGATGACCGGGTTTTCCACATTCATGGCAAACTACACCTTCTTTTGAAGTCTTGGTCTTGTAGTGTGGAGAATCCTTCTCTTTACCTTTGTCTTTGTTCAACCTTCCTTTTCTCCTTAGAAATTTGTCAAACTTCCTTAGCAAAAGTTTCATGTCTTTTTCATCAACATCCGAATCGGAATCTTCACTATCATCATCATCGGAACTCTCTTTCTTCTTGTATGATCTATTGACTTTAAGAGCAAGTCCCTTCCTTCCTTTGTTCTTATCCGACTCTTCATTGATACTTAATCGTCCAAGCTCCATTTCATGTTCTTGAAGCTTTCCAAAGAGTGTTGCTAGATCCATAGCATCCAAGTTTTTAGATTCAACAATAGCCGTTACTTTTGGTTGCCAATTCCTGTCTAAACATCTCAACACTTTGTTAGAAAGTTCACCTTGTAAGAAAGTCTTACCAAGAGCAAGTAAATGGTTAATAATATGAGTAAAACGCTTTTGCATATCATTAATAGATTCATTTGGAAGAATTTGAAACAATTCATAATCACGCATTAAAGCATTCAATCTAGCTCTCCTAACCTCACTAGTTCCTTCATGAGTCACTTGTAAAGTGTCCCACATTTCCTTAGCACTAGAACATTGAGAAACTCTAAAGAACTCGTCATAGGATAAAGCGGATGTGATGATATTCTTTGCTTTATAATCATATTGTAATTTCTTTCTATCATCATCTTTCCACTTGTCCTCGGGGATCAATTGTTCTACACCTTCAACTAAACTAGAGGGGATATGAGGACCTTTTTCAACTACTTTCCAAATTTCACTATCTATGGCTTGGATAAATATTTTCATTCTAACTTTCCAATATGCATAGCCTTCTCCGGCAAACAATGGAGGACGATTTATTGAATAACCTTCACCACCAAAGGGTACGAATCCCATTGCGATTTTCTTAAAGGATCTTTACGAAAAAGCTCTTATGCTCGTGTCTTTCGACCGAGCTCTGATACCAATTGAGGAAACCGCAATTGGTGGTTGAAACAACTAAGGAACCCTAGGAACACACCTAGAATGGGGGGTTGAATAGGTGTAAAAGAAACCTTGAAAGATTTTCGAAAGAAATGAATTGAAACAATCAAAACAAATGATTTTTGCAAATTCTACAGCACTTAATCGATTAAACTGAAATTTAATCGATTAACCTGCAATTTAATCGATTAAACCTGAAAGTTCAAAAGTCCTTAATCGATTAAACGAACACTTAATCGATTAAATCTATTAGAAACTGAAAAATCACTTTTCAATCGAATACGAAAATCAATCAATCAACACGTAAGATCAGAGATTCAGCGAAAACAAATAACACCTATATTCTTATTGATTACCCTAGTTATGAAAATGATTTTCCCCAAGTTAATTTGAACAATAAAGATTCAATTCAATCAATTATGAAAATCACTCTTTTCTAGGTTTTCAACCAAGAACACAATTAAAGACTTGAATGTAAAGAGTTAAGGGTTTAGAGATACGACACAGTGATTTATCCTGGTTCACTTTCATCCGCTTGAAAGCTACATCCAGTCCCCTCTTCAACCAAGAGAGATTCTTCACTATGAGGAATTAGAGTTCTCAAATTACAAGTAAATGCCTCACAAGACTCCCTTCTTGCTAACCTACAAGAGATACTCCACACCCTTGCCTTGTAATCCTATTGATCTTCTCTCTAATCTAACCTCTACCCCTTGTTGATAATCAACACAACAAGTCTTCTTTGCTTGATGATAATCCACACACCAAGTCTTCACTTTGCTTGATTCACAACCAAGACTTTCTTCTTCTCCAATGAGATTTGCTTGATGATAATCGACACACCAAGGCTTCTTGTTTGTTGTAGTTGGCTTGCCTTCTTGCAAAGATTACAACACAATAGAAAACACAATAACAATCCTATGAATCTCAATCAATAGCTATGACAATTCACAATAAGAGATTCAAAGGTTCTTGATCAAATAATATGAAAATATGAAAGCTTTGATCTTTGAAATTGAGAGAGAATAGAATGGCTTGATTCTTGTAAAATTGATTATGTAAATGATGTATATATTCATCACAAAGGTTAGGAATAGGTGGTTTATATAGAAATACCCAAAAGTTGTAGCACTTGAAAACTGATTTTGAGAAGTGAAAATCGTATTTTAAAAAACCAGTTCAGCAGTGTTTACTCGAGTAGATTTCAGTTTAATCGAGTAATACTCGAGTAAATCCATACTTAATCGAGTAAACTGATACTGCACTTGTTTAAAACTTGTTTTCTCAAAAACCAACCTTTCCTTTAAAACCTTTAAGCCACCTATTGATTCTAGGTTAAGTGAAAACTCAAATTATGATTTAATCATGACTATGATAGAGATTCACTACCCTCTATTAACTCTACCCAAATAAAAGACCTAAGAAGCTTGAGAAGCAAAAGATAAAACAATTACAATTACACTCAAACTAAGTCTTCATGAGCTTGCTTTCTCTCTTCTTCATTTGATGTTTGTTGTTGCTTGTTGAACTTGAACTTGATCAACACATGATAGCTTGTTCAAAACACTTTGTAACCTTTTGTCATTATCAAAACATTCATCATGGAACTAACAATCTCCCCCTTTTTGAAAATGACAAACCATGTTTTGAATTTGATTGAAGTTGTTGATGCTTTAACAATTTGATTACTTGGTGAGAAACTTGCTCCCCCTCAATCAATGCATTTGATATTTGAAATCCAATTGATAGAAGCTTGATTCTCCCCCTATCTTCAACAACTTAGCTCAACCTACATAAAAACAACAAAACAACCTTTCTCCCATTTTTCAAAACATACCATTTCTCCCAAAAATATCGTTTCTTCAAAACATACTATTTCTCCCCCTTTGGCATTATCAAAAAATAATATATATACCAATTGAAATATAAAATACTAAGCCAAAATAGAGAAATTCACATCTATTTCTTCACAACATTGATATCAATTGAAATATAACAAGTATTATACTTTGAAATGTGATACCAATTGGCAAAAAAATATAACAATGAATTATGAACCAATAGAAATACTAAGAAGTCATAATACCAATTGAGATATCATCAATGTAAAGAAATAAGATATATTGATATATTTCTTCAATAACAACAAAAGCATGATAATCATCTAATCATCACTAAATGATACCAATTGAACTTTAGAAAAGAAATTGAGGAGATACCAATTGAGAAGATACTATAATCATCAATTTTTACCAATATCACTTGTACCAAATTTGTAGGACTTCTTTTGAGATGCAAATGTAATACCAATTGAAGATGCAAATGTATGAATAACACTTGTAAGCCCTTTGCTCTTCAATCATACCTACAAAACAATCATGCTTTGCTTTTTGGTATCCAAATGGTTTTGGATCCATTTTTGTTAGTGTAGGGACTCTCACCCTTTTTCATCCAAACAAAATCTCCTTTAGGTATACCATGCACTTTAATATAACACACATTTGAAGTATGTCCATGAGTACCACAATAGAAACATGTTGGAGAATTTGAAAAATCAACTTTTGAAAAATCAACAACATTTCTATGAGATTTACTCTTAGCATTAGTATAACCCAAACCAAACTTGTTTGAATTTTCTCTTTGAAAATTTAACAATGTGCGCAATCTAATATCACCATTTGTGAAACTTGCAAGCTTATTTTTCAAAATAGCATTTTCATCTTTAAGCAACTTGCAATTCTCACAATCAACCACAATATTCACTCTACTAGCACAATCACAAGAAGAACTAGCATATATAAGATCAAGAGTTTCATTTTCAAGATTAAGCTCATCAACTTGTTTTTGAAGTTCTAAAATCTCTTTTTGATGTTTCAAAATGAGCTTCTTTCTTTCAATGTTTTTCAAAGCTAGTTTTTCAAGTTGTTCGTGCATTTCTTCATAAGCATTATATAACAATTCATATTTAGAAGAAATTTCGGATTTAGTATGACTTACATTGCTATCCTCGCTTTGATAACTTGATTCATCATTTGAACTTTCCTCTTCGTTGACTTGAACAAGCAAGTTGAGATTAGCAACTTCTTCATCATCCGATGAACTACTCGATGTGATTTTCTTGTTATCTTCATCACTATCCCAAACTATGTATGCTCTTTTAGATTTAGAATTTTTCTTGTCTTTCTCCTTCTTCTTGAGATACTTAGAGCACGAATACTTGAGATGACCGGGTTTTCCACATTCATGGCAAACTACACCTTCTTTTGAAGTCTTGGTCTTGTAGTGTGGAGAATCCTTCTCTTTACCTTTGTCTTTGTTCAACCTTCCTTTTCTCCTTAGAAATTTGTCAAACTTCCTTAGCAAAAGTTTCATGTCTTTTTCATCAACATCCGAATCGGAATCTTCACTATCATCATCATCGGAACTCTCTTTCTTCTTGTATGATCTATTGACTTTAAGAGCAAGTCCCTTCCTTCCTTTGTTCTTATCCGACTCTTCATTGATACTTAATCGTCCAAGCTCCATTTCATGTTCTTGAAGCTTTCCAAAGAGTGTTTCTAGATCCATAGCATCCAAGTTTTTAGATTCAACAATAGCCGTTACTTTTGGTTGCCAATTCCTGTCTAAACATCTCAACACTTTGTTAGAAAGTTCACCTTGTAAGAAAGTCTTACCAAGAGCAAGTAAATGGTTAATAATATGAGTAAAACGCTTTTGCATATCATTAATAGATTCATTTGGAAGCATTTGAAACAATTCATAATCACGCATTAAAGCATTCAATCTAGCTCTCCTAACCTCACTAGTTCCTTCATGAGTCACTTGTAAAGTGTCCCACATTTCCTTAGCACTAGAACATTGAGAAACTCTAAAGAACTCGTCATAGGATAAAGCGGATGTGATGATATTCTTTGCTTTATAATCATATTGTAATTTCTTTCTATCATCATCTTTCCACTTGTCCTCGGGGATCAATTGTTCTACACCTTCAACTAAACTAGAGGGGATATGAGGACCTTTTTCAACTACTTTCCAAATTTCACTATCTATGGCTTGGATAAATATTTTCATTCTAACTTTCCAATATGCATAGCCTTCTCCGGCAAACAATGGAGGACGATTTATTGAATAACCTTCACCACCAAAGGGTACGAATCCCATTGCGATTTTCTTAAAGGATCTTTACGAAAAAGCTCTTATGCTCGTGTCTTTCGACCGAGCTCTGATACCAATTGAGGAAACCGCAATTGGTGGTTGAAACAACTAAGGAACCCTAGGAACACACCTAGAATGGGGGGTTGAATAGGTGTAAAAGAAACCTTGAAAGATTTTCGAAAGAAATGAATCGAAACAATCAAAACAAATGATTTTTGCAAATTCTACAGCACTTAATCGATTAAACTGAAATTTAATCGATTAACCTGCAATTTAATCGATTAAACCTGAAAGTTCAAAAGTCCTTAATCGATTAAACGAACACTTAATCGATTAAATCTATTAGAAACTGAAAAATCACTTTTCAATCGAATACGAAAATCAATCAATCAACACGTAAGATCAGAGATTCAGCGAAAACAAATAACACCTATATTCTTATTGATTACCCTAGTTATGAAAATGATTTTCCCCAAGTTAATTTGAACAATAAAGATTCAATTCAATCAATTATGAAAATCACTCTTTTCTAGGTTTTCAACCAAGAACACAATTAAAGACTTGAATGTAAAGAGTTAAGGGTTTAGAGATACGACACAGTGATTTATCCTGGTTCACTTTCATCCGCTTGAAAGCTACATCCAGTCCCCTCTTCAACCAAGAGAGATTCTTCACTATGAGGAATTAGAGTTCTCAAATTACAAGTAAATGCCTCACAAGACTCCCTTCTTGCTAGCCTACAAGAGATACTCCACACCCTTGCCTTGTAATCCTATTGATCTTCTCTCTAATCTAACCTCTACCCCTTGTTGATAATCAACACAACAAGTCTTCTTTGCTTGATGATAATCCACACACCAAGTCTTCACTTTGCTTGATTCACAACCAAGACTTTCTTCTTCTCCAATGAGATTTGCTTGATGATAATCGACACACCAAGGCTTCTTGTTTGTTGTAGTTGGCTTGCCTTCTTGCAAAGATTACAACACAATAGAAAACACAATAACAATCCTATGAATCTCAATCAATAGCTATGACAATTCACAATAAGAGATTCAAAGGTTCTTGATCAAAGAATATGAAAATATGAAAGCTTTGATCTTTGAAATTGAGAGAGAATAGAATGGCTTGATTCTTGTAAAATTGATTATGTAAATGATGTATATATTCATCACAAAGGTTAGGAATAGGTGGTTTATATAGAAATACCCAAAAGTTGTAGCACTTGAAAACTGATTTTGAGAAGTGAAAATCGTATTTTAAAAAACCAGTTCAGCAGTGTTTACTCGAGTAGATTTCAGTTTAATCGAGTAATACTCGAGTAAATCCATACTTAATCGAGTAAACTGATACTGCACTTGTTTAAAACTTGTTTTCTCAAAAACCAACCTTTCCTTTAAAACATTTAAGCCACCTATTGATTCTAGGTTAAGTGAAAACTCAAATTATGATTTAATCATGACTATGATAGAGATTCACTACCCTCTATTAACTCTACCCAAATAAAAGACCTAAGAAGCTTGAGAAGCAAAAGATAAAACAATTACAATTACACTCAAACTAAGTCTTCATGAGCTTGCTTTCTCTCTTCTTCATTTGATGTTTGTTGTTGCTTGTTGAACTTGAACTTGATCAACACATGATAGCTTGTTCAAAACACTTTGTAACCTTTTGTCATTATCAAAACATTCATCATGGAACTAACACAGGACCTTTACCACGCGGGCATGACAGCTGTCTCAACAATGGCTCCAAGCCAGGAGGTCTCAGCCTCAAACATATCATATAATCAAAACACATTGCCCCGTTCCAGTCCCTCTCCACTGTTGTAGATTTGCATCGAGGGGGCGACAATATGTTTCTAGTGGGTCCGCAGAACTTGCCACGGCATTGGACCCAGTCCCCACCACGTTAGTGCGCCACATGTGGAGTTCGTTCTGCCCAGAAACATACTCTAGACTTCTTGACGTTTCACCGTCATCGTCCTCCCCTCCTGCAATCCCCACCTGAGTATTCGTAGATACCCATAGTATCTTCCTCTCCACTACTTCGCACTCTCATGCCTCACCGCGTGTGTCTTTTAAGTCTTTTATCTTTCAATTTACACTAAGGTCGGCCCATCCTTCGTACATCCCTTCAATGAGACCCGACCGCTACTCGATGCAATTTCCACTCGTCAAATCTCACATAGCACAGAGCTGGGATCACATCACTATCTCGTATTTCATTTCACAATCTCATTCATCAATCCTTCCTCAAAACAACCTTACAAAAGTTTTCACCAAACATCATGTCACAAACTTTTTTCATAAAACCTTCCACAAAATTTCCTTTCAAAATCTTTTCTCAAACAATCCGCTCAATACCATCTCTAAACCTTTTTACATCCTCCTTTTCTAAACATTTTCATAAAATTCTCTTTTTGGAAATTCACGTTTTGGGTGAGTGTTAATGGAGGAGCAAGCTCAACTCAACACTAAGCTTCTTCCCAAAACGTGAACGAGGTATCGCACCTCAAATTCACTTTCACATCTCTTCTCCCAGCTCTGGCTCGTTCTCAACATCATTATCTCATTCTTTCCCCAATTTCCACTCTCTATTTCTCATTGTAGTTTTACTTTTGATCTCATTACTTCTTAACTCATTTCCATTTCTTATTCAGGACGTAACAAACGTCCATCAACAATTTACTCATCACAATTTACAGCAATAAGCGCTATCAATCACAGTTAAATAAAAGCATACTATTAACACACAAACATCAAACAACAACAATGTGGTTTTTGTCACATTCATATAAGTGGCCACACAATCAAACAATTGCCACTTATACTACTGACTCCAACCACTAAGTTTCGATCTTTGAGATGATACGGAACGTCCTAATAAATCACCTAAACACCACAATGTCTTAGGATAGCTTCTCTCTCACCTGAGGGTGTAGCTACAGATTCTATAAATTCCGGACGATCAGCTTCCTTCCTCGGATGCCCGACTTCAACTTCTTCCAAGTCCCAGAAAGTAAATATATGAGTATTAAGTTTTATTTTAATATTATTCTTAAAACAGCTTAGGAAAATTCAAACATGGTCTTAATTTCAAAACCAAACATCAATTCTTTCACTCAAACTTGTCCAAAATCAAACACTAGTTTTTATTCTTCAAAGATCATGAGAAAATAATCAAATGAGTTCACTTAACTAAAAAGTTTCTTCGCTGGTCCTCCTTGGACAGCTTTGAGTTTAATTCCAAAAACACCGAAAAATTGCATTTTTTTTAAAACCAACTTTGTTTAGGATCAATTGCCCATGAAAACTAAACCTTAAAACACTTTTAAAAACACTTTAAAACAAGAATTATATCTTAGAAAATTCTGGACAGCACCATGTCCTGAGTTTTAAATTCCTTTTTAATTGTTTAAAACCAATTCAAAAGCACAAACAACCGAGAATCACGAAAATAATTACGTAAACGCTTAAATCAACAACTTATTAAGTTTAAACACTTAGAATCATATATGGGCAGCAATGTACTAAAGTGAAACAAATTATTTAAACATTCTCATGCATTCAACAAATCACCCTTACTTCACTCGAGAATCTTAGACAAACATTCACTTAATTCAAGCATCACATATTCACAAATCATCAAGTCAAGCCAAACATATCATACTTACATACTCATTTATACACATAGCTTAATCAATCAAAGAAGTCAAGTTCTTAAGCATGAACAAACCGAATCATGCATCATATAAGCATACAAACATAGTTCCATTGAACTTTTACTTAATCAATTTCCACCTTAGCAAAATTTCATCTTAATGTGCCTAAACATGTTGAAACCGTATGTATCATAGCTTCACAATCACACATAATTCCATGACACGAATACATACACATTTAAGGAAAATTGACTTCAAGGTTAAGGTCCAAACCGTGACCTTAACTAGGTTTTCCCAAAAATATTTTTCAAGGTTTCAAGACTTAAAACAACTTTAAATCCAACAACAATTTCATTCAATTTTTCAAGCAAGTAAGAATGTAATCCTAGCATACACTTATTTCATGAAACCGTGAGCATCATACAATTCTTAAGCAATTTAGATATTACATTTAACACATAAAATCAACTCAAAGTTCATGGAAATCACATATTTATCATTTAACCCTAAGAAAATCTTAGCCTTCCTCCTTTATACTTACAAACCGTGTTTAACATGGTAAATTACACAATTTCTATTTATCCCAAATATTATTAAACTCAAGATTATGGTATGCAAGGAATCAAACAAAAGAAAACCAAGATTTCAATCACATCATCAAAACCGTGACATGTCCATGATTTTCTTAAAAGTTTTCTTAAAGCTTTACACTTCCAAAACATATTTAGAATTACAAGATAATCACATGCACATAATCAAAATCCAACATCAAGCTCCTAACCTAAAAGTTAAGCACAACCGTGGCTAATCACAAGGAAAATCACATATCCATCAACCAAACTTAAGAGAATCTCCATCTTTTTAGTTTAGCGTGTGAAACCGTGGCTACCCTAAGGATCACAACATCGTAGATCATTAAATTCAAAACAATAGCAGGCAAGAAATTAAACAAGGGTGAAATCAAGTTCTCACTTACACTCAACAACAATCCGTGGCCAACTTGAGAAAAATTTAACCAATTTCAAAGATTAAGATTCAAACAATCACACATATTGTGGCTTAGACATAGATCTAAACATGCATGTAAACAAGAATGTTAAATCTTTGGAAAAATCTTTCATGAAACTTAAGATCAAGTTCCCTTCAAATATTTTTAAGGAATCAAAGAGAAACTCAAGATCGTGAAGAAAAACGTTTTCCTTAACAAAATTTCAAGATTAAGTTCAAGGATTAACATGCATGGTAGTAAACCTTTAGATCTAACACAAAAGCAATATGCATCAACACTTTTTCAAACGAAGCCAAGGTTTAGAAAGGAAGAATGAAGGAGAACAAGAATCAAAGAAAAAGATTTTAAAATTTTTAAATCGTGAAACAAACTTCTTACTTAATTAAAATTTTCAAGGATTCAAGTCCAAAATCTTTGATTTCTCCTTGGTTCTCCTCACGGTTTCTACCTCCTTTTCCTAGTCCGTGTTCTTTCCCTTTTCTTTTCACTTCCTTAGTTTGATCTAGCTTAGGTCATGAAGAGTCTAAGGTGTTGAGGTTTGGTTTCCTTCCTCTCTAGGTTCGGTCTTTTCTCTCTTTCTCTTTCTCACCAAGAGTTTGATGATTCTCTTGGTGTTTTGTGTTTGGCTTTGGGAAAGAAGTGAAAAGAAGTTTGTGTTTGATGAAGGGATGAAGAGAAATTCCTTCTCTTCCTCACGGCTTGGTGGGTTGTTGTGGTGTGTGTTGGTGTTGTTGAGAAAGAAATGGTGAAGATGAAGAATGAAAATGAACTCACTCACTCTCTCATACGGTTTGATCCCTTTTCTCTTTGGTTCCACTTTTTCCTATTTGCCAAGAAGGGTTTGCATGGAGGGTTGGTTTGCAAGGCTTAGGAATTAAGTTAAAGACTTGGAGGCCAAGTCTTGCCATCAAGGCCCTCACGGCCTCCCCCTTCTTTCCTTCCTTTCCTTCACTTTTTCTTCATTCTTATGTCATGCTTAAGTCATGGAGATGATGTCATCATGTTGACTAAAGGGCATGCTACTTGGCAACCATACAAGTGAGCTTAGTGGCTTGGCTAGCACATGGCCATTCGGCCATAGAGTGATTAAGGTGGGGTGGATTAGCTTAATTAGGTTTAGGGCACTAATTAGGGTTCTAATCACGATTAGGGTAGGATTAGGTTAATTAATCTAGGATTAGTCCACTAACCCTTAGTGATTAGGACATAATCAAGGATTAAGGTACTAATCAAAACTTAATCATGGGTTTAAGGAAGACTAATTTTGGATTAGCTCACTAATCAAAAGGGTTAAGGTTTTTAGAAAAGGATTAGGCACTCAATCCAGGATTTAGAGCTCGATTAGGGTTTAATCCACGATTAAGACATCAATTAGGGTTTCTAGAGGTGATTGGACTTGATTCTTTGAAACTTAGAGAAAATAATGTTCCATAAAATCATATGAATCAACAAAACAAAATCTCAAACAAGCCCTAAACAATCAAGCACACAAAGTCACATACATAAGCAAGTCAAATTTCAGGGCATAAGATATCATTATGAAGTTAAAATCTTTTAAATCCACTCTTGAATTAATTAGGTTAAAGTAATTTCCTTGATTAGGGACTTGTAGAGGTGAGTCAAAAGGGCAGGGTCACACGGGGTGTTACATCCACTGCTCAGATTTATTCTAACATTTATTCTTTTAATTATCAGGCTTTTGATTAAAGATAACTCTGATAGAATTCAGATTTCACAAATCGTTCATGAGACATCATCGTATTCAATGGAAGATAATTTTCTCAATAAAAATGTTTTCAAAACAATAGGTGATATAAAGGAATCAATTGAGGTATTATTTTATTTAATTCTATGAATTTGAATTTGTCTAAAGTTTAAAATTAAAAAAAAAACATTCAAACCTATAAAACTAACTTATTTTATTTCTTAGGATGGGGTGTTTGTCACCGTTGGAACTATAAGAGACATTCAATCTCTTCTTAACTGGTGGTACAAAGGTTGCAAAAAATGTCAGACAGTTGGTTGAGAAACCAACAAGCTTTTTCTATAATAAATGTGAGAACTATCCAATGTCCTTTATCCCTAGGTACACGAACATATTCTTTTTTCTTAATTTTTTAAAAAAAAATACTAATATGTGTTATTTTTTTCATATTGAAAAATTAAAGATATAACATAAAGTTAATTGTCGAGGACGACACGGATTATGCAACATTTATTCTATACGATGGCGAGGCTGCAAGGTTTTTGCAAATAAGTGCAAATGATCTACGATCTAAATACATTGCTAAAGTATGTATTATAAAATTTTTAAATTTATATTTAAAAATTAAAAGGCACACATTACATACTTCAAAAGTTAAATTTTTACTCTTTTTTAGAGTGGTGATAAATCAAGCTATCCAAATGAGATTAATGATTTCATAGGAAAGAGGATGTTGTTCAAAGTTAAGTTCAATATTCTAGATCTCAATTCTTTTCACCCATACAAAATTGGAATAATAAAGTTATGCTGCGAAGAGGAAATCATCCTAGCTTTTGATCAAAAATATAATGTTGATGCAGTGAGTATTCAAATCAAGTTTATATCTATTCACTTAATAACACTTAAAAACATGTACTTATGGCTCTTACAACCATTTTTTGATAATACAGTGCAACTTCCAACCACAAAACTCTTAGCTATTAACCGGTGTTGACAAATCATCTATTGCAAATAAGGTATAAATATTAGTCCTTAGATATTTTTGTGAAAAAACCTAATGATTATACTGTATATTTAATACCATTTATTTTTGTTGGGAGTTTCATCGGAGGTAGCTGATAATGCCTCTCAAGAAGATAGGTGCTTCATATCTTACACCTTCAAAAAGGCCAATTGAAAACACATCTATAGATATCAGCGAAGTAATTGATAAGGAGTTTAATATTCTTCAACTAAGGGAAAGAAATGAATCAAAAGAGCGGAGCGGACATGATGACTCCTAACCTTGCAAAAAAATTGGCTCTAAGTAATTTGGATTATGAATGTTTATTAAATAAGGTTGTTTTAAATTTTTTTTCTCTATTGGACTCATTTCTGTTACCAATGACTGAATAATGTTCCAAATGTACACGTGAATCTCAAAAGTGATTTATCTCATACATGAGATTTCAGCTTTATCTTTTATCGAAAAACTCAATTTTGTTTTGGCCTTTTCTACTCTTTATTGTTTATTTCTCATTATAACTCTTTATGCACCAACCATTCATTTTCATGGAAAACCATTTAATCCTTTTGTTATCATATTTTGTGGGTTTTTCTTCCATTTACTTATACCGAGAAAAGGAGGATAATAACTATTTTAAATATTATAATACAAGAATCAATCCAAATTTTTGAATAGTTGATTAATTCCTGATTGGTTTATGTTAATAACTATAAAATCCTTATTAGATAAGAACTCTTACATGATTCTGTTTCAAATCTCAAATATGATAAACTAATACTGATTCCTATAAATCAATCATCAATCAATCAATTATATATTATAAAAAGAGAATACCTTCAAGACAATAATTGATGAGGTGTCACTTCCTCATAATTTTGCCCAATTTTTTATTAAAAAATTAATTCAAAATTCAAATAAAATACGTTATCCGTGCATGAGATCAATTTAAACTGTTAAATAAGGCATCTTCTTACTCTCCAATTTTGAAAACCAACTTGATAAGATCAATTTAAACTGTTCATGAGATACTATCAATTTAAACTGTGCAACTAACTTGATAAGATCAATTTAAAATCAATTTAAAATGTGAAACTAACTTGATAAGATCAATTTAAAATCAATTTAAAATTAATTCAAAATGCAAATAAGATACGTTACATACTCGTGCATGAGATCAATTTAAACTGTTAAATAAGACATCTTCTTACTCCTATCACGGTGGTCCCTCATTTTTTTAACTTTACACGAAATAAAATCAATTTAAACTTTTCAACCAACTTGATAAGATCAATTTAAATAGTAGATCACACGAGTTCAATTTATTGTCATTCAAATAAAAAGAGAATACCTTCAAGACAATAATTGGTGAGGTGTCACTTCCTCATAATTTTGCCCAAATTTGTATTAAATAATTAATTCAAAATTCAAATAAAATACGTTACCCGTGCATGAGATCAATTTAAACTTTTAAATAAGGCATCTTCTTACTCTCCAATTTTGAAAACCAATTTGATAAGATCAATTTAAACTGTGCATGAGATAGAATCAATTTAAACTGTGCAACTAACTTGATAAGATCAATTTAAAAATTGATAAGATCAATTTAAAATCAATTTAAAATTAATTCAAAATTCAAAAAAGATACGTTACCCGTGCATGAGATCATTTTTAACTGTTAAATAAGGCTTGTTCTTACTCCTATCACGGTGGTCACTCATTTTTTAAACTGTACACGAAATAAAATCAATTTAAACTTTTCAACCAACTTGATAAGATCAATTTAAATAGTAGATCACACGTGTTCAATTTAATGTTTTTCAAATAAAAAGAGAATACCTTCAAGACAATAATTTATGAGGTGTCACTTCCACATAATTTTGCCCAATTTTTTATTAAAAAATTAATTCAAAATTCAAATAAAATACGTTACCCGTGCATGAGATCAATTTAAACTGTTAAATAAGGCATCTTCTTACTCTCCAATGTTGAAAACCATCTTGATAAGATCAATTTAAATTGTGCATGAGATAGAATCAATTTAAACTGTGCAACTAACTTGATAAGATCAATTTAAAATCAATTTAAAAGAACAACAACTAACTTGATAAGATCAATTTAAAATCAATTTAAAATTAATTTACCCGTGCATGAGATCAATTTAAACTGTTAAATAAGGCATCTTCTTACTCCAATCACGGTGTACACTCATTTTTTAAACTGTACACGAAATAAAATCAATTTAAACTTTTCAACCAACTTGATAAGATCAATTTAAATAGTAGATCACACGAGTTCAATTTATTGTTTTTCAAATAAAAAGAGAATACCTTCAAGGCAATAATTTATGAGGTGTCACTTCCTCATAATTTTGCCCAATTTTTTATTAAAAAATTAATTCAAAATTCAAATAAAATATGTTACCCGTGCATGAGATCAATTTAAACTGTTAAATAAGACATCTTCTTACTCTCCAATTTTTAAAACCAACTTGATAAGATCAATTTAAACTGTCCATAAGATCTATACTATCAATTTAAACTGTGCAACTAACTTGATAAAATCAATTTAAAATGTGCAACTAACTTGATAAGATCAATTTAAAATCAATTTAAATTTAATTCAAAATTCAAATAAGATATGTTACATACCCGTGCATGAGATCAATTTAAACTGTTAAATAAGACATCTTCTTACTCCTATCACGGTAGTCCCTCATTTTTTAAACTTTACACGAAATAAAATCAATTTAAACTTTTCAACCAACTTGATAAGATCAATTTTAATAATAGATCACACGAGTTCAATTTATTGTTATCATATATAATATAAAAAGACAATACCTACAATTCAAAAAATGCTGAGGTGTCGCTTCCATATTTTTTTCTAAATTTTTTGTTTTTTTTAAACAATTAAAAACATTTAAAAAATATTGCTATATATTGTGTGAAGATAAAAATAAAAGAAAAGCAAAATTTTAGGAATTCATTAACTACTTTTTGCTATCATGCATTCAAATTTTAAATACTTAACTGATTCTAATATTTAAAAAAATATTTAAATCTTAAATATTAAAAAAAAAATATTGTGATTATATACTAATCCATTAACTACTTTGTTGGTTTGATTCCTAATGAGTCAAAATCAATTATATGCTATACAAAATCAATTTATTCAAATTCCAATTTTGTAAATAATAAAAATCCTGAAAAGAATTATCGATATGTAGATTAAACGATGGAAAACTACTTGATTTTAACAAATATTCCTCAAGTATGAGATTAAGATAGTATAATTTGAAATTGATTTCGAATATTATAATGGTTATGATTTAAAAAAGAAAAAAAAATTATCAAAAAAACAAGAAAAAAAAAGAACCAATTATGTTATATTTAATTGATTTTGCTAAGATTGTGTCTATGATAATGGTGTGATTTTTTTAGGAATACAAGATTTGAATCAATCAATCATCATCAATTATATCAATTATAAAAAGAGGATATCTGCAATTCAAAAACTGTTTAGGTGTCACTTCCACATAATTTTGTCAAATTTTTTATTAAAAAATTAACTCAAAATTCAACAATTAATTCCCACAATTTTTGGTTTTAAAAATAATTCAAGCTTATAAGATAATAACAACCGAATCAATTGATAAGAACAAATCAATTGATAAGAATAGGTAACAACATAAAAAACAACCGAATCACTCATTACATGCAATTTCAAATTCGGTAACTTGATAAGAAACAACAAATTCAAATTCAAATTTTAAATGTGATTAAAAAAATTCATTATTTCAATCAATTATAAATAATAGTTTACAACTTAAAGTTGAATCAAAACTACATCCAAAAATAAAAATGGCAGATCAACATTTTTCTTTTGGGGGTGGGGTGGGGTGGGTTGCAAGGTAAGGTGCATTATTTTTAAATAAGCTGTGTTAGGTGAATACTGATCTCCGTTTTAGAATTTGAGGAATTGTGGATATATTTATGTTATTTTTTAAGTTCTTTGATGTTATCCTTTTCAAATTTTGGTAGTTTGTCTACTGCAGATTTTTTTTTTTAATTTGTTAGATGTTATTATTTTCACAAATTGTGATAGTTTTATTGTCAATCATGTAAATAGAATTACGATACAATTTTTTTTTTTTTTGGCTAAGCTGGAATGCAATCAGAATAAGCAAGTGGAATGTGAGACGTGCTTCATCTTATTTCAATTATATTCTAATTTTTATATTTATATTTTTGTTTTTATTATTAGATCTATTCTTTGTGAATATTTTATTTTGCACTAACTAATTTTTTTTCTATATTTACAGAGTTCGGTTGATACGATAGTGAAATAATGTCACACTAGATCTCAACTATTGATTGCACAAAGGGTCAATTTTTAGGAGCAAGATTACAACTATTTTATAAAGGATCCATGTTTAGGAGCGATATTTTTATATCTTCTTTCTTCTCCTAATTTTATTCTACACAATTTCTTTTTAGTTTGCTAATGTGTAATATGAATATTTTTGTAGTTGTTTGTTGAGGTGATAAATAGGAAAAGGCATTTCAATATTTACATAGTATAGAACAATGAAGCAGTACCAATTATAATTCTTTCTTCGTTTTCTATTTTTTTTTTAATTTATATTCACTATGTCCCCAAAAAAATGTTGGAAAATTCAAAGAAATTAGTACAAAAATGGTTTGTTTTTTTGGGATGGATGGAGTATAATAAAATTTTCTTAAATCATACTATCAATATAAAATTATAATTTGTTCATTACTAATGTATAATCTTTTTTTTTTGGGCAATTATGAGGCCAAAAATAATGTATGACATGAAGTAAGAGATGGATGATTAATTTACAATTTTGAGCGAAATGCATGACAGGTTTGAGATGAATATGAGATTTTTTGGAACATGTTTTTTCTTCTTCAATTTTCTAATAAGTTTGACTTTATAATAAGTTAAAATAAAAAACCCTTTTATTAAATGTAAATCCGATTGGTTCAATTTAATTATTAATAATCTCATATATAAAATTATGCAATTCGGTTAAAAAATTTTATTAAATTTTTAGTTTGAAATAATTATCATATATAATAACATTATGCTATCTAATATATCTGTTCATTCCCGTGCATGGCACGGGTAATCTAAACTAGTAAAAAAAATAAAAATTGAACATTTGCACTGTTCGAAGACGTTTTCAAATGCTAAAAAAACTGGCCCATAGAGTAACCTAATATGACGTGTGGACATTATTAGTGAAATTGAACCAACAAACTAAACATAATATATATATATATATATATATATATATATCGATTTTTCTAACCTTTGCATCCCATTCATAGGTTAATGAAACATAAAAAGTAAACTTTTATTGAAGAACTAAATAATTATATTATAATTAATTAAGTGTATCTTTTCCCAAAAACAACTTACTTTTTTAAGCTTGATTATCCTATGCACCAGGTGCATAGGATAAAAAAACCATATATATATATATATATATACATACATACATACCCAATAATTTTTAATTTGCATACACTTGTACAAATTTTTGGATAACTTATTCAATAGTGTATTTAAGAAAAGGCAATTTCTAACAAACATATAAAACTTGTAAGGTTTTGATACCTTGCATATGTGACCCAATAAAACATTTACACCTGTTTTAATTTGCCACATCATTTTATTTTTTCATTTTTATTCAAAAAATATTTTATTTGCTATTTGGCCCTCTTCTCTTTCACTATAGCACCCCTCCCCTCCCCTTTCTCTACTATTCCTATTACATTTGAAGAAGGAGGAAGTAACATGCAGCAAAGGAGCCAATGATTCATAGTTACACTCACCTTTCATCTCCATCAAAGCAATACCCTCCCATTTCTCTCAATCTCACGGAAGTTGAACTCCCTTTCTCTTAGTGTAGAACCCTAACCAAAATTCACCCTCCCATTTCCCTACCGAAGCAGTAGCCGCGTGAGGCTACCGGAATTTGACGAGATCCTTCGAAGCAAGCATCGGTCCGCCATTGTTTCTTAGGACCACTTTCTCATTCTCGATTTGAGTAGGTTAGCGTTCTTACTCTCTATTTCTCTATTGTCTAGAAACTTTAAGAAATACGAATTATGTTATTTGGTAATTACTGATATTTTTCATGGATATATTCAATAGGAATGTAAATTTTCTTGCCATTGTTTCTCCTCCTTCAAATGTGTTATTTTTTATGGGCAATTGATCCTTAATATGTATTATGTTCCATGGTGATTATTGGAATTTTTTATGAATACATTCATGCATACTACCTATTCGATGAAATGTCAGGGTCAATTCAAATGTAATTTTCTTGCCATTTGATGCTATATTCATGCATACTACCCATTTTTTATGCCAGGGTCAATTCATTTGCATACTACAATTGTCCAAAATTAATTCATTTATTCTTGTTTGCCAAAGTTTAGTGTAAGATCCTATCTTAATTTTCATTAATTCAGAATAGGTGCTCCGTTATGATCCTTATCTACTTCGATATAGTATCTGAATTAATTTAGAACAGGTGCTCTGTTATGCTCTGTTATGGTCCTTATCTACTTTAGTACAATATATTAATTAATTCATAACAGAACAGGTGCTATGTTATGGTCCTTATCTACTTTGGTATAGTCTTCGAACTTCGAGCTATAATTTTCATTTCATGTTCTATTTCCTTTGTAAATTTGTTGCTCATAGGTAAAATGAGGTTGGGGCACCATCAAACAGATTTGCATGCCCCTGCCATGATTCTTTTAAATTGATTTATGATTGGCTGATGTTGCAGCAGTATAGTATAGAATTCACTACTATATACTTATGATTGTACAAGCTATTGGTACTGTAGTATGGAATTGGTTTTTGCACCAAACCTCTTTAATTTGCAATAATAAATCCTTAGTACTCTCTAATTTTCTTAGGCATGAATTAAATCAATTAATCCTTGATATTATTTATTTACTCTTTGATTAATATCGTTGATGGTATTGTAAAGTAATTAATTTAACTATGATGCAGATGGATAAATTTGTTGAGGATCCTGTTGTTAATTTGGATGATGATAATTCCGCTTCTGATGAAAGTGGTGATGAAGAACATGATGAGTTGGGTGATAAGAATGGGCCTGCAAGTGGTGATCAATATAAAAGGATTACAGACTTGACAGCCGATGATATTTGGGGTCTAGAGTTTGGTAGCGAAGAGGCAGCTTATCAATTTTATAGTAGGTACGCAAGATGTATTGGCTTTTATGTGAGGAAAGAAGCAATAATAGGTCGTAATTCTGCGGGGAACCGTAACAAGCGTTTGTATGTATGTAGCAGACATGGATTGAGGAATTCGAAATACTTGACGAGGGTAGACAGAAAATATTGAGTGGAGTTAGGCCTGAAATTCCCCAAGGGGTGTATGGATTTCCTCATTATGGGCATGGTGTTGCAAGTCAGGGGCTATCACCATTTCTTCCTTATGTTGGATATCCCTTTTTCAATCAAAATCTCCACCGTCATCCGGTGTACCAGCAATTTCCCCAGGTCTGTTTATCAATTTTAACCCAATTTTGTACCAGCAGTCTGTTTATTGCTAGTTTTTGTGTTTTACATATAATTTGTGAGTGTATTTTATTTTCCCAGTATATGAATGGAGGAGAAAAAGCTAATAGTAGTCAATCCTTTCACGGATTGCTTCAAGAAGTCATAAAAAACAGAGCACCCAGCAGCAGTAAGCATGAATTGCCATAGCCACAAATCCCAAATCCAAATTTATCCTCTACCTCCAAACTAATAGCCTGGCTTGTTCCAAATCCAAATCCCAATGTGAGCCGTACAATTGCCATATCCACAAGTGCTTTTAATCTATCCTCTACAAAATCCCAATGTGAGCAATACAATTGCCCTAGCCATAGCTCTAATCTATCTTCTGCCGCCTTCATCAGACTGGATTTGATTTTGGTCCCTGCAAATGCAGGGAATAGCCACAAGTGCTTCTGATATTTCATCAGGCTGGATTTGGTGCAATTGGAAATGCTCTAATCTATTTGCCACCTTTATTGGACTGGATTTGGTTTTGGTCCCTGAAAATGCTCTAAAAGTGCTTCTGATCTTTATCATGTTGGATTTGGTGCAACTGAAAATTCTCTAGTATATCTGGCACCTTCATTAGTTTTGGCCCTGAAAATGCTCTAATATATCCTCTGCCTGCCTTCATCATGCTGAAATCTATCCTTTGCTTTCATCAAGCCGGATTTGGTGCAACTGAAAATGCTGGAGAAGCTGCAAATCCAGCAGAAAGAGGATAATTAAGAAGCATTATTCAACTTGCAAGACATTGACATATGAAACTATTATTAAAGAACATTTTTATCTTTGCAATATATTTTATTAGCAAAAAACAAAAGCAATTTATTAATAAAATTTAGCTTTGTAAGAGCAAGTAATGTTTAAAGAGATAGAACAAGATCCTGCAGGCATGTGGATAAAAACCAGTTACTGGTTTGGTTTTTTATTAATTAAAGTCAAACATAAGAGTTTAAATTAACAAGAACACAAAACCCTTGAAACTTCCACATGCTCGGTTAAGTTTTTATACAATCCATTACCAAAATTATCAACTTTGGTACCATTCATTAAATAAATTAAGCTTAACGTTTCAGAACAGAAAAGATTGAATGTCTTCCTCAACAACAATGCAATGGTGAAGCTATTGACACTCTTAAATGTCTATTCACACTTCTATTTGGCCAATCATAACTGTATGGGGAAAAAAATAATGACTGATTAGAAGCCCTCATTCTAACAGAAAAGAAGAGAACAAATAAAATAAATGCCTCGAACTAACCTTTCATTTTTTTCCTAACTTTCATTTCACATTACAAAGAGTAAAACAATGATCCTACAACCAAATGAATAGAAATTAAAGGCTAAGAAAAACTGTACATAAGAATGACTAAAAGCAGTACAAGGAATGAAGCTTTCCATTGATAATTACAGACCTCCCACACTAAAAGAGGCAGGCAGATTTGAATGATGAACCACTAAATAATCTATCTATTTATATCCTCTTCTTAATCGAACCACGCAAAATATCAACAATAGTCCCACATAGACTGGAATTTGGCAGGTCTATGCTTCATACCCTGGAGACTGGGCAACACCTTGCACAAATGATGCATAAGGAATAAGAGGAAGGAGGTTTGATGTGCATTGTGCTATGGTAGGGTTCAGGGAGCTTGGGTCTTAGGAAAGGATTGTTGACGGGTAGGAAATAATCAGCAGCACTATTAACAAAATTCATAGTATTTTAATAATTGAGAGAGTAATTAATGCAAAATTAAGATGACAATTGAAGGAAGGTGAGATGAATTAACAATTGAAGATAAATTAACAATAAAATTAGAGATGAATTAACACTAAAATTGGAAGAAGAATGATACCTGTGTGAATGAGGTTGCAGTAACCAAAACATATGATTGGCACAAAGGAGAGCAATGGGTACGAGTGAGACAAAAGGATATGAGGGAGACGAACAATTTCTTGAACACGCCAATAAGGATGGAGTCGGCGGAAGCGGCGGTGGCAGATGATGCCGCCGCCATCGAAGGTGGATATGAGGAGAAACCCTAGCCTCTATTGAAGGCCGCCATCGAAGGTGGAGAGGAAGAGAAACCGAGCATACCATTCGCCGCCATCGAAGGAGGCGAGGAAGAGAGCGCCGTCATCGAAGGGAGAGGAAGCGACGACGGAGCGGAGGAGGAAGAGAGGAGACCATCCGCCACCATCGAAGGAGGCAAGGAAGAGATACCCGGCATGAGGTGAATGAACTATTGACGAAGGTGAACTATTGATGTTGCCATAATTGTCATGACTCTATTGATGCTGCTGGCATGGCTTCCATGACGTTGTTGATGAGGCTGTTGTGGCTTCCCAAGACTATCAAATTGGAAATGTTTAATTATCAGGGGTTAAAATGCAATAAAAAAAATATTTGCTATTTAAATTTTAAAAAAAATGATGTGGCATTGATATAACCATTTGTCATCTTATTATTGATCCACATCAATATGGTATCACCTTAAAAGTTTCCAAGGTGCCAAAGCAATGCCCTTAAAAAAAAGAAGGCAAAACTATTAGATTGGTCCTGTAAGTTATTTTTTGGTTGCGATTTCGTCCCTTAAATTTTTTTCGTTTCAAATAAATTCGGAAGTTTGTAACTTGTTTCAAATAAATCCTTCCGTCCAATTCTTTTTTAACACTGTTAATGGGAGCCTCCTACATGACAACTAATGGTCTTACAAGGCTAAAAATCAACCTTACACCCCAAAACGATGTCGTATGAGACCAAAATAGAAGCTTATTGGGCTATCCCTAACTGTTTTGGTTTTCTCTTTTGGCCTCGTATGACATCATTTTGGGGGTGTAACATTGAGTTTTAGCCACGTAAGACCAATGGTTGCCACATAGGAGGCTCCCATTAACGGTGTTAAGACAAAATTGGATGGAAGGATTTATTTGAAACAAGTTACAAACTTACGGATTTATTTGAAACGAAAAAAAGTTAAGGGACGAAATCGCAACAAAAAAATAACTTACAGGACCAATCTAGTAGTTTTGCCAAAAAAGAACAAAAGTTGTATTTTTAGATGGGCCATTCAATAAAAGGTTAATAGATTATCCGAAAATTTGCATTTTTAAATGGGCCATTCAATAAATGCAAACAGTAATTACCGGATAAGAATAAAAGTTTAAAAAAATTGTTGTCTTTCAAAGTTTTTTATTGTATCAATTTGATCACTACAAAATGGAAAAAAGTCGAAAATTGGTTCTCAAAAGTCATACATATTAAAGTGACTCAATTTTTGGTGAAAATGATATGGTTCGTACACAGAACCTATAGAAAATCTAGCAACTCAACAAGAATTTGAAGAATCTCTAAAATGCAGAGAACTCTATGGAAGAAAGGGTTCTGAGCTTGAATTGTATTAGAATATAAAAGTTCTTACAATGTAAGAGATGGAAGAATTTTCTAGAATGCAAAACTAACTGATTACATGTAATTATCAACTAGCTGTCAACAGAAAACATAAATAGAATGGAAATGTATAAAGTTGAATTGCCCTTAAGCCATAACGTTACCTTCTCCATCAAATTATCCTTGTCCTCAAGGATGGAAACTCGGAAACTTCTTTATCAAGTCATAATAGAATTCCCAAGCGAAATTCTCGACTGCTTGGTCTTTCTACTTTACCAAAACCTTAGTAGCTGCTTGTCCCTTGCTCTTAACATATGTGCGATCTAGTATGGCCTCAGGTTTCCTTAGCTGGTATGGTATACTTGTGCTTGAAGGAATCGTATGAGAGACTATTGCAAGACTTAATATGTTTCTTCAATTAAGAGACATCATGTATTTTAGATCCAGTAGGAAGTTTGAGCTTATAAGCAACTGGTCCTACTCTATCCACTAGCTAATAGACCCGTGCGATGCACGGCTTATATCTTAAATAATAATACCAAAATAAAAAATGTCTTTTTCACAACCTTCACTATTTAATAAATTTGCAACAAATTAACTGCAATAAAATAAAAACTAAGTGCTTACTATCATACATTCCATGGAAACATAAATAAGTACTGACAGTATCTAAGTTCCATAATAAATTTATAGAATACAAACGAAAACAGGGTAGTTGACATGGAGCACAGTGAACCATCACAACATTGTCTTAATTATATAAAAGATAGTAGCCTAAACAGCAAAATCAAGTTCAAAAGTTGCATAGTCCAGTTGGACTTTAAACTATGTGATTCATACACTTAACCTGTTTCAGCCAAAAATGAAAAAACATATTGTTATAACTTGCTTAATTCAAAAGTCATAACATAAAATAAATACAATGTGATTTATTTAGAAATATGGTGACTTACCACTGTGTTCCTACTGGCATTAGAGGCTCCAATCAAATTGCTACTCAAAAAATTTCACATGAAAACAAAAATGATAATTTTGTTAAGAAAAAGATGATGGTTAGTATTTTTTTTCTATGTGTAAAAAGGAATAGATAAAACATATATATATATATATATATATATATATATATATATATGCATGTGTTGTGTAGAAATACCAGATATGTAGGAATTTGGATAAGTAACTATACATACAAATGACATAAATTTTTGATGGCGCATTTGCATTTACTCCAAGCTTGAATTTGTATCCAGGCTTTAAGTGATGAGATCTGCAAAATTCAAGCCACCCTTCCGACAAATATGCTTCATTTTTCCTTCTTTCAGCTCTAATTAACTTGCACACGAATTTATGTCCAATATCATCAATAAGATAGTACCATAATATCCTCCTTTTGAATGCTTGTTCAACAAAACTTGATGGCAGGGACTGTTATAATAAATTAGACAATATGACCATCAGAATTAATTTATAAAGAAGTCTATGAGAATTTGCAAATAATAAGTAACTCATAAGAGAAACTAACCAATATACCCTTGTTGCACTGATAATCTGAAAGTGTTTTTTCAACCTCGAAATCAAAGGTTCTAATTTCATCTAGTACCAAAGCATCATAACATTAAATATTTGCCAATCACTTTAAAAATACACCCAAACATGGAAGTTTACAAATTCCTGCATGGTAAAAAGTGATTACCTCTGCAGAGTGGGCAAGTGCAAATTGGTAACTTGGTAGTTGTCTTAGGCAGTGACCAGTAAATTGGTACTCCATCTGTCCTTTTAATCCTTAACTTGTAAACATCTTCATTAGTTTCAAAAAGATCAATAACAACTATAACAGGAATATCATAAAAAAAAACAAAAGTTGGTCAAACCCATCAGTGATGCTTAGATTTCCATTCTCAGTGACAATTCGGAACCTAATCTCGTGTAAATTGCCAACGCAATCTCTAACAGTGATAGTTTTGCATTTTTGAATTCCAATAAATTCAGATGTTTCTCGATCAAGTTGAATATTTCCCTGAAATTTAAAGAATGTTAAAACAAAATTTTATGAAACTTTAAATAATTAAAAAATTTCATAGTAGATATACAAAATGCATTTGAAGATATTGAACAACCAACCTCTCCACGCCTATACCTAACACCAAATCCTTTCATCATGAAAGAAATTCTGTATTTTATTTGTAGAGTTTGTATCCAGACATTTAAAAATAGAAATAATTAGTTGTGTTAAAGCATAAGGGTAAATAATTGTAACGGACGAAGGAAAAATACACTCGTCTCCAAAGTAAATAAAGTAATAAGATTACCACATGCTTTCGTAAATAAAATTAACCAAAAAATATTAGCTATGTCGTTAATATTTTTTTGGATACAAAATTCGATTACTGTAGTGTATATGAGCGTCTTGTTGTGAATACCAGTGAAAGATGCACAAAAAAGTAAGAAAAATCCAATTTGCAGTGAAAAATTGTAATGCTCACACGCGCTTTCCGTTGAAAAAATAGGAATTTAACGATTGTTGTAGTATCAAACAATCTATTAAAATACTTTACTATAGTGAGTATGAATTAGGGGTGAGGTTTATTCATTTTGGTATTCTAAACCCTAATTTGTAAAAGGGTAAATTAAAACTGAAATAAAATATTAACAAAATATCAAAATAAATGATGTCAACCATAAATATATAACCAAAGTAGATTGATATAGATATAAACATGAAGAAGGACGACGACAATGTGAAGAAGATGAAAAGGAAAGGTACCTGATAGTAGTACTTTGTGGTCCTCTTTTGCTTTTCGAGAAAGTGTGGATAAATTGTACACAATGCTCTATTTTGAAGTGCTTGAATATTTTATTTTAATATTTAATTGAGACCAACTTTGTTTCCTTTGGTCGTTTATTTGGGCCGATGTAAGTCATGTGCTGAAACACATGTTTATGGTGTGTACTTAAGTTAAAACATCAATAGTGCAATGGATTTTACATATATTCAATCCAGTTAAATATGAATAATAAAATGCAAATAAATAAATATAAATTAGAGTTACTCATAGATTATAAAATTTGAAAAGAAGTGTTACAAACAAATCTTAATAATCATAATTACCTACCATTTTGAGGAGTAATACTAAAAAATCAGTTAGAGCGCATATTTGCGTTAATTTTTACATGTGTTGTTTGTCTGCAATTAGGTAGTACAAATTACCTGTGTTCTGTGTTTTTTAATTTTGGAAAAAACTAATTTATTTATGATGAAAATAATAGATAATTTTAATAATAGAATGTAATTAGTTTAGATATGAAGAAACCAAACAAAATGGACAACAAATGTTTATTTTATAATAATATAAAATATTATCTATAATAATATTTAACTTTTCTTAGGATGCAAATTAATTGTCGTATTTTAAACACCAATAAATTCAGTTTAACTTATTTCTATTAGAATTGAACTACTTCAACGTACGTTGGTTTGTGGACATATTAATAAAATCAGTACTTATAAACAATAAGGCTATAAAATATTGTGACATTTATATTACACGTTGTTTTGCAATGACTTATGACAATTTTCATATTGTTTAAATATTTCAATCTGATTCAGATTTCATGATATGCCATTTATTGCTCTAAAAAATGCAATTTGCACCATTTTTATTTTTTTTGGGTTTTAACTTATATAACACAAATTCTTGCTTTGTATTTATGTTATAAAGTTTTAGATACAAACTTTATTTCATCATAAAATGACTGGTACAGATTAAAATTGGTGCAACCTTCTTAGTATTGCTTGTAATATCAAAAGCATTAAACGTACAATATTAAAATCTCTAGTAAAAACATGGTAAAAAATTGCAAAATGCAAATTTGTTTTAATATAATGTTTGATTTTGTATTTTTAGAAAATTATCACAAATTGTTTAAAATATTAAAGGAAAATATTCAATCAGAAAAAATAAATACTTTCAGTTTGTAAAGCATCCATATAATAAAGTGCCCACAGATAAGAAATGCATCACTCCTTAGTAATATGTACGCAGGCAATTTTCTGAAATTGCCTGCATATATTTTTAGTCAAGTATAAGATATTACAAACCAAAATAACCGACATATTGTCGAAAGCATTGACTGATGTCATGAAGCCTGATTTCTTGGGTGCTGCAGGTTGTGAGATTGGTTGAAAAGATGGGTCATTGTCTTTCATTATCTACTTAATGACTTAAAAATATAAAATATATAATTGTCATCTTAATTTATACTAATGGCGAAGCTTTTTACACACAAAATTTACTCCTCCACCAAAATAACAGGAAATGAGCGTACGAAACCTGTAACAAATAAATTCATGAATTGCCTTTTTTGCATTAATATGTCATATGCTCTGAAGTAAAAAAATATTATTCTAATAATTTGAATTAGATTGACAATACAGAAAATTTCAAGTAATATTTGAATTACCATTGATATAGTCTGAAATTAGATATTGTTGTCATTATCCTTGATGCAAAGTGTTCCTTTAGATGATGAAAACTGTGGAGTTTGAAAGTCTGCAAGACCATAATATCTTCAGCTTCTTGAGTGCTGATTCCTTTCAACTTTAATTTAGCATTCTCAGGAGTTGTAAAGTCAAGTTATGAATTATCTTTAGTACCGGTGTTGCTTGCCTACAAAAACATGTCAATGTTCAAATTTAAATTTTACTTACTTTGCAGCTCATTGTGATTGTTATCAGTCATAGTTAGTTCTTTTACACCAAAGCAAAATTACAACCATCTTAATTTGATGCTTACACTTTCACTCCCATCTACCAGGACCAAATTTGGATCTTCATCAGTTGCAGAGTAATATTTTTCAGTGGAACTGCCCTGTAATTGAAAAAAATAGTTGTTATACTTTTAAATACAGACAACAAAAATGATAGAACATGTAATATTTCAACCAAAAATTTATGCCAACAATAAAATTCAGCTTACAAAGGAGCATTTAACTAAGAAAGATGTTAGGAAGCTACCTCATGAGTTGAATTGGTAGTGCGGAATTCCTTAATATGTTCTTCAAGTGGAGAGATGTAGAGTACTCCAAAATTATCCTTTTTCATTTGAATGTTGAATCTTTCATGAACCTCAATCAGAAAAACATACTCCTTGTTCAACATTTGATAGAGATCTTCAGGAAACCCAAATTCATCTCCAACCTTGTCATAAAATATCATAGTAACATACCATAAATAAATATTTCAAAAAATATTGCACCACAATAAAACCAATTAGCTTAAATGTCATCTTATTTCAAAATTACCTTTATTAGTTCCTCACGCATCTGAGTGACTGTTTTGTTGAATATTCTAAAAGCTTCTTTGTCAAATAAAATGAATGATGTCTCACCAGTACTGTCAGCGACACGAAGCTGAACTTTAAACCTGAACATTCAATAAAATTTCGTTGGCGTCATTTGACATTATTTTGTTTTCTATTTTTTCATATGATTAAACATACCAGACATCAACCAACCTTGGTACTACCAGCTTAGGAGTATCTTCACACTTAGGGCACCAATGAAATTCTATTTCATTTTGCTGCAGTGTTTTAATAGCTTTGTTGCATTTGGCGCATGAATTATAGCACCAATTGTTGTCTTCAATAATCTCTCTGACGATTGCAAGCGTTGCAAATTTACCACTCTGACGATAGTCACAACATTAGTTACCATAATTCTAAACAAATAGTAATATAAATACTATTGTGTTTAAAAAGGACCATATATACAGAAAATGTTTTATACCACTTCACTTTCTTTGATTTGAAGAATTTTTCTTCGCAGTAACAGGTCTGTCAATGCAGTTCTGCCAGTTGTTGGCTGAGAACCTTCACTGAATTGGGTTTGGCTTAAGGTTTGGGATGGAACTACATCAGATGATCTACAGTATTTGTTGTTACTTTTATAAGATAGTAATCAAGAAAATTAGTGTAGTTGGTGGTATTTAAATTAAATTACAAAAATGGAAACTAACATCTGCTTAAATGTCAACACTTCTTCCAGTGGAGGATTGACCATAATTTTGGTAGCATCCCAATAGGTATTCAGAGAATAGGAACCTACATAATTGTTTAAGACAAAAAATTTATTTAGTAACTATGCAATTGTTTTACTTGAAATAAATAATGATGTATGATTCATTGAAGTACAGGAACAGATAAATAATAATCTTACTGCCAAATTTGTTGATTTTTGCAAGTTGCATAACAAGAACTTTGGGAAACTCGGGTGTATTAAATTCTTGAAGGATGTCTTGATCATGACAACCAAACAAATTAAACAAACTGGCAGGACATGACCTCTAAAAAGGAGTAGTTAAATTTTGAACATGTTAACATCACATACAATCTGTGAGACGAATGATATTATATACCAAGAATTACTGGCTTGTTGTGAGTTAATATACTGTCAAATGTAAAGAAGCAATTAAACTTACGCTTCATCTGGGAGGATGAAATTTAATTTCTGTCCAACAACACCTCTATTTTGGAAATTTTGGATGTGGCCATGTTCAATAACAACTCCAATGACATCTGATAAGAAGAAAATCCCTTGTATTAATGTATTACATTTATCCACAGCTGCAAAACTTATAAGTAAGAACTAAATATATATACCAAATGTTAATAGGCTTACCATAACCAATCGTTTTGAATTAAATATTGTTCAAATAAGAGTATTAAAAATCACATTGAAAAACACAAAAGCACACCAAGATTATTAATAAGCTCAGGATAACAAATGTTGTTATATATTGATTGATGTTAAACTTGAAACAGAAAACTAAATACATAGCAATTGTTAATAGACTCTGCACAAACAAACATTACCTATTAGATATTGTTCATGGTTGTCAGTAGTTAAAATCTCATTGAAAGGCACAAAATCTCACCCCCATTGTGGAATGTCTGTTGCAGATGACAAATCAACCTTGCTCCCATAATTGATAAATATCTGGAAAGGATTTCTACTTACCAAATACTTTCCTTCACTATTGACAACATTAAATTTGGAAATAGAGATTACTCTCCCTTCGAGCAGATAAGATTTGTGTTTATTCATTGCATCAACTGACTTGATCGTTGCATGGATCTTGTCTTTCTACGAATAAGAAAACATTAACTCTTTAAGGGAACATAATCATATACTAAAAAAAGTTTAACTACTGGATACCGAAAAAACTTACCTCTCTATCAATTAGTAACAAATGAATAGCTGTTGCATCACCGTCCTTTCCAAAAACTTTCCATAACCGTAGAATACGCACCTCCAGCAACCACACTTCTCTAGGACGGGTAATACTTTTGATAACACAAAATTCTTCCTATTAATCAGAAGTATTATGAATATGGCGTTTTATTATCATATAATTCATACACATCACATTGTTGATTGCAGGTAAGTCTCACGCATATCAAAATATTTTAAAATACAACTGCAATTCCTCAATATTGCACATGGTAAGCTTTAAACCTAAGAAGGAAACATAATTGATTTAAAAGTAAAATATGTTTGAAAATCGAAATTTATTATATCAATATCGAAAGAATTAATATGCTAAACATGAATTCATGTTTAATAAACATAATTACCTGAATTGCTTGCCTTTTCTCTTCCCTTATAGCAATCTAAATAAATATCACAAATATATCAATTACTGTTTATCAGACATTTAAATGACAATATAATACTCATTTTAATGTTTAAGGCATCTCTACTTAAATGCATCATTTTCTTTGAAAACTTACTCTTCTCTCTGTTTCCTTTGTGCAAGAACTTCTAGACGCCATAATCGAACACAAAGTAGTGAAGCTGAAATATAAAAACCTTGTTATCAGTATCTTCACAAACAAACACAAAGTGGTTCAACAGAGAAATATGTTCCCTGTACTTGATATGCGAAATTTTGCCTTGTAAATCACAAAAGGAAGAAAAACATCAACCCTAATTGCAAAAATAGTAATTTCCATACTTATCTATGTTTCTATGGCAATGGTAATGGTAATAACTAATCCTTCGAATGAAAAGGGAACTAAGATATAATCTTCACAAAGAAACTCACCAAGTATTAGTTGCCAAAAGTTGTTGAACCAAGACGGAGAGAGAAGCGATTCGATGTCTACTTTATCTCTTCTCATTGTATTTCTGACCAGCCCTGACTGCAGCCGAACGGATTTGACAATCCACTGACACCGGCGTCTATTCACCATGGTTGAGTGGTTGAGTGAGTCTTTGCCAATTTGGTTAGTATCGAACTGATAGTTCTGATTTCTCTTTCCTTTTTCCAATTAAACTTTGAAATAGGTCAATATAAATAGATAACAAACTTTCTCCAATATGTATGGTTATTATTCATTATTCAATTGGGAACAAAATTGTCTCCCAGCACATCATATACATGTTTGGATGTTCATTACGTGTCATATTTTTTTTAAAAATCTATCGTTAGAGATCATTTTCGTTGAACCGAACTAATTTTAACATCTGATAGAACATAATAATTTTTGCGTTATTCATTATCAATTTTTTCCAATTGGCATGCAAAATTTTCAATTTATATTTGTTGTTTTAACAAATTTTCATGACTAAACAAAAAAATAAAACCTCCACATTGAACAATGATACAATTTATATAGCCAAAAATTGTTAACCTACTAAATGATTTTATTGGGTGAGAAATTAAATAACAAATGGTTGAATATTGTTCTCACCAATAAAAAATGAAGAGATATTAATATACATTTTAATTACTTTTTTGATACTATCCACTCATGTACTCAATCTTATGCTATATTGGTTAATACTTATACTCACTTTAAAAATTTGATCAAAAATCATACCATTTTCATATCATATCAATAAAATTTTCAAACATATTAATTAGTTCTTGATGCATATAACTCAAATTTTTCATTTTTTCTATTGTTACTTAATAGATAAAAATAAATTTTAAACACGGGTTATCATGGAAAACTCCACTTTAAATTTTTCCAAAGAATCCTTCACAAAATTAAAAATTTAAGGTAAGATAACTAAAAAATTGGAAAACATTGACTTTGATTAACATATTCATTAGAAATATTGCAAAAACTCATTAACTTTTGAATTCCTTGAAATCTTTTATTTTTCTAACGTATACCGAATTCTATATTTGGCCACTAATTATTTTAGATAATAAGAAATATATGAAAAATGAAATATATATTTTATATAGTTAATTTGATTTATAGATTCACCATAACATTATTAAAAATGGTAAAACGTTGTGCACAATAGAACTTCGAACAAATTGACCAAAAAATAGACAAACAAATAAAATATTATAATAATATATATTGTCAAGGAAGATCTAGATACAACCAACAAAAAAATACAAAAAATAATAAACAACTAAATACGTAGTACTTGCCAGAAATTAAAAAACTAAACGGTAATATAAATTGTTCAAACATAAAATTAAATAAAGAACTACTACAGTAAAGGTTCATAAAGCAACACCAACAGCTCCTCAGGGTTGAGTAACATCCTCGTTAGAATCCACTTTGCCATCTTCAGTCTCCTCAGATGTATCCTCGTCCACCACATATCCAATAATCTGGTTCATCCCTGGATAAAGATTGTCATCCCAGTTTGGAATCTCAACACGAAACCTTTGGTCACCAAGATAATAAAAATGAATCAGATCTCCATTATTGATTCCAAAACGCAACACGAAATCCCTCCAAGTGCATCCATGAACTATTCCAGCTTTGTAACCGCCAAAATGATAGAAAAGTCTAGTCATCTCTCTGTCTGGACAATAACATACTCAGTAGGCCCCCATTTCTTTTCCATATTTTTTCAAAAATTCAGGCATCACCCAAAAACCTTCCTGCCATTTGAATTAAAAAAAACATAAAAAAAAATATTTATCAGAAACTATGATCGTGCGTCACAATACATAGGTAAACACTTCCTTAACAGACGGAGGTATAATAACCAAATAGGGAAAAAACTGCTCTAAAAGGAAGAAAATATATTACCAATGAGTTTTCAACAACCACTGGGTGATGAAAAAGGGAAGGCATATTCCATACATCTTGATTCGCCATATTTGAACTACACAGAAGATAAGGAGAAAGTCAGTATTAGATTTAGAAAAAATGAATCATCAATAAAACCAATATTGGTAACAATTTTCGAAGTGAAAGGAAAAATAAGAAAGTGAACAGATGAATAAATAGTTTAGAGATGGTTGATTAGAATGCATCCTATTGTTCAGATTATGATAGAGTGTTACCAATTCCTGGTTTTGAATGAAGGCAACAGAGAGAAGTATATGTAATATGTGCAAAAGAAAGTACACATAATGCCTATTTATAGAACCATACCCATCTCTGAACTGATGCCTCAAGGATTGCTTTCCAACAGATGCGACGTTTGGTTGACAGATACATGAAAAGATACCAACTTAAATTGTAACTTGACGGTTCACTTCTGGTTTGGGGTCTAACCGAACAGTCATGTCGTTTGAGATTTCTTTTTTGTTATAAAAAACTACATTTCCGAGTTAATTTTTGGAACATCCTGAACTTTAATATAAAGTGGGAATGTGAATGTACATACTGACTTCTAACGTCACATTATTGCCCATTAAAAAAATTGGAGTAAGAAAAAAAACCTAAGACTGGATGTGAATAATTGTGTATGTTATAATACTAAATCATTAATTTTATTACTTTATACAACAATCCTACTCTCTTGCAAGGGATGCTCCTTTTTTCTTTAATTTGTGATATGCCTTTACACCAAAAATTACTTACTATTAGTTGAGTAAAAAACATAATTATTATGATTGTTAAAATAAAATAGAATAAATCTTAGTTAAATTACCTCAAACAAATGATTTCATCTGGACATATAATCTCCACTTTTACTGTTCTATTAGTCACAAAATGTTGCATTGAACACAGCATTCCTCTGGAAATAATAATATATACATATATATATATATGTATATCTATAGATATACATATAATATGCACCTGGTATAGTCCAAATTATATATGAACCTAAAAAAATGGAAAAATGACGTTCCAAAAAATTTAAATTATAAGCATTGAAATCAACAATGATCACATCATATTTCCTAACCCACGTTTGCATGGAACATCTTCTAAAGATGATTAGATTAAAAATAACATTTATATGCACAAACTAGTTACGCATGGTATGTAATTAAACCTTCTGAAATGATTACTTTATGCTGCAACCTCGAATCAGATCCTGGCATTGAAACTGGACTGAAAAGGATTAGCAAGTGTCTTTTTTGCAAATAGGATTGCTGACATAACTACCTTCAAGAGTTATTGTTAAGACCAAATCTGTATAATATAAAATGTATAACTATGCTAAAAGAACTTTTCAGCAACCAACTATGATTTCCATAAAAATTATATCCACTTTGATGTCAAATATTATAATAAATATCAAATATAATAAAATGATTAATGACGTCAAGAGACTGACTAATTCACACATATCATTACAAATTCGAATTATGAAAGTAGTGTAATATGCATGATAATAAAATGTAGGTCAAAATATCAGTGATTAGTGGAAATGCTACATAAAGTGCAAATATAGAACAAAACTGGAATATACAAATTTACCTTCACATGTCATTGTCAAACCGATACAAAAAAACCAATGTTTAGTTACTATTTAGATTCAAAAACCAAAATCTGCAAAAAAAAAAAAAAACAAAAAATCCTTTAAATTACTATTAAGAACTCTAACATATACATATGCAAACAACTAATACAAAATTCTATAAATATGGACAATAATACCAAAAATATATAGGATAATGTACAACACTAAACACATAAAAAAGACTATAAAATTACCAAGTTATAACTAAATAAAAAGATTATTTTTTATACTCATTATTGCATCTCAAAAATCTCTCTTCAACTCTGATTCTTGAGACATATCTATAATATAATAAGGTATGATACTTATCTGTATGGTAACTTCATAAGATAAAAAACAACAATAAGTACCTCACTCCTCATATATTGTCCAAAACCTCTTTAAAAACAACGTTTCTTGTCCTGGTTACTGCCTTGTGATCATTGTCCAATATGACAAACTTCAATCCTTCTTTGCGCTTGACCCTGGAAATAGCTACATAAAGTTGTCCATGACAAAATACAGGTTTAGGTAGATATATAGATACAGACTCTAATGATTGTCTTTGACTTTTGTTAATAGTCATACAATAAGAGAGAGTAATAGGATATTGGCGACGAAGAAGCTTGAAAGGGAGACGTGTGTCAGATGGAGTCAGATTCAACCGAGGAATAAATACTTGATCTCCTAATCCGTTGTCTTTCATTACCTTTGCCCCGATTACATGATCTCCTAGATGGGTGATTATTAACCTTGAGCCATTAACCAATCCAGCAGACTGATCTAAATTTCTAAGCAACATTACAGGGACTCCAATTTCCAAAGATAACTTATGGTTAGGCATTCCAGAAATCTTCAACTCATTCAGCATTGCAGTGTTAATACACTGCGCAGTCATATCAAATTGATCACCATAATTAACAACTCTATCACTTGAAAGATAGATCCTTTCAGGGCCATTAACTTTACTAATAATATACTCATTCACAACTTCGACCACGTCAAGAGTTGGTGCCAAAACAACTCTCTGTTTCAGGTAGATAGGATCATCGTATAAATAATTAAAATTCGGGAATGTGGCTTCAAATAAAGCCTCGATTGGGTCATTGAAATCAGTCAGACATAATTCCGAGGGAATATCAATCTCAACTTCACCATCGTTTGGTTCATTGATCATACCCTCACCAACATGGAGCATCCATTCTGAAAAGGACCTTAAAGCATCCGCATCTATGCTATTTCCTTGCTGGAGTCTCATATTTTGTGTCAATTTAAACTCCTTGCACTAACTCCATAAATAAGATGAATTTATAGTTGCAAATACAATATCGGACCTACTACCACCAGGGATAACAGGAAGAATTTGTCTAAAATCACCGTCAAGAACCACTGTTTTACCTCCAAAGACCATAGATGCTGCATCCGGATACTGCATTTGCATTATATCTCTGAAAGTTCTATCCACTGCCTCATAACACTCTCTTCTCACCATTGGAGCCTCATCCCATATTATTAAGCTAGTTTTTAACAATAGTTCAGCTTGAATCGACCCCTGTTTAATGTTACATGTAGAATCCTCACTAATTGTTATAGGTATGCAGAATCTTGAATGAGCTGTTCTTGCCATAGGAAGAAGAGTCGCAGCAATACCACTTGAGGCAACACATAGAACAATTTTAACCTGAGATCGGAGTTTCGCTGACAAAGCTCTCCATACAAAAGTTTTGCCTGTACCACCGTAACCATTAAGAAAATACATACCTCCTACAATGATCAGAAAAGCATGGTCTTTCATCAGTAAAATACTAATACAAATGATATAAATACATATCACAACTGAAATTACAAATATTTGACTGACAAACCAATGTACTTATCAAATACCTTGTCCAGATGTTATAGATGACATAATACCATCAAACACATCCCTCTGCTCATCAGTCATTGATGATTGAAGAATACGGAATTCATTTTCCTGCAGCAGTTTATCAAAATTCAGCTGCTCAGCAATTAGTGAATTTCTTACATTCATAAATTGTTCACTCTGTGGCTGAGGCATTGATGTAAACTCCTTCAAAGATCTTCCAGACTTCACTACAACATTTTTTAGTTTAGGCAACACTGAAAGTATCAACGGTTGAAAAACCGTTGCTTATATATGGAATAGGCAACGGTTTTTTTCGTTGCCATTTAATATGAAATAAGCAACGGTTTTTAATTTAGGCAACACTAAAAGTTTCAACGGATGAAAAACCGTTGCTTATATATGGAATAGGCAACGGTTTGTTTTCGTTGCCATTTAATATGAAATAAGCAACGGTTTTTACATAGAATAAGCAATGGTTTTTTGTGTGTAGCCAATTGACACGAATGAGCAACGGTTTTCACTTATGTGAGTTAAGAAGTGTTGGCGAAAACTTCATAAACAAACCGTTGCTAAAAACTCTATTAAACTAAAAAAAATTTGGAGACTGCCCAAGTACATTTTCACCGCCAAAATTTTGGCCCAAATGAAAAAAACACAATTTTGTTTGAATCTTCTTCCCTAATTCAATCTATTCTCTACTATTGCACCAGCTAGCACATCCCTAATTCGTCCTCTTCCCTAATTCATTCTAGTCACTTATCTTAGGGTTGCAATAAAGCTTCATTCCAGCCATAACCAGCCTTTGCCTGCCTCGACGGAACCACAGCAGCACGCAAGTAAGTCCGCTCGACCCTAGTTCAAAACGTTACTCTCACTCTACTTTCTCCTCAGTTCACTCTTCTCTCTCGAAACACTCACGACGGCGCTCATGGTCCACTCCTTTTGGTTCAGCTCACTCAGGGCGGCGCTCCCCACCTCTGGTTTAACTGCTTCATGGCGGCGCTCTCAACTGCTCACTCACGGTGACGCTCTCAATGGCTCACCCACTGCGACGCTCGACCACTACTCCCTCGGGTTCTGCTCCCTCCGCCAGTGCTTCTTATGGTTTGTTCTTGCTCCTTTTTCATTTTTTATTCCTAATCTCAAATCCTATTTTCTGATTTTATTTGTTACTCTTTCAATCTTGTTGCTTGTGTTGAAGTTAGGGTTTATTTTTATTTCTATTTTGATTTATGTTTTATTAATGTTTCTATTTCCCTCATTTTTTGCCTTGGCCATGGAGTAAGTGAAGTTGTGAAAGAGTATAGACGAAGAACGTTATCCCAGATCCTTGGTATGTTCTTTGCTATTCTTGTTTCAGTTTTGTTGTATATTGGTGGGTTTCATTTGGTTTTAAGCTAATGATGTGAATAGAGTAGCAAATGAGTAATGGTGTTTGCACTGAAATATACTATAAATATCTTTACTTATTTTCTGGTTTTTCTGGTTTTCTTTTCTTGTATATGCTGTTTTCAGAGGGACCTCTGTGTTTTTGGTATGGAGTCGTGTTTCTAATTCTAATATATATTCTAGCACCTTTCACTCATCTTCCAAATGATAACTTTCTAATATTCTAGAACCTTTCTAATTCTAATATTCTTGTTTTTGTGAAAATGAAGTTAATGAATATGCATGCCACCTAGAACAACTGATTTTTGCTAATGATGTTTCTGTTATCTTACTCATGCTTGCTGCTAAACAGGTTTGCGAAGAAGTGGAGCATGCTTTAGCAAAACTAGGCCCAGCCACGCTTGGTGCACTACAACATTTTTGACTTTAGGGTGCCTGATGGACGAGTTTTGGGTGGTGGAGTTTCTGGAGCGCTCACTGCAGCTGCACCGGTATAGGGTATTGCTCGCTATAGTAAAAAAAGAAACAGTTGTAAACAATCAATGAACCTAGAATAAACATAGATTTTAGGTTTCCTTTTGCTATTTGCTGCTAATGAAAGCTCTCAATGCAATCCATCAGTAAGCATATGGGTTCTTTATATACGCACCCACCATTACGTAAGAGCAAATAAAAGTTAGTGAATGACTAGGTCTATTGGTCGTTTTGGCACAAAGAATTGTTGTTAAATTAGAGCTGTTATGTGATATTCTTGTTCGTACATATGGCAATTTGCTAACCAATTTCTTCTTTTTTCTCCCTGGCAGGAGTATCCTGAATATAGAGCATACATCACTCCAGTGTTCTTTTGCGATGATTGGCTCAACCTGTATCTTGACAACTTCAGAATGCATTCAGATTCCAACACATACCAACAGAACAAGGATATTTCTATTCATTATGCTCGCTTTGTTGTAGGAAACTGTTTGTCTCCACTGCGGCAATATAGGTTTTGAGGAAATGTTGGTATTCTGCAATGGATGTCAGGCTTGTGTTCTCCACAAGTACGTTTAATTTACTCCCCCCAATTTCTTGACATTCATTATTTTCCGAACCATGATGTTTGACCTTGGGCATCTTTTTGGGAGTTACCCCTTTGTGTATTTGCCCTTTTTGACTTCTTTTAAAAAGGGATAAGAGTTAGTCAACAGCACATAAGACAACATCATTGTCTTTTAATTCCCTTTTATTGACCTTACATTTGATCAGGTTATGAGGCTAAGCAAATTGTTATTCACCTTGTCCATAGGCTTAGCATGATATTTGGATCAAGATCCTACTTACCCTTTTATTCGCTTGAAATTTGTACTTCTTGACATGAGATCAGGCATATCACGAAATTTCTGAAATGCAAGGCAGGAGGACGCCCATGAGTATATGGTGAATTTACTTGAGTCAATGCATAAATGTTGCCTGCCTTCTGGTCTACCAAGTGATTCACCTGGTGCTTATGAGAAAAGTTTGGTTCACAAGATATTTGGTGGTCGTCTCCGCAGTCAGGTAGCTGTTTCATAACTCCTGGTGGAAATTTAAAGTGTGGTGTTATTTCTAATTGAGGTTTGAAAATGGTTCTCTGTTGGTATGTAACAATTAGCTTGGGTGGTGTCATTACTAATTGACGTTTGAAAATGGTTCTCATTTGATATGTAATAATTAGCCCGGGGTGGTGTCATTACTAGATGAGGCTTGAAATGATTCTCAATTGATATGTAACAATTAGCCTAGGAATGTGTATAGAACAATAATATCTTAGTTTCTTTGTTGAACATAGTTGTTTGGTTTCTTTTTCAGGTGAAATGCCAGCAATGTTCTTATTCCTCTAACAAGTTTGATCCGTTCTTAGATTTAAGCCTTGAAATATTCAAGGTAGATTCATTACAAAAAGCACTTGCAAATTTCACAGCCCCAGAATGGTTGGATGGAGGGAAGAAGCAATACAATTGTCAACAATGCAAGCAGAAAGTTAGGGCTCTCAAACAGCTTACAATTCATAAGGCACCTTATGTGCTCACGATTCATTTGAAGCGGTTCTATGCACATGATCCTGGACTAAAGATTAAAAAGAAGGTTCATTTTGGATGTGCACTGGACTTGAAACCTTTTGTCAATGGGTCATATGTAAGTAGTTATTGGTTTTTAATGATATATATTATCTCACTTTACACACACATACCTCAGTGATGTACTTGCAAAACTCTTCAATAAATACAATTATCATTTCCCTTATATTTATTTGGCCATGGGTTTACTAAGTTGGAAAGGACAGGCTTAATAAGATCATTAACAGTTTCTTGCTTCAAGGTTTTCGCTATGCCTATTTTTTGGCTTCTATTTGTCAGTACTTGATAATATTCCTATTTTCCACTACTTACTTTCAACTTCTTCTGTTTAGCAGGATGGAGATTTGAAGTACTCTCTTTATGGAGTTCTGGTTCATTCAGGTTCCAGTACTCATTCTGGCCACTATTACTGCTATGTTCGCACTTCAAATAACATGTGGTATACCTTGGATGACAATCGGGTATGGAAATTTTCTGTATCTTTGTATCTAATTTTCTCTTTTCTTAGGTTGTTTGCAATCATAGCGCTGATTTTTTTTAAATAAATGTACCTGAATTTATCCTAAAGCTTTATAATTTTAAAGCTCTGTTTTATAAGCTCTGCTTTCTTGTGTCAACTTAATTAGTTTGATAGGGATCAATCATATTAATCTACTCCGGTAGTTGTAGTCTCCCCCTCACCCTGGAATAATCTCTAGTTCTGCTTAGATTATTATTTAGTTTTAGGCTTTGTCATTTTTTTTATTATTATTAATGAAATGTATATCTGCAGTTTTAGGAGTCTTTGGTTTTGTAACGAAATGCCTTGATGTTCATGATTTTAATGGCGATCTTATTGTCAATGAAAACAACTTGTTTTTTTAGTCTTAATTTCTTTTCTCTTCCATTTTGAATTTTGGAACTTGCTTGAAGTAGAGGTCTGAGATAGATGCTAATTGAATGTGACTCTTCTTCTCTTGTTGTTCATTTGGTGTGTACTAGCTAGGAATGGCCAAGAGCACCAAAGATTACCATTGATTCTTAAAATTGACCCCTTCTGCTTCTCTTCTCTGTTACCATTCTTTCAAATGTTCCTCCACAGCAGGGTCATTATATTTTTTGTTTGTTTACTAATATTTACATTTTTATATGGCTACTAAGTGCTGGGGCACAATGAGTAACTTGTGGTTTTCATTTTATTGTGATTATATTTCTTGTGCATACTGCACATGACACCTAATCAAAATAAATATATATATATATATATATATATATTGTAATGATGTTTTGATTCTATATTCTTAACATATATTTTTTTTTCATATTGCAGCAAAATTTGAATGTTGAGGAAGACCAAGCCGAAGATGAATGAGAAGGATATCATTGGCAATGCAAGAATTATATATGGATTATTTAAGCTTTGACTTTTTTTTTAAACTTTAGCAAAAAATTATTATGTTATTTAGCAAGTACTTAATTTGGTCTTGTACTCTTTGGATTATGGAACAATATAATCTTATGTTATTTTGGTATGTATGGTGTTGATTATAATTTAATTTCATTATGTGTGTATATATATATATACTGTGTATATATATACACACACACTACTCAATATAATTTTATTTAAAGTGTTGCACATAGATTGAATTTAAAATAAGTGTTGCCTATGTCAAGTTGGCAATAGTTATATAACTGTTGCTGAAACATAATGCAACGGTTTTATCAATCTTGCATAAACTATTCATGAAAATAACCGTTGCTGTTTTAAAGGAAAATGCAACGGTTTTCTAATCAGGTTGTTGCATATTCTGAACACTGAAACCGTTGTTATTTATAGTAAAACCGTTGTTGTTTATTAGGAAAAGGCAACGGTTTTATTAGCAAAATCGTTGCATATTCTCAACAAAGAAACCGTTGCTGTTTATAGAAAACCGTTGCATATTATGTAAATAAAAACTGTTGCTGTTTATTACTCAAAGGGCAACGGTTTTTATAAAACTGTTGCCAAAAGTCAAAAAACCGTTGCCTTTGACAATAGGCAACGCTCACCTAGAGAACAGTTGCAAAACGTTGCATATTCTTTTAGCAACGGTTTTTGGGCTTTTAGCAATGGTTTTGTGCCGTTGCAGAAAGCCAAAAATGTTGTAGTGCTTCTGCATGATTCTTTCAATCTCTATAAGTCCCAGGTTCTGAATTTCGCTGCTTAATAATTGAACTGCATAGAATATGTGAACATTATATAATGCAATTACGGAAGACATCCCTCATTAACTGTTGTAAAAATATAAAATAAATATTAACTGAGAAAATAAGAAATCACCATTGTAAGCAAGTAATCTTCTAAATAGAATTATTAAGTCTTCGGACAAAATCAACCAAGTTTGATCCCATACTGTTTCCGGTTTACTCATAGAGGAAGACAAAAGCATCGTGACAAACATTTTGCGCAACATATTACCGGAACCCCAGTGAGAAGCTTCTTGTATTGCAAGAATAAACTCCCTATCATCAGACAATAAACCTAAACCAAAACAACATTCTTTAAAGGTTTGATATTGAACATTGCCCACGGTTCTTATTTGAGCAAAATTTGTTGGTCCCTTTACTCTGTGCAACAGAATACTTAAATAAAATAATTCTCCAGCAGACTGCGGGACATATATCAATCTCCCTATAGACAATCCTTTCTTTCTCTTATGCCATGTCCTGGTCCTTTTATTGTAAGTGAACTTTGAAGGGAATTCTACATAGGTAAGTTCCTTGGCTTCCTCGTAAATTTCATTAGCTTCCATCCAAGCAATAAACATGGAAGTAAGATTTATCTCCTTCTCTGCAACAGCTTCAAGATCATCTTCATCCTGAAATATTACAGTCTGCTCATTCTCAAGATGAAACTTCAGTCTTTCGACACTTGGTTTCCTGTAATTGATCTCAAATCCAAATATTCTCCAAGCTGCCTCACATGGAGAAACATATCTACAATCATAGTGGCACTTTATTTCATCTATTTGCTTCCCTGCATTATCATTTGACTCTCAAAACAAAGCAGCTGTAATTCTATCAGTACCTTTGCTAATATACTTAAACAAATATTTTATGCTTCGACTTTGGTTACACCATTCAGTATTATTATGTGACTGAAATTTTTCCAGCAAGATCTCATTATAGGGAACAACATCTCTATTATCATATATATACCCACCTTTTTCAATGACACCAGTGTCTCTTCTTCTATATACAGGATATCCATCCTCGTTTACCTTGGTCTCTCCTTCAAAATTTTTAGGAAAAAATTTCGAACATCAGGCCCTCTGTCATGCAAGGAGAGTATCTATTAGCATTACTACATGGACCATGTAACATATACTCCTTCACAGCCTCGTATAGTTTAGGCTTCTCGTTCGGGTAAGGGATTTCAGCCGATATAATTTTGTCGATATCCTCAGGATGCGGATGTTTGGCACTCTCGTGAAGAAATAACAAAAGATGTGCATGAGGGAGTCCTCTCTTTTGAAATTCTATAGTGTAAACTACTGCAAGGATGAAAAAATCGCAAAGCTCAAAAGCAAACCATGCAGTTGCTTTAAAATTGAGCCATCTATTTCATGTTTATATGTGAATTGTTGATAAAATTGTAATACTTGCTTACGTAATTGTGGTTTTGGCATCCTATTAGTATTATACATAGGTCCAAACACATATTTTTAAACTATCCCAATAGAAGTTAATAAAACAGATATAATAAATACTAAAAAAGCTTATAAAAAACAAAATAAATAAAATTACCTGCTTTGGAAGGACCAAACACTTTTCCAGCTTTTAAGAGTTTTAATAACTGCTTGAGCTTCATCCTAAAAATCCTAGCCACAATATCAGGTCTGTCTTCGACCTTCAAGCACCTTGGTTCTAAATATCTAGTAATCTCTGGCCATTTCGTATTGCATGTAAATGTAATGAATATGTCCGGGTAACCTGCCCATTTGCATATAGCCATAGCATCTTGGTAATTTTGCATCATATACCTTGCACCACCTGTAAAGCTAGGAGGCAAAATGATTCTTTTTCCAGTAGAAGAACCTTCCATTCTCCCTTGAGATACAACATCAGTGATACCTCGATACAATTCTTGCCTAATTTTATCTTGATTTTTTCTATAAAAGGCAAGTCTCCAAGCTTCTACCATTGTATACCCATCCACAACAAACTGCTGAAATAACCTTCTTGTGTGCAAGAGAACACCTTTTTCATCTTCTCTTTCTTGCATCCTGAATGCGAAAAATTCTCTGAGAGTAAGTTTCTTATTTTTCCGATTACGACGCTGAGATATATCACTGTGATCAGTGTTTTCACAAAAACCATCCTCTCCACGTGGCAAACCAAGTGGATACTGAAGAGGTAGATACAAAGGATGCAATTCGTCAATGCGATGTAAGGAACCACTATGTTTCTCAACAATTATATCTCTGTCACCATTGTCAACTGTCACATCTCCAACAATCAAAACTGCAACTTCGTCAGTAGTTGGTAAATTATACATTCGACTATCTTTTGATCTTTTTCTAATTAGTCGTAGTTTCAGATCGTCAACAACCTGACCTTGAAGCCTATCCCTAGCCATTCTAAAAACTTTGGCAATAGGATTATACATGTCTATCATTTCTTTCAAATTTTTAACAATAGCTTCATGCAGTTCATCTTCCTCTTCACCACTTGCACCAGATCTGGGTCAAAAAAGAAATTTGAATAGCAATCATGACCTAAAAAATGAATTGCTATCATGACGTTTATAACTTGACAACCAAATTCTGTTCAGTGATATTTAAACATCCTCCAACATATCAGATAATCACCAAATTTCTTAATTTGTAAAATAGATAACTGTGTACCTAAATGATGCAATACGATTAGCAACTTCATGCTCAGTATCATATATGTAGAGCTGAGCAAACTTTGGAGTGTGACCACCACTTGGTAAAAGAGAACAAATTTTATGGTGATTTTGACCTCCTAATCTATAAACATATCTTCCCCTGCCATCATTTACTGAATTATCCACTTTGCCGCCCATAGATGTAAAAGAGAACATCATGTTGAATGCTCTAATCTTTTTTTGAAAATACACAGCGTCTGTTGCATCCTTGTCAAAAATTAGGTGATGCAGGTAATCTGGAGCCTTACCAATTAATGGCAATTGTACCTTCCCTAAACCACAACACATGGATGAAATCGGCGCATCAGACTTCTTTCCTTTACTCAGTCTCTCCATCATCCAGAATTTAGCACCACACCATTGACATGTATAATCAGCATCACCAATATCATCGTATTTGTTGCTAATTTCCTTTACAATTTTCCTAAAACGCCGTGTTTGAGTGTAATGATTTGCGTTGACTTCGGAAACAGAACCAACTTCCACACCTCTGATCTTAACATGTCCAACTGTCAGATCCTGTGTTATGAACGTCTATTACATTTAATAAACAGATTAAATAATCATGGTTAGAGCAACGGTAATATATAAACAGACCTTCTTACCTAATACATTTTCATTTGCTTTTCGTCTAAGACAAACACCTTTGGCTACTTTTTCCTTTCCACCTTGTACAGCACATTGTTGACGTTTTCTCCGATCGGGTCTCACACTATCGATATCTTCAACACCTACCTCTGAAAATTTAGCGAATGCAAACTAACTTTTTATTAAGGGTTTGGCGAAAGTAATATGACACGTAGATTAATAGTTATTCTCACTTATCTTACAATCCAAAATACTGTAAATGCTACAGATAATATTAAAATAAAGACAGAGCTTACCTGTATCTTTGGTAGATCGTTCGGAAATCTCAGCCAATATTTTCTTAAGACTTTTATAATGAAACTTTCTACCCTTTACTGGTGAAAGCGGACTATGTAGATTATGAAGATTAGTAACTCATCCAGATGTACCAACGACACCCTCATCTCTATAACTATCATCATCATGAACAGCCACACATGCACCTTAATTAAGGGATATTAAACAAAAATTATGTTATAAAAAATACAACTGAAAGCATGTTATCCAATATTCAAAGTAGCAATGCCTTATATAGTTTGATAATAAAATACTATAATCTCAATAGGCAAATTTACCTTTCCCATCCATTAACTTCTTAGACAAATCACATACAATTTGATTGCCACCTCCAGTAGAAACTTTTTGCCCCTTCCTTGGTGATATTACAACACAACAACCTGCCAATTTATCAGCTACTGCAACACAATCATTTGAATCTGGCTGTTGGGTATCTGATTCTAAGCCCTATATTTTGGTGTCTGATTTATTGGCCATAAATTTCTGGCCAATAAATTTATTGGCCATAAATTTATTGGCCAATAAATTTATGGCAATTTATTGGCCATAAATTTCTGGTTGTTGGGTGTCTGATTCTAAGCCCTATATATTGGTGCTTCTTCTTTCTGATTTCTGATACAGTAATTCGACCCCTTTCTTCTTCCTCCGTTTCTCTCTTCCTTATCTTTCAAAAACGACCTAACTTTGTGAGATTCCAAGTTCTCTGCCTCGAGTGCATAAGTTAGAGAACTGTTGTGCTAACCTTGGTAGCAAGAACCGGTGGGTATAGTTGCACCTCGGCTATCCAAAAATCTTGTTTTTAAGACTGTGGATATTATACCACGACACAGTCATCTTCAACTCATATGTCTCCTCTTATTTTTGTTCTATCTATGGAGATTCTTACCAGAACCTTGAGCTTGGCCTCTACTCAGAGGAATTATCGTTTTCATCCTGCTTGCAAGGATGAAAAGCTGGTTAGCTTGGCTTTTGCAGATGATCTTATGATTTTCTGCAAAGGCCACCCAGCCAGTGTTAGAATTATGAATGATTCCCTCAAAAAGTTTGCTACATGGTCAGGACTTGAGGTGAGTCCTGAGAAATCCTACATCTTTATGGCTGGTATTCCTGTTCCAACTCAGAATCTACTTATGTCTATAACTAATTTCCAGAAGGGGGAATTTCCAGGCAAATATTTAGGCATTCCCTTGTCCTCCAGGAAATGGAATGCTAATACGTGTCAGAGCTTGGTTGATAAAGTGCTGAGAAGTATTAACTACTGGAGAACAAGAAATCTATCCTACCAAGCAATATTGTGCCTCATAAATTTTGTCCTAATGAGCTTTCATGTTTACTGGGCCTCTATTTTCATTATTCTTGTTGCAGTCTTTAAGGAAATTCAGAGGCATTGTAGAAGGTTCCTTTGGAATGCTAAAGAGGATGGGTCTTATCAAGCTAAAGTAGCCTGGTCAACTATCTGCTGTGAAAAGAGATTTGGTGGATTGGGAATTCAGAACTGTGGGAAGTGGAACAGGGCTGCTCTTGGGAAGCAGATATGGAATTTAGCTGATAAAAAGGACTGTTTGTGGGTGCGCTGGATTAACTCCTATTACATTAAAAATCAATCTTTCTGGGATTGTGCTTGGAGTCAAGGCCAAAGTTGGCATTGGAAAAAACTATTGAAAATCAGAGATGAGCTTAGATTGGGGTTTGTGAATGATCGCTGGAATGCAAGTTCAGATGGACTCTATACCATTCATTCGGGGTATCGATTTCTCTCTGGTGATCTACCCCTATTTCCTATGTACAAATATGTGTGGAATCGTGTAACTGTTCCTAAGCATCGATTTTTCAACTGACTAACTATACATGCAAATTTACAAACAAGAGATCAGATGAGATGAAGCTACATACCAAACTATTGCAGTCTCTGTGTGGCAGGAGGCGAATCGATTTCTCATATGTTCTTTGATTGTCCCTGGAGTCGTGAATTGGTGAATTTGTGTACAAGCTGGGTGGGAATCTACAGGTTTCCATGGAGATTTGGAAGATGGCGACGCTGGATCATGGCTGGAGCTCGTCGGAAGTGGAATTGAAAGTTGATCTGGGCAGTGATAGGTGTTGTTGTCTATCACACGTGGAAGGAGCGGAATGAACAAACATTCAACAATATATCTTCTCCTCTTTTTAGATTTGCTTTAATTAAGAAAGAGATTGCTATTAGAGTTAGTTCATGTATTAACAATTTTAAGACATGGCCCAATAAGCTGGTAGTTGATAGAATTTGTAATGAGATATAATTGATTGTTGGAACCCTTCCTAGAAGGTGGCTATCAATCAATGAATCTTTTTTTCACATTATCCTTTATGTTGAACCCTTCCTAGAAGGTGGCAACCTAATGGTGTATGTGTTTCATGATGTACTTTTTGCTTGTGGTAATAGATTTTTTCTTCTAAAAAAAAACTCATTTTTCTAACACCTTGTAATAAAGGTATTTGATGATCATGACCTTTCCTTATAGGTGGTAATTGTTTAGGCTCTTCAAGAACATCATGAAATTTTTCTAGTACTTGCATTAACTCAGGGTGCATTGTTGTTTGAACAACATGAGTAGTTAGATTCTGAAGAAGTAACTCATCTGACTGGCAAGCCTGAATCTTGGAGATGTGAACAACATGCAATAGTGTTTTCTACATATGTAGGTTTTTAGAAGTTTTTTACCCCCATATTAGGTGAACCTCTTAAAACATGCTTCTTACCTTTGACACTAAATTCCATTCTCAACTTGTCAAAGTTCCAAGTAATGTCACCTAGAGTTATCAACCATTCTACCCCAAACACCATATCACAGCAGCCAAAGGGTAAAAGTAGCATGTCAAAAGTGATATTAGTATGTTGTATTGTCGAATAAAATATTCTTACCATAGAAGAAATCTCCAATTTATTACCATCAGCAACAATAATCACTAGAGGTTCCACAGTTTTAATTCTGCAGCCCGGTTTCTTAGCAACTTGGACATCAACAAAGTTGTGAGTGTTTTCACTGTCAATTAGGATATGTAAAGGCTTCTTTTTATAATTGCCAGTTACCCTCGTAGTCTTGAAACTAGATACACCAGTTAAGGCATTAACTGATATATGAGGTTCAGCATGTTCAGGGTTATACTCAATCTTTTGTCCAATATTCTGTGTTTCCCCTTCTAAATCATCATATCTACTTCAATTAAGTGGAATTGAACCTTTTTATGAGTAAGACTGTGTTCTGGAGAATACATTTCATCACAAAAATAACAAAAATTCTTAGCTCTTTGTTTATTGATGTAAGTAGGAGTCAATTTCTGTCTTGGTTGGATTTTAGTTCTGGATCCCACTAAACTAGACTCATGTGACTGTGAAGGTTTGGGGACTAAAACAGATTTAGTAACCATAGTGGCCATAGGTGTGGCTACTTTCACTGCTACATTAGCTAATTCATACAACTTTGCCAGAGTAAAGGCTTAATTTCATTATTGATTTTGGTTGGAACATCCTAATCGTCATTTGTATATCTTGCCTTAATCCACCCCAAAAAACATCTAAGTGTGTAATCCTCAGGCAAGTTCAGCCTAGTGAATATAGCATCAAAAGCTTCATAGTAATCACTAACAGATCCAAATTGTCTCAACTTCATCAAATCACCCATTGGATCATGACACACATCACCAAAACCTATCAATCAACAATTGCACATACTCAACCCAAACCGGCCACACATTATGCCATGTGGATTGCATGATGCCAGCTCAAGGTTTTAAATTGCGGTCGTGGTCATGGTTTCGGTCACGTTGCGATTTTTGCGATCATGGATGTCAGGGATGCTGCGATGTGAATTGTGGTGGCTGCGGCGTGATTTGTTCTTAGGTTTTCACAAATTCCATAAAAAAAATATCTACATGTATCAATCAAGCAGAGCCAACTACAGCAAACCAGCGAGGCAACCAGCAAGACCGACGACTGCAGCGAACCAACGCACCAAAACCGGCAACGGCAGCAAACCAGCGCCACTCGTGAGGACTGAGGAGGCCATGAATCGCGATTTTGAGCACCGAAGCGGTTGTCTCGTCCGTTACGGCGTGATGCGGTCCGGTCGCGGCCATTATTGTGTGATTTCACTTCACACCGTGAAATCGGACCGTTTCGGTTTCGGCCACATAGAACCTATAGAAACTCTAGGAACTCAACAAGAATTCGAAGAATGTCTGAAATGCAGAGAACTCTATGGACGAAAGAGTTATGAGCTTTAATTGTATTAGAATATAAGAGTTCTTACGATGTAAGAGAGGGGAGAATTTTCTAGAATGCAAAACTAACTGATTACATATCAACGAGCTACTTATAGCTCTTAGCTACTTAGGTGGGAAAAGTAGTTGATAACTTCTTCCTCTAGTTATAGCTGTCAACAGAAAACAGAAACAGAATGGAAATGTATAAAGACTGAATTGCCCTTAAGCCATAACAGAAAAGGATTTAAAAGAAGGAAAATGACCAGCACTAGTTAAAGAGTTAAAAGTGGTAAAAGATTTTTGAAAATTTTAGTTTTTGATGTTTTTGAGAGAAGAATAAATAGGAACTTGTGATGTTTTTTCTTATTAAATAAATCTTAACAATGACACTTGTTAGCAAGACTCTTAAAAGAACTAATTTTGACCCACATTTAAAATATTTTTAGGATCAATCTAGATTTAGCTTGTTTTTTCTTAATTACTTAATCAAAAACACAATATACTATTTTTAAGATATTTGATATATTATTTTTACTTTAATTTGAAACAAAACATTTTATTTTTTTACCAAGATAATGAGACAAATGGAATATATAATTGCAATAATTCTCTTTCGCACCATGTCACCATTATAAAAGGATTAAAATTTGAGAAAATGATGAAATAAATTTCCCAAGAAAAGTGAATAGTGGAACCAATGATTACAATAATTCTTACTTTTTTCTGCCATTGCTCATTACAATGATTTTTATTTCTTATGGTGTATAGCTTTTTGAACTTCTTATGTGACCTTAGTACTTAAAACATGTTATCTTTGTATCTTTAGTCTGAAGTTCACACAATGAAAAATCTCCATGCCACTAGCATCTATAAAATAACTTACGTTTTTCAACTATAGGTCTGAAATCATGACACCCATAAAAGATGCTTGTGTTATGAAAATTAATAAGTCAAGTGCATAAAACTTTTAGGTCTGTAAGGTGATATAACAAGCAAAAGTGATTTTTGGGCAATGAGCTCTGAATGGTGCGGTGGACATGGACATTTTGTTAACTTAAATTATTCTGACAAAGAATGCATCTTTTCTTTTAAATAAAGAAAAGAAAAGACAGCCATGTGATCTTAATATGCTTACATTATTGCTAAACCAATTCTTAATTGAAATGCTAATGGCATGAGGTTGTGACCAGAGTGGACATATGGTTGTTTTGTTTACTTAAAAGTATTCCTGATAAAGGAATCGCATCTTTTCCTTTCAATACACAAAGAAAAAAGTTGCCATAATAATTGAATGACAGGCTGTGATCCCATAACACAAACATTCTTCCTAAACCAAAACTAAATTGCTGTTTAGATTTCTCCATAATCAAAGCATTCTGTTAAATCTATCCACATCATGGTTTGGTTTAAATTGAGGAAGCCTTATTTGCTGCTTATTTTAACATGCTTGTTGTGGTTGTGGACTAGTTGCTCTTGTATCCATGTTAAAGCGGCGAATGATAGTTTGAAGCCAGGTGATTCATTGAATGGCACAAACCAGCTATGTTCTGAAAATGGCAAATATTGCATGGGATTTGTCAAACTTGCTGGCCTCACTTACTTGGACATTTCCAATGAGAAAGAAAGCTGGGAAGTGTGGATTGCTAATAAAAATCAACCTGTTGGCGATGATTCGATCCTATCGTTGGACCACTCTGGTGTACTGAAAATAGAATCCCAACAAAGTGAGGAACCAATAATCCTATACTCTCCACCTCCTCATTCGACAATCAACAACACTGTGGCCACCTTATTGGATACAGGTAACTTTGTTTTGCAGCAACTTCATCCCAATGGATCCACAAAGAGTGTGTTGTGGCAAAGTTTTGATTATCCGACGGATTGTTTGCTCCCTGGGATGAAGTTAGGTGTTAACCGCAAAACAGGTCATAATTGGTCATTGGTGTCGTGGGTGAGTGAAACATATCCCGCTCCAGGTCCCTTCAGGCTTGATTGGGAACCCAGAGAACGTGAATTGATCATGAGACGACAAGGGCAAGTTATTTGGAAAAGTGGGAAGCTTCGAAACAATAGACTTTTTGAGCACATTCCGGAGGAATCCCAGCGCATATACGAGTACAACCCCGTTTCAAATGAGGATGAAGATAGCTTCACATTCGCGACTCCGAATATTAAAGAGCCTACTAAATGGGCACTATTTGAAACCGGGGAGCTGAAAGGTTCGGATGGAAAAGATATCGCGAGGGCAGATATGTGTTATGGGTATAACAGTGATGGAGGGTGCCAAAAATTTGAGATACCCTCCTGCAGGCACCCTGGTTATGTCTTTGAGAGCCGAGAAGGTTACCCTAATATTGGATTTAATGATACAAGCATTGTATCGAATAAGAGTTACAGCATAGGTGATTGCCAGGCTAGTTGCTGGAGTAACTGCAGCTGTGTGGGATTCATGTCATACAATTCAAATGGTACTGGATGTGTTTTCTTCTTTGGTAAATCATTGGAAGGCGTTACTTTAGTGAGCGTTGGCCAAAAATTTTACACGTTAGTGAAGAAACGTCAGCACAAGGGTAAGTTAGTCTACTATCATTTCACAGCTTCCTTTTATCATACAAGTATTTATTTAGCTATAGATTTAGTTATCTAAGAACTTCCATTTTCGGTTAGACAGTTAGTTGCTTATTTACTCAGTAGGTTTGTTAGTTGCTACACTAGCTGCTATTTATAATGTATATAAGTCACTGTAAACAGAAAACTCAATCATTCCATTCAGTTCATATATCTCTTTCCTCAATTCCGCACTCTAATACCTGCTGCTGCATTTTTATAATTTAATTATTTTTTAAAGTAAACCAAAGGACTATTGTAATCTACTTGAGTCATATATAGTAGTACTTTGCAACTTTGAAATAAATTTTTAAGTTTTTTGACAGAGATTTGATCATATTTCATCCATTTGATCTATAAAAAGAAAGCAATCTATTGTGGACGTATTTTGTAGTATTTTGCAAAAGAAGTCAATCTACAAAATTGAAGTTGGCAGAATCTACATTTCAAATTTCTTATCTGCATTTTTTTTATTAGCATTTTCTTATCTGTATTGTATGCAGGTATGAAAAAGTGGATATGGATTAGCGCTGCAATAGCTACTTCTCTAATTATAATCTGCATTGTCATTCTATCCTTAGCCACAAGGAAAAGAAAACAGGTGCTTGAAGGTAGTTAGATACTTGGAAACATTGGATCACATACTTTGTTGAACATATTCCTTTCTTTCTCTATCTTTATCTTTCACATTTTTCATGTAATCAGATAAGAGAAGGAAAAAAATGGAGCTTGGGCTGCAAGATTCTGTTAAATCTACTGGTATAGAAGATTTTGAAGATGACTTAACCAAGGGACGTGATTTCAAAGTATTTAGCTATGCATTAGTCAAGGAGGCTACAAGCAACTTTTCGTCTAAAAACCAATTAGGAGAGGGTGGCTTCGGGCCTGTTTATAAGGTAACTTGAAATGAAACTAATGAACTTATTGAAATTATGAATGAACTTGTTTTTTTAGAGGAATAATGAATATTTATTGTCACTTCAGGGAGTTCTGCCAACACGAAAAGAAGTTGCTGTGAAAAGACTTTCACAAACTTCTGGCCAAGGAATTGTTGAATTTAAAAATGAATTAATGCTCATAAGTGAACTTCAACACATGAATCTTGTAAAGTTACTTGGTTGCTGCATTCATGAACAAGAGAGGATGTTGATTTACGAGTATATGCCGAATAAAAGCTTGGATTTCTTTTTATTCAGCGAGGAAGAAGATGAAGTCTATTTAGGTAATGTTTTGACTCTGAAAAAAAAATCTTTACATAGCTCCCAAATGCTTGAACTTTCTGCTTCAAACCAGAGCATATGCATACAATTTGAATGACTTTTGGTGACTTCAATTTTAATCAAGATTAACTCATGTTTGCCTAACTTGAACCAGTGCCAAAGGTCAACTAGGTAAATCATGTTGTTGAGTAACCAATAAGCCTAAGAAAGGGAGGAGAATCATTTTTTTCCTAATTACTGCATAATTGTACATTGCTGAATATTATGCTTTCATGATGAAAAAAGGTACAAGAAGCAAGTTGATAGACTGGCAGAAGCGTTTCAAAATAATAGAAGGAATTTCTCAAGGATTACTCTACCTTCATAAGTACTCTAGACTGAAAATCATTCATAGAGACTTGAAGGCTAGTAACATACTTCTTGATGAGAATATGAACCCAAAAATTGCTGATTTTGGAATGGCAAGAATGTTTACACATCAAGAATCCATTGTGAATACAAATAAGATTGTCGGCACATAGTGAGTCTGCCAAACTCATTGCTTGTAATAAATGTTTTTGATGAATGTGTACACAAATTTATTTGCGATGTGATGAATGATTATTTCTTGCAGTGGTTACATGTCTCCAGAATATGTCATGGAAGGACTTTTCTCCACAAAGTCCGATGTCTATAGCTTTGGAGTGTTGGTGCTTGAAATTATTAGTGGACGAAGAAACACTAGCTCATACGGTGTTGACCAACCTCGCAATCTAATAGGACATGTATGTCAAATTAGTCTTATTGAATTATTTTTTCTTATATTAATTCCTTGTGTCTAATTTGACTCGATAAATAACTACTAACAGGCATGGGAGTTATGGAACGATGGCTTGTGTCTACGGCTAGTAGATCCATCATTGAATGGCATGTTTGATCTTGATGAAGTGCAAAAATGCATTCATGTTGGACTCTTATGTGTGGAACATTATGCTACATATCGACCAGATATGTCTGATGTTATATCAATGTTAACAAACAAAAGCGCTATAGTTACCTTGCCTAAAAGTCCAGCATTCTATGTTGGAAAACATATAGCAGGGAGTAATACATTTTCTAAACTTTTGGAGTTCAATAGTGATTTTACAAAAGAAATTTCTGCTTCCACTGAAATAGAATCAAAGTAAGTATGACTTCCCTGAATTATTTTTCATGAGACAAATGTATTCTATATATAGTGATTTTGATGGATTTCTTGGATGTTAACTTGTAAGTAAATTTTTCTTTTTTTTGGTAAGCAGTTAACTTGTAAGTAATATTTGATATTATACTTATCATGTTCTTTGAACCTGAAGTAGTATCAAATAATGCAAAATTCAATATTTCTAAAGAAATTTCTGCTTCCATATGAGCATAACTCTAAAGGGATATTACAATAATTCCAAACTCACAAGTTTTAAAAAAAGGCTAAATGTGTCTCAATCCAAGAAAGTACCCATACCATCAAAACGTCATGCTTCTCCGATCAAGTTTCCAAGATAGAACAGTACAAAATTAACAAAATACTAGTAGAATAACAGATTTTTTTATTTTAAAAAAAAAAATGGAGCGTCCTGTTGCTTGCATCTCAAACCATACATGAAAAATATAGCTTCATCAACGGTTTGAGGCAAAACTACAATTCCTGTCATGTAAGCTAAAAGATACGACATCAATCACTTTAGTCCCTAATATATGGAATTATTCGTTTGGTTCCGTAAGGCGAGAGCATGGAACATAAGTTAGTTAAATTTATCTATCAACAAGGGTTATAATTTACAACGTTAATAGTGTGAAACATTAAATGACATGTGGACAAGGCCCAAGGGTCACATTTAAGGGTAAGAATAAGTTAGGCCGTGCAAGTCAAAGTCACATGGCTTACTTAATCAAGCATAATTTATTTAGTTAAATTAACAAGCTTGAGCTTGAATTTTGACTCCTTTGTTTAAATGAGCAATATACAAGCTTATAAGTTTTTTTTTTTTTGAAGGAAAGCTTTATAAGTTTGACATTAGGAGCTCAGGAATAACTTATGCATATTATTAGAATGTTATATATATATATATATATATATATATGTGTATATTATGAAAAACTTTCAAGGACCAAATGTCAGAAATCTTAAACGATGTTTCACTAACACATGACTAACTTGTTTCATGTCAGAAATTTTTAGGGTCTAAATTGTATTTTTCATATTTTTAAAAATCAAATTGTTACGTCCATAAATTTTAAGAGACCAAATTGATCTTTATTTCTTTGCCTAAATGGTGAAAACGGTTTAACGTGTCTCAGTTGCAAAATATTGAAGAACTAAATGTGAATTTCCACATTTTCAGGGATTAAGTTGATCCAATGAAAAAACATCAAAAATAAAATTGATACTACTTCACTCTTATTTTTTAAACTTTTCAAAATTTTATCATTTTTTTAAAAACAAAATGAGGCTGACACAAGTGAAAGGGGCTTGTGTCCCTTAAGCATGTGGTCGCGGGTTCGAGTCATTCCCGAAGCGAATGTGAATGGAGCAAGCCTTACTGGGAGCATCGCCCCCGAAAGGGCCCGACCGTGGTGCGAGGGATTAGTCACCCAGTTGCGCGGGTAGATGCCGCCTTACTGGGAGCATTGCCCCCAAAAGAGCCCGACCGTGGTACGAGGGATTAGTCACCCAGTTACGCGGGTGGATACCCTGATTCATCCAAAAAAAATTACGATTTACACTGTTCTCAGGCCCGGCCCTAAGGGAGGGCGGCAAGAGCGGCCGCCCTGGGCCCAAAAAATGTAGGGGCCCATAATTTTTTTTAATGGTACATTTATTTTTGAAAAAAAAAATTAATAATTGCAAGTTCTTTTTATCTTTTAACTATCAATGATTTTTAGCATAATATTTTAATTTGTTTTTTCATTTGCTCACTTAATTTAAAAATATATGAAATAATGAATTTTACTTTTGTAATCCAACATGGAAAATGTATTTTATTACCTCTTTACTAAATAACTTTTTTATATTATTTCAAATCTTATTTTTTAATAATTAATTCTATTATTGATTGTTGTCATTGTTTTAATTGATTATTCGTATATATACTAAATTTTTAATTGATTTAATTTTAATAATTTTTATTTTTTTGAATTAGGGGCCCCAAATTTTTTTTCGCCCTAGGACCCAAATTAGGTTAGGACCGGGCCTGACTGTTCTAAATAGACATTGAGCAATGTTTAACATGTTTCCTAACTCGCTGAAAGAGGAAAACAAATAATTGAATACTCCCTTCCTTTCATATGTACAGTGTTTTAAGGTTATGTACGAGTTTTAAAAAATGATTAAATGATGTAAGAATTTGGTGTATTTCGACTATAATATCTCTATATAATCATTATTGAAAATAGAGAAAGACATTAGAAATGAAAAAAAGTGTAATAAATAGGGGCATGTTATGAAAAATAACATTAATTATATATTTGATTTTGTAAAAGAACAATACATAGAAAATATAGTACAAAAACTCTATAAACACGAACATAGTACAAAAACTCTATAAACACGACATATCAAATTGAGGAAATATATAATTAACTTCTTAGTATGAGTTTATCCATAGGATTATGCATCCTTCGAATGGTTATTCATTTGTGAAAGATGTCGATTTTTGTGCTTTGGTGGATCTTCGCCTACTGGAATCTTGAATATATACCTAAACCAACACATCTATACTTAATTTAAAAAAAAAATCAGTAACAAGAAGATTAAAGGAGGTAAATTTTAGTAAAAATGATTTATTTAATATACTTCGTCCATTTCGATAAGCGTATACAGTATTTCCTCGATCCTATTTATAAGATTTTTTTGGATTTTTCACTACCACCAAGAAAAATGAATAAATTTATTAATGACATTGGAAATGTGAAAATTTGATATACTTTTTCAAAACTACCCATATAATTATTATCAGAACTCTAACAGTGTTGACTTTATAGGGGTGTTAGTGAAAAGAAGTAATTAAATGTTATTGAAAATTGAGAAGTGATCTTATAAATAGAACCAAAATAAAAACTCCAAAAGGATCTTGTAAATAAGACGGGAGGAACCAGTGGAGGCTGGCACAAGTGGAAGAGGATTGTGTCCCTTAAGCATGTGGTCGCGGGTTCGAGTCGTACCCGAGGCACATGTGAATGGAGCAAGCCCCCGAAAGGACCCGACCGTGGTGCGAGGGATTAGTCACCCAGTTGCGCGGGTGGATACCCTGGTTCATAAAAAAAAAATAAAGACGGGAGGAAGTAACTCATATTGTTATTATGTACATAAAATAGCACGGAAGTCACTGAATGGGAGAATCGGAGCGCCTTATGCACATTTATTGTATCAATCGTGATTCATGGAGCAATGATGATCAGCTCTTTTAACTAACCGGTGAGTATTCCCGTGCGGTTGCACGGGCATTAATTTGGCTATCAATTTGATTTATAATTATGTCATTTTCAATCAACACATTAAATAATATTATCAAAACACATAAGTAAAATTAAAAAAGGGTCTTGCTAACAAGTGCCCTAAGGGCACTTGTTAAAGTTACTTAATATAGAAAAAAATCTTAAGTCCACATTCTCCACTTTCTCGTAAACATAAAAAATCACACTTTCCAACATACAACTTTTATCTATTTTGGCTTTCTTAACAAGTGCCCCTTAGAGCACTTATTAGCATTTTCCATTAAAAAAAAGGTAAGCAATAATTGGTTTGAACGAAAAAACAACAATAGTTAACATTGTTCAAACTTCATAAAGGTAATGTTAATCAACACCAAAGAAAAAAGTGTAAATTCCAAAAAAAAAGTAAAATCCTCAATATTCTAAACTTTTAAAAAAAAAAAAAACAAAGACAGATTTTGAAAAGTCGTATCCTCTTCTCTGTACTATCCTTAGCTTGAAGGAAGCCTGAAAGGAAACAATTCAAACACAAAAAATAAAGAATATAAATTTATCATAATGATACTGATATAGCATAATTATATAATTTGTTGAAGCATACCTCACTTATAGTTTTCATTCCTTTATCAATTGCTATGTTTTAGACGCCTTTTTTGTTTTGTACCATAGAAATGAGGAGTTTGTATATCATTCCTTTATCACTTATTTTGTCTTTATTTATAAGATTTTACACCAATTTTTAATGATAATTAATTATTATTTTTACATATACTCTTATTTACTTAACACTTTTTAGATTTTCAATACTATAATTTTGAAAATACATATCAAATATTCATATTTCCAATATAATTAACTAAATTAACCAATTTCTTAATAAGTAATAAATGTGAAATCTAACAAAAGATCTTGTATATAAGGACAGAGAGAATAGTTAATCTAAAAGAAGATGCCACTCAGATTAATGAAAAAACTAACAAGTCAATCAATATATTTTTCATTCATTTTTTTTTTCAGTCTCAACCATCCCACCGATGCCAACTTTATTAAAAAATCAATCCAATAATAGAAAAGAAGCTATGTTATGAATTAATGAAAATAAGAAGACATAAGAGATTGAGGGAAAAAAGAGAAGTAGGGAGAAAAGAGAAGTGAAATATATGTATTGTAAATTTCGAGAATTTCATCTTTTCATTTTAAAATGTTTTCTTTAATTTTAGGTAATTCAAACAATATTGAAATAAAAATACATAGATAATAAAAACACAACATGTATAAATTACACATGATATCATATATATATATATATAAATCAAACAATGTATAACTAAGAGCATTAGCACCGGTGGTTGATAACTTTGTCCTTAAAAATTATGGACGTCCATAAAATTTTGCATCGGTGTGTAGATGACGTATTTTGTCTATAATTATCAATTGTCCATGTTTATGGACAAAGCTATTATCAGAATGGGCCAGAGTGAGTCGATTTTTTAATGAAAAAATGGAGGGGAGGAAGAAAGAGAAACAAGGCAACAGCCACCAACGAGAGGATAAAAGTATGTGGGTCCCAATTTTTTAATGTAAAATATTAAGAATATGTGATAGTATGTGGGTCCCTTTTAAAGATAAAAGATAGTTCATGGATGTGGAAGAAATATATGTTTGTCCTTAAAAATGTATGGAGGTGTGAAGAATAATAAAATAATACGTGTGATCTATTTAAGGACAAAATTTTTGTCCACGGGTGTGGATGCTCTAAAGAACATAAAACATTAACTAAATCTAAACAAATATACATATGTATTTATCCTCTTCAATTCTTCTGCAATTTCCCATATTGATGATATCATTCTCGAATGAACCATGATAATGGCTATAAACATATAATATATTTTATGTTTGCTAGAATTAAAATTTCGAGTCTATTAAAAATTTCTTGAAGTTTGAACTATAGGTGCAATAATTATTGCATTTTGCAATTTAACTAATTAAAGAGCACATATGGACATTTTACACTTTATGCTTCAAACATTTTAATTATCCATGGATATGGTTCAACATGAAGTGAAATACAATTTCTCTCTACTTCTCTTTTCTCCCTCAATCTCTTATGTCTTTTTATTTTCATTAATTCATAACACGTTATGAGCATGAAACTCTAACTCTAAAAGGTGTGTTGAAACTAATACATCAAAGGGTATTGAAGCAAGGTAATCTTTAATATTATTAAGGCTTATTTATGGTTTTGGTCTCTAAAAGTTCAACGTGTTTTGGTTTTAGTCCCTATAAGTTATTTTGACCGGGACTAGTCCTTAATTTTTCAAACATTTTGGTTTTGGTCCCCTCCGTTTGTAAAAAAATCAGTTATTTGCCGACATGGTTAACGAAAATTCACACCAGCTGCCACGGGGTGTGAGGTAGCGCCAAATAGGTGATGTGACATGGATGATTCAAGCATATGAACTCAAAATTTTGCGTACGAGACCATTTTGTGTATCGGACCATTTTGTGTCCGTGGATTTGTATCATCCACGTTATATCACCTATTTGGTTTCACTTCAGACCACATGGACTGCTGATATGATGTTCCGCTAGCTACACAAACAAATAACAAATTTTTACAAACGGAAGGGACCAAAACCAAAATGTTTGAAAATTTAAGGACTAGTCCCGGTCAAAATAACTTCTAGGAACTAAAACCAAAATACGCTGAACTTTCAGGGACTAAAGACATAAATAAGCTTATTATTAATGTTTTATTTATTTATTCATTTTTCTTTTTTTGATATACTCCCAAAAAGTATATTGAATTTTCACATTTCCAATGCCAATAACAAATTTATCCACTTTCCTTGATGAGAGTGAAAAACCCCAAAAGAGTCTTATAAATAAGATTGGAGGGAGTATTATGTATTGATCCCAAAGTATCAATATTATATGGACATGAACATTTTATAAGAGATCCAAATTCTTGAGAATTAGACCATTTTATCATGTCCATTAAAAAAAAAAAAAGGTTCATGAAGAACTTAAAAAAAAGGGAGCCGATGCAAACAGAAGCAGATTTTATAGTTCTGAAATGAAAAGAAAAAGAAAAAGAAGAACTCATCGATGCAAACAAGGTAGAAGCAATTTATAGCTTTGCAGTAACTGTGGTATTTATGTGTGTGTGTATGTATATATATTATGTTTGTATTTCATACTAATGCCAAGCAGTTGGCATATTAGTACCAGCAATCGTTGCAAGTATGACAAGTCATGGGTTCAAGGCTGACCCTTATATTCTATCTATTTTATATATTTTCCAATTATCATTGTGCAACTCTAACCATTTGGGCTGATTGTCTTATTGAACTAATAAAATTTTTATTAAAAATAAAAAAAAATGTTGTTTTCAACGAGTATCGTACTCGGGATCCCACAAGCCATTTCAATCACACCAGTCACTGGGTTGTTGTGCCTTTATTGATGAAATCAATATGTGATATCATTTTATTAAATTGGATAATTTCACTATTATATCGACAAGTTCTAATTTTAATACAAATATTTTTTTGGTAGTGATAATTATTATTTGATGTATCAATGATAGTGCTAATGTGCCATTTTAAATGTTAGCACGTTTATTTTTATGATCCAAGGACAGTCAAACAAGTATGATTTTACTTTGAGAAAAAATAATTTTTTTTTATTTTTCCATATATTTTTAATTGTGTTTCTTGTCAATTATTATTGATCGTTATGTTGAAACATGAAAATATTAATGTTTTTCATGAAGTAAATTAATATGATTTATATATTTTATCATTAACAATTTGACATTAGAACTTTGTTTGATATAACTTTTGTTATTGTTCCCAAATGATCTTCCTATGAGTTGTTTTGAAAGTTATACAAGGAAGATTATGCTTCATCAAGTTGACTCATCTTATATCGGCTTCTATTTTCTTGGCTCTACACACATGTTGAGTAGTACATTTTCCGAGGTTAGTTATAAAATTTTTATAGCTATTGTCATGTTAAGAATATGCATAAGTGGAGAAATTTATCCTAAATGAGTACATGTGCCTCGTCATTTTGATTTTCAATATGGAATTACAAGAATGCGATAATCTCACAACATGAAATTTATGTGCTTCTTTATTAGCATGTTTTAAAAATATTTGTGATGAAAAATTCTAATATTTTTCTATTGAAAATGATTACTGCCATTGTGATAAGGAGAAATATGGAGAAATTGTATTTCACTTCTTAGGTTAAAGTTTACAATACATATGAGTCCTATTTTATAGGAAAAGATGAACTTATCATGAATTTGTTTTAACTAAAGATAAACATAAAATAGGGATAAACTCAAATTGTGATAGAGTCATAGATAAATACATATCTGTTTATAACACCATAGATATTTTTAATCTCCGTCAATTGTTGATGGAAGACCACATCAAGTCATCAACCATGTCACATGTATAAATGTAATTAAACTAGATTGCAAGCCCGTGTTACGCACGGGGCCAACACGATAAGCAACCAAATTAAGTTTGAAATTATTATGAGTTTAAATAAAAATTGTGAGATTTATATTTGTAGTAATGATATTTTTATGGCTTTAATAATGGGGTAATAATAAAATATTATTGTGTTAATAATAGGATATGGTTGTCCCTATTAGCTGCCGTTGAAATGTGTACCAATACATGCACTAATTGAAATGGCTCTTCAGCATCCAATATTTCTAAAGCTATTTATAACATAAAAGCATAATGATAAAAGGCTTGTTACATAAAATAGTAGCATTAAATATGAAATCTAAACTCATAAAAGTTTTGAAGAACATAATATTTGGTTCAAGTTTTGCTAAGATAAACATGAATTTGTTCCATAATATAAAGTGTGGTAGATATGTCAAATAAATTGAGCAAATAAGCACGATAAAGATGGTGGTGCTTTAGATAGACACAGGGAAAATGTTGCTCCTCTGATATAGACACATGTAAAATGTTGCTCCTTTGATATAAGTTCTTCCCTTTTGTGAAATACCAAATTGAAGAGTAGTTACACATGAATGAGATAGAAGTAAGGAAATGTAATGAATTGAACATAGTAGTAATTAGAAATGAAAATAGTGAATAGAAGCAATTAGTAAACCATATCATTGCAATGATATAAATTGCATTGATGTTAATATGATTGACGCATTGTTATTATATATGTATATATAGATTTACTTTTATTTAAATGTTGCTAAAGTGGTACTATAAACTAATCGAAGTTAGCATGTTGCTAACTTCATCTTGGCAAGTCTTTCCTCCCCTTTTATATGTAATTTTTTTGTCTCAATTTGATTTTCTTTTTCTGCCAAAAACTAAAATGGATAAAGAAAATTATTTAAATTCACTTTTAGAAAATATAAGAATCAGAGCAAAGATGATAAAAGATCAATTAGTTGGAGGATCAATATAGCAATATGAAATGCAACAATATGAGTATCAAGGAAAGATACTATGCATTTAAAAGTAAATTAACATAAATGAACTAAAATCAAATGTTCTATAAAAACTCTCAGTAAACAAATCAAACAAATATGTCATCATTATGATTAGAATATATCAAGCAAACTAAGAAAAAATAAACTACTATGATTAGAACATAGCATGCATCAAATTAAAATTGGAAAAGAGCATATGCATTAAAGCTCTTGAGATTTGAGAGGTAACAATAAGAATAGCACATTGAAAGTGTTTTTTCAAAGTAGAATCACCTTGTGATTATATTGCTTTCATATAAGTGCACACATGTTTTGAGTGTCTAAAAATAAGAAATTATAAGAGATTTATCAACCGCAGTCCTGAATAAGCGTACATGATAATCCACGACAGTAGATGTCATGTAAAGGAAGACATGAAATTACAGCTCTAAACCATAAAGGCAATAATACCATTGAGATTGAAAGCCTAATAATAATTTATAGCTGCAAAAAATAATAACCCAACAAAATTTAAAAGTTTGATTAGAAATGTATTAATTTCTATTTGTAATGTCAATACAAAATACAATTAGCAACTACAACAACCAACGAACACCATAAAAATAACAAAAGCCACGAACTTGAGAACTATCCAAAAAAAGTTATCTTCAAACTGCCCAAGTCCAAACATCAATCAAAATGATAAAGTTCAATCAAATGCATGTTGTCCTACATGAGAAAAATGTACTCACTTACCTCAATAGATCAGTACCCTTATCCATAAGATCAATATTTGGCCTGAGTGTCAAACTTCATATGTCCTTTCTCCAGCAGACTTGACATCAATAAGCATAGAATAGTAACAAAGTTTGGTTCAAACTATTCAATCAAATCATATGATCAACTCCAGAATTGGATAGTTCCCGTTTTCTAACACCAATTTCCAAAATGTAAGAATGCTTACTAAAATAACTAAATCTAAATGCATATTTAATCATCAGCACAATAGTAGCAACTATGGCACAACAACACAATGGGTCATCTAACTATGCAAATAAAATTCCTTTCTTTATTCCCTCATTTCCAGATCTTCTCTTTCTCTCTCTTACTCTCTAAGATCCCAAATAGAACAAAGGCAAAAAATGAACTAAAATTTGTCATAATCAAATGCTTCATTGCTTTGTCCAAATAGTGCACTGCAATTGCTGAAATGAAACATCAAGAACACATTATAGTCAACCCAGCTAATGAACATAATATAAAACTAACTCATAGATTACACTTGAATAGTCAATAACATAACTAATTGCATATAAATATTATATAAATTTCCCATTGCACAAATATAACACCAATTTTCCTTGTATCATGACGCAAGCGATATGATCAAGAGTCCAAAATCAAAAAACACAGCCACAGGGTACCCACGGGCCCATATAGGATGGTCCTCATCTTTGCATCATCCTGCATTCAGCTTGAATTTTTTCAAGCGTTTAAATTGGGAAACTCATACATAAGATTCCTCACATGCATTGATAAAAGGTAATTTTGAAATGTAATTTTTTTTTATTATATAGCATCAAAGTACTAAAAGAAGCTAAATATTTTTACCTGATGTCTTCTCATCATTCAAACGCCTTTTCCTCCGCTCATCATGTCCTTCACCTTCCATTTTACAGATCCAGCTCAATATATGCTTCACAGTCCTCTTTCAGCTCCTAAATGTCAAGCCCCTGCTGCAGAAAATTATTAAATTAACGAAGTTTTATCGCTACTTTCTGCTCAGTTTCATCATAGAAGTAAGAAAATTAGTAAGCAAATAACATAGCAAGGTAAGCAATAAAGTATTCTTCAAAACCATCTAACCCTTCAACTAAATAAAATTAACCCATACCTTCATTATCATCAAGAGGACAAATATCCTGATTCCTTTTACTTCTACTACCACCAGCAGCAGAATCCATGTTGTGCAGAAGACCTTATAGTCAACCCAACTAACAAACATAATATAAAAACTAATCCATAGATTAAACTTGTATTGTCAAGAACATAACTTATTGTATATGAATGTTATATAAATTTCCCGTTGCACAAATATAACATCAATTTCGCAAATTAAATCCTTTAGCATCAAAAGCCCTGAATGAGATTTTCTCAAAACCTAAAAATTTCAAAGTACTCCAAAATAAAATTAAACAACAGTGTAGAATGCCTAAGGCATGAGGATTAAGGATATATAATAAATTTTTTAAAAGAACAAACCAAATATTAGCAATATCAAATCCAAGGATTATAACAACTTCAAAAAAAAAATGAAAATGGAGGGGTAGAAGTTAGATTCACCTATAGTTGGAATTGGGAATGTTGAAAAGGAGAATGAGCTGAAGAAAACGGTGGCAGCCCGTCGAATTCCGACGACCTCGCGGTGGCGGCTTGTCGGTGGACGGTGGTGGTGGGGCGCGTGGGTCATGGCGTTGCGACCGTGAGAGCCGTGCGACCAAAACCCCGCCCTCGGTTTTGCGAAAGGCGATGGTTGCGACCGGGGGCACGGGGCGGAAGTGACGGTTCGTGATTCTCCATGGTTCATCTGCTTTATCTCATCGTACAGTATAAAATTTCTGAAGTCGCCATAATATTTTGATGACTATTAATTGATGTTTATTTGTATAGAAGATTAAAGTGTGGTTAACTGGTTATGAAAAGAAGAAGATGAAAATGAAGAGAGAGAAAGAAAGATGAAAATGAAATGTGGGAAAAGAAGATGAGGGAGTATTCTGGGTGAAAAAAAGAGGGGAAACACGTGACTCATATGAGGAGTAAAACGGAGATTTTTTTTTTTTATAATAAAAGGAGAAAATTTTGGATGGGTTTTTGAATTTTGAATGTATGATTTGAATGTATTGATTGTAATGAGTGGGAGGGAAATGAAATGAAATGAAATAAAAAAAAGAATCAGAGTACCAAAAATCGGTGCATGATAAAAGCACCATTGTTTTATATTTTATTTGTTTTTGGATCATTACCTGTATCCGGAAGCATATAATAAAAAAAATTCAAATTCAAATAACAAAAACATGTAGATAAAAAGAACAGAGAAAACGCAAAGCATATTTTTTTTGTTAATATATTATATTTATAAAATAAATAAAAAATTCGGAACACTAAAAACCGTTGCATGGTAAAAGCACTATTGTTTTATATTTTACATGTTTGAACCATTAGCTATATGAGGAAGCATAAAATTTAAAAAAATTACAAATCCAAATAACGAAAACATGTACATAAAAAGAACATAGAAAATCCAAAACATATTTTTTTAATACATTATATTTATTAAAAAAATAAAATAAAAAAAAAGAGCCGGAGCACAAAAAACTGTTGCTAACTACTACTCCTACATGTATTCTAAAAAGAACACAGAAAACCCAAAACATATTTTTTTTAATATATTAGATTTATTTTAAAAAATAAAATAAAAAAAAAGAGTCGAACCACCAAAAACCAGTGCATGGTAGAAGCACTCTTGTTTTATATTTTACTTGTTTTACACCATTGCCTATGTCAGAAAGCATATAATAAAAAAATTCAAATCCAAATAGCAAAAACATATACATAAAAAGATTGTACATAAAACTCAAAGCATATTTTTTTAATATATTATTATATTTATTAAAATAAAAAGTATTGGCGTGGGACCCACACTTGGTATATAGATGAGAGTTTCCCGCCTGTGCTGACCACGGTCTTTTATATAGTATAGATTATTTTTAATCGGTTGCCTTTTAGATGATACAGTGAACTACAACCACTGATATAAGCACGTGATGTATTCCACCACTACTACCATTGCTCTCCAAAATTATATTCCGGAAGTATATAAAACAGTAAGGATATTTACTTGTTTGGACCATTACCCATGTTGTGAAGTATATAAAAAAAAATTTTAAATCTAAATAACAAAAATATGTACATAAAAAGAACAAAGAAAACTCAGAACAAATTTTTTAATGCATTGTATTTATAAAAAAAAAAAGCGTGAACACCAAAAATCGTTGCATGGTAGAAGCACCTTTGTCTCATTTAATAAAAAAAATTCAAATCCAAATACCAAAAACATGTAAAAAAAGAACAAAAAAAACCTGAAGCATAATTTTTTTAATACATTAAATTTATTAAATTAATAAAATCAAAAAAAGAGTTGGAGCAACAAGATCAGGTGCATGATAGAAGCATCTTTATTTTATATTTTACTTATTTGGACCATTATCTATATCAAGAACCATATAATAAAAAAAATTTATTATATGATATAAAAACATGTAAAAAAATAACACGGAAAACTCAAAAGATATGGTTTTTTTTATTTGTTATATTATATTTATTAATTAAAAAAATTAATAAAAAAAAAAGAGTCCAGGCGTGGGTCTCTCGCTGATATATTTAAAAAAAAAAAAGAAAAAAAAAAAAGAAAAAGGGAAGTACTGGATGAGAGTACTTGGGAGTACTCCTTCAATTCATCTACTACTGCCATGGTAAGATAGATATAGTATAGACAACCCTACTACTACTACTCCGGTGGGACTCAGGCTACTACACCGGACCGAGGACTACTTACTACTACTACTCCGGTGGGACCCAGGCTACTTACCTTAATGTAAGTTCCCGCCTGTGGAAAACCTCACCGGGAATTATACAGTAGAGATAACTAATATATCATATGATGTTGCCATTATTCTAACATTATTTTTCGGTTGTTTTTAGGCTGCCATATCTTTTGGTTAAGAGCTACCTATTTTCATGGTTTTGATAAAGTTGTAGTCTGCATATTTGTACGAATACTGCTACATATATAACATACCCATATTGTACAAATCAAGTTATCAAACCATATAATATTAGAGTATTCCTTTAAACTTTCTCTGCCATTTATTGATGTCAATAAAAAAGAACCCGAAAAACCCACCCAAAGAAAAGTATCATGTAGCTCACTAGCTCCTAAAAAAAAAGTACCTGGGGCTGTCTAACCTCCTCAAAACCTCAACGATCTTAGAATAGGATGAATGCTTTTCTCACCACCCAGTTTTGCTAATTTTAATAAGAAAAAAAAAGTGGAAAAAGTATTCACCTAAAACTGAAACCCGTTTATACCCAACATTTTGACAATATATTGGGCCCCCAGTTTATTATAGGCTAAATTATGTATTTGGTCCCTTACCTTATTTTTTGATTTTTAATTTTTCTCTTATATTTTTTTTCATATTGATCTCTCATGTTTCTTTTTTTGCTATCAAATTGGTCCCTAAGTCACCATTTATCATGCGTGTCAACCTTATATTGATCCACATTTGCAATGTTGGAAAGAGAAATGACACGTGTGCAAATCGTATCGATCCAACAGTGATTCAGGGACCAAATTGATAATAAAAAGAAACATGAGGGACCAATATGATAAAAAAAACGTAAGAAACCAATTTGAAATTGAAAAATAAAGTAAGAGACCAAATACGTAGTTTAGCCTTTGTTATATTGCATACGGACTGAACACAAGAAAACGTGTTTAGTGAGTTAAACAGTGGGTTATTAAAATCTCTAGTCACTACTTAGAAGTTAGAACAAGGGAAAATAAAAACGTGGTGGAAAGAGTAAAGAATAAAACAGTGCCTTAAGACTTGAGTATAGATAATTTTAACTATGAGAAATTGCACCAGCCACCAACTACCCAAAAATTTGTCGCAATAGCACCAAGACTCCCTCTAATTTGTAGCTTTAAAAATAACATTGGCCATTTGGCCACCCATATTTTTATATTTTGAATCACAACCTCACTCACCTCACTCGTTCTACCCTCTAGTCGATTAAAATTTACCAAAGTTTTACAACATGCACATCAAGCAGGGAGAAGAAGGAAAAAAATTCGTTAAGAGACGGATATTTTGCATAAAGGGTGTGCGTGCGACACAATAAAAGAAGGAAAAAAATTTGTTATGAGATGGATGTTTTGCATAAAGGGTGTGCGTGCGACACAATAAAAATTAGTGAAAGTTAATATCATTTTTGAAAGTAGAGGAAATGTTGATTGTTAAGGTTCCATCTCAAAATCAATGAGAAGAGTAGTTCAACAAGTATTTAAACCATACCAAGGACTTCCAGCATTGATGTCATTATGAAAATCTTATTAATAGCCTGTTTGTTTCCGCGTTAAAACAGGGAGAACGTGCGTTTTGAATGCAGAAACAGGTAAGAGTTGCTTCTGTTTAACGTGGAAATTTTGCACAACGCACGTTTTGGACGCAGTACCAAACACACTGTAAGAGAACTCCAGTACAATTTTCGCTTTGAATATGGTGCATTAAAGAAACTCCTAGTGGCTTGAGTGGCTGTGTTTTAAAAAAGTTCAATTCTCATAGAGAATGTGGTAGGACACAAATTAAAGTGAAAGACTTTCTATCATTTTTTTTTATTGATAGGCTAAGTTATATTTTTTGTTTTTCTTACTAGAATAGAGGAAGTGAAATTAAATCCACCAAATTGTAGTATTCTGGATCGAACGTGGGACTTCCAACCCACAAGCTTGGTACTTGACCATGTGGACTACACCCACTTGTCAAGACTTTCTATCATTCAATGACTAGTTGGGATCCCATATATGCATTCTTAGCTTTTTCCTCCTTTCTAAACCAAAACAATAATTGAAGTTTATTCTTCTGCACATTTGAAGCAATCTGCAGCTAATATCCATCATGGTTTGGTGTAAACTAGGAAAACCATATGTGTTGCTCGTTTTCACATGCTACTTGTGGTTGTTGACTTGTTGCTATATCCATGTTAAAGCTGTAAATGACACTTTAAAGCCAGGTGATTCACTGAGTGGCTCAAATAAGCTATGTTCTCAAAAAGGTACATATTGCATGAAATTTTTCCAACTACTTGGTGATCAAGGTGGTCTCACACCCACTTATTACTTGGGCATATATACTGATCTCAAAGATAACTGGGTAGTGTGGAATGCTAATAGAAATCAACCTATTGCCAACTCTACTGGCCTTTTATCACTGGACCACTCAGGTAACCTGAAACTGGAAACCAAAGGTGATGAGAAACCAATATTCCTATACTCTTCACCTCCTCAATCTTCCAATAGCAGCAACGTTGTGGCCACCTTATTGGATACAGGCAACTTTTTGCTGCACCAACTTCACCCCAATGGGTCCACAAAGAGTGTGTTATGGCAAAGTTTTGATTATCCCACTGATACTTTGCTCCCTGGGATGAAATTAGGTGTTAATCACAAAAATGGTAATAAATGGTCACTGGTTTCGTCGCTGAGTAGTTCAAACCCAGCTCCTGGTCCTTTTAGGCTTGAATGGGAACCCAGAGGACCTGAATTGGCCATCAAAATACATGGACAAGTCATTTGGAGAAGTGGAAAATTAACTAATAAGAGGTTTGAGCATATTTCAAAACAATCCCAGCACATGTACAAGTACAACGTAGTCTCAAATGAGGATGAAGAGTACTTCACGTTCACAAATCCAAATGAAGAGCTTACAAAATGGGCGCTATATGAAACAGGGCAGTTGCTTGGTTCGGAAGGAAATGATATTGCAATTGCAGACATGTGTTATGGGTATAATACTGACGGAGGGTGCCAAAAATGGGAGGATATACCACCTTGCAGGCACCCTGGTGATGTATTTGTGTTAAAGGCAGCTCAACCAAAATACATGGGTGACAATACAAAAATTGAAAGAAATAAAAGTTATGGCATAAATGATTGCCAGGCATGGTGTTGGAGCAACTGTAGCTGCGTTGGATTCCATGAACTTTATGATGATGGAACTGGATGTATTTTCTTTCTAGGGAATTTAACAGAAGGAACTAACATTGCAAGTCGAGGGAAAAAGTTCTACACGCTAGTAAAGCACGCCCAGAACAAAAGTAAGCTTAACATAAGTCCCCAACTTCTTAATTTTTAAAATTTCAGTTAGTTTTGTCAAATAGAGCTACATATCCCAAGAAGCACTGGTCTTTATTACAAGACTATCTAATTGTATCCTCTCTCTCTTTCTCTTGCCCCTTCCTCCTCTGTCTTCCTAGTTCCTATTCTCCTTCTTCTTCCTATTTATTTAGCCTAGGTAATTCGAATTTTTTGGTCTAAAGCTCTGTATTAGTCAAATGGTATTTACAATAAAAAGTTTTGCTAGGATTTGTCAAACATAGATCATAATCGGTCCTTTCGATCTCTACAAAGAATCATCACTTGTTGAAGTGCTTTGCACTAATGTAGAAAAACTAAATAAACTGAAATTTTGATTTTGGAAGAACTGATTCAAATTCCTTATGTAAATACTCTATGCAGGTGCAAAAAAGTGGATATGGGCTAGCACTATAATAGCAATTGTTCTACTTATAATATGTTCTTCCATTCTATGCCTAGCCATAAGCAGAAGAAAACATGTGCTTGAAGGTAGTTGATACTTCAATAACATTACATACTTTGTTGAACAAGATCCCTGGCTTGATTCTCATTCTTTATCATTTACATTTTCATTTAACAGACAATAGAAGAAAGAAATTGGAGACAGGGATGCAATATTCAACAGCTTCCGATGAATCTACCACTTTAAAAGATATAGAAGAGGACTTGAACAAGGGACATAATTTGAAAGTATTTAGCTATGCATCAGTCATGGAGGCTACAAGCAATTTTTCATCCGAAAACAAGTTAGGACAAGGAGGCTTTGGGCCTGTTTATAAGGTGTTTAGAAAAGAAACCATTGAAATTCTGCATTAACATGTTTCTTTTAGAGGACTAATGAATATTTTATTATCATTTCAGGGAATTCTGTCAACCGGGCAAGAAGTTGCTGTGAAAAAACTTTCAAAAACTTCTAGACAAGGAATTGTTGAATTTAAAAATGAATTAAAGCTCATATGTGAACTTCAGCACATGAATCTCGTACAGTTACTTGGTTGCTGCATATATGAGCAAGAGAAGATGCTAATTTATGAGTATATGCCAAATAAAAGTTTGGATTTCTATCTATTCGGTGAGTAATATGTTGAAGTCTATTTAGTTAGAGTTTTGGATGACAAAAACAGTTCAAAAAATAAATATCATGCTGTTTGCCTGCCTTGAACCAATAATGGTATGATTAACTAGATAAATATCATAACGTTAAGTAACCAAATAAGCCTAAATAAAGGAAGAAATCTTTTTGTTTTATTACTCTACAATTATATGGTATTGAATATCACGTTTCCATTGAGCAGATAGTACTAGAAATAAGTTGTTAAACTGGCAGAAACGCTTCAACATAATAGAAGGAATTTGTCAAGGATTACTCTACCTTCACAAGTACTCAAGACTCAAAATCATTCATAGAGACTTGAAGGCTAGTAACATACTTCTGGGTGAGAATATGAACCCAAAAATTTCTGATTTTGGTATGGCAAGAATGTTTACCCAACAAGAATCTGTAGTGAATACAAACAGGATTGTTGGAACACAGTGAGTTTGCTAAACTCATTACTTGTTATAAATGTTCTTGGTGAATGTGTAAGCATATTGATTGTAAGGTCATGAATAATATTTCTTGCAGTGGTTACATGTCTCCAGAATATGTTATGGAAGGAGTTTTCTCCACAAAGTCGGATGTTTATAGCTTTGGAGTTTTGCTGCTTGAAATTGTAAGCGGTAGAAGAAACAATAGCTTCCATGGTGATGATCATCCTCTCAATCTAGTAGGACATGTAAGTCAAATAAGTCTCAGTGAGTTCTATTTTCATATACTATTCCTTCTTACTAGTTTGACAAAATAGATAATTACTTACAGGCATGGGAGTTATGGAATGATGGTTTGTGTCTACAATTAATGGATCCATCACTTAATGACACATTTGTTCCAGATGAAGTGCAAACATGCATTCATGTTAGTCTGTTATGCGTAGAACATTATCCAAAAGATCGGCCTAATATGTCTGACATTATATCAATGTTAACAAACAAAAGTTCCATACATATTGTGCCTAAAAGACCAGCATTCTATGTTGGAAGACAGATCTTTGAGGAGAAAACTTCTTCCAAGTCTATAGAGTCCAATAGAGACTCTACAACGGAAATTTCTACTTCCACCATAGTTGAACCAAGGTAAATTCAACTTTTAACTTAATCATTGTTCACAGATGTAACCAATGCATAATCATTTGATGGATTTCTTAGTTGTGAACCAGTAAGTAATATTTCATGTTAAACTTATCATGTTCTCAATCAATATAGGATTCAATTATTAGAGTTAGTTTCGAAAGAATTTTCAATATGACCTATGTTAGTTTGGGACTTTTAATTCTACCTTAGTTCATGTGTAACTTTTATTTATATTTATTTGATACTTGTTATGTTACTTTTAAGTATTTTTTATTTTGGGATTAGAATTGCATGGCTTTCTTTTGTTACTACTATCCCTGCTTTTGCATCTTTCTTCTGTTACCAATATCCTTCCTTTTCTATCTTTGCTCTGAAATTTTCACAATGAAAAGACTCTGTTCTGATGCCGTGTATGAATAAAATTACTTTTTGAGACCATTTATTAGTCAAGATACAAAAAATATGATAGGATAAGCTATCACATCCTATTTAATATATGATTTAGTGAACCAATAGTGATATTTTATTAGCTTATCTTATCTCGCTCATTCGTTAAAATTATATCCTATGAAGGGAGCTAGATTAGAAAAAAAGTAGGATTTGATAGAAAATCTTTACCCTCTAACCCTCACCCCTGAACACATCACCACCACCACCATGTAATGTATGTGCAGATCACTTACGGATAACTGTTTTTTGTTTTTGTTTTTATAAGTTTCTGCAAGGAACCAGAATCTATCAGAGAGCTGAATTATATTGCAGGAAAGTTAAATGACATGCAAACACAAATACAATTTTATCGTTTCAAAGTAAAATATGCTGTTATTCTAAATTAAAAATTAATCAGGTAAGATATCATTGGGAAACAATAATAAAGTTTCACTTAACTATATATTTCATTTGAAAGAACAAAATTAAAAATGATTGACACATGATTAAAAGCATTATATTACCTTTCCACTCAGTTCTCTCTTTGTATATCCTAGCTCAGCCCAAACAGCTTAAGCTCTTTTCATTCAATTCCTTCTTAGAGGGCTGTCTTTCGGTTCCTTTGGTTGCCTTTGAGTTTTCAGGTGGCTTTTTAAGAATAGGTTCAGCTTCTGCTTGCACCTTTAAGTAATTTTTCATGCTCCTCAATGTCTTCTTCGCTACACCTTCTTTATCACTCTCATTTTCCTGGTATTCACCAAGTCTACCAGTTAGAGAAAGCGTAATTCATAGAATGATATTCAACATCAAGAGAGTCACACACATAAGATGCAGTAAGAATTACAGTCTACACATTAATTAACTGACTATTAAACAAGAGAACAGTGTTTAAACAAGATAAACATGGATTTTTAAACTCATCATGCAAATGTCAGATGATTTTACTAAGTGATATAAGTCGCTAAATCACCATGTCCGGTTACCAAGAATATGATTAACAACATCTATCAATGCTATTGCTACCTGTAATGAGTAAGGAGTCTGAAGGACCCCGATCACATTGCAGATATGCTAATGTCCCAGCTATTCAGTAAATATATATAAATATAAATATATAAATATATATATATATATTTATATCGGTTACTCCAAATATGTGACAATTCCAAAGTTTTTGCTAAAGCCTATGGAGATGCTACTTAGCAACTATATTTTAGTGCCATCAGTTTGCTTGTTACCAATTCACTATGCACTATTTGCTAAACTCATCCTATCATATCTATGAACACGGCTTCGGTTTTTATCTGACTAAAGGCATCGAAAGAAGAATTTCTAGCGTATCCAGCTATGCCATTTTGAGTAGTTATGTAATCATCATGTCACGTGCTAGACACGTTTGTAAAGATTACAGGCAACTATGACATCTTTGATGTTAGTTTTTGAACTGAACCAGAACTAAAAATTCTTCATAGAAGGAATGAATCAAGGAAACTGTATGAAATTGTGTCACTTAGTTTAGATGTTAAAAACAGATCAAGTTCTAAAAGTCGTGCATACATCGTTGTGGATGTTACAAATAATTCCTAAAGGCAATCACATATCAAACCAATGTGGTGAACACAATCTCTGTATAAGTAACAGGCCCAAAATACTTTACTTTCCCCACCAAATTGTAGATGCAGAAACTCCATTTCAATTTCAAAATACAAATCAATAAAGAAAAATAACAACTAACAAAATCCTAGGCATTCAACAAAACTGGAGAATTGAGTAAGCCCTGTTTCAGAAAGCATCTATCTAACCAAAATGCATTTATTATTAAGCTTATAGATCGAGGATTTAATATGTTTTTGTCCCTGAAAATTTACTTAATTTTTTTTTTTCATCAAGGATATCCTCGAAAACTAATCCCCCAAGGCGTAGACCATAGAGGTGGGTTTTGTCTCTATCAACAAATTCTTTTTCATACCCATGATAGGGATCCAACCCCTACATCCTTTCAATTTTACTTTTTTGGTTTTGATGTTTGCATATTCCAAAATTTTAATTTTAGTCTATAGTGAGGATTTGATTAAGGCAACTAACACCCATATGCAAACACTTGTCATACTAATTTATGATCAACTAAACTAAAACCAAAAACTGAAGAAATAAAATTGAAGGACTTAGACAAAAAAAAAATAAAATTTAAGGGACTAAAATCAAAATTTTCAACTGGATTTATAACAAATTCAAAAAAAAAAAAAAAAAAAAAAGGAAACCTCACCTTTCACCACAAAACTGGGAGGACGCGGAGAGAGGAGAGAGGGTTTGTGGCTTCACTAACTTCATAAACTAATACAGTACTGTAATACTTTGTTGTGTTTGCTCGAAAGATTGAAAAGGAAAGAGACAAAGAATATTTGGCGCCAACTAATACATGATGAATGGCAGTAGATAAATATGAAGGCTTGAATTTATTTTTCGTCCTCAATTTTTTCAAGCTAGGCTATTTTGATTTTCATGTTTTTCAATTATGCAATTTTAGGGATCCAATTATAAATATTTATAATTTATAATTTAGATATCTGAGTGCAGAAATTTAGGAACTAAATTATAAATAGGGTTTTTTAAGGTTAGTACATACCAAACAAAAATCTTAAATCCACATTCACCACTCTCTCGAAAACATTAAAACTCACGTTTTTCTAATAACATTGTTTTCTTAACAAGTGTCCTTAAGGCACTTGTTAGCATTTTTCTTACAAATAATTCAAAGACTTACAAAGTAATGAAACATATTTTATGTATTTTTAAGAATTGTTGCCGGAGATAGAACAAGCTTATTTATGTTTTTGTCACAAAAAGTTAATGTGTTTTGGTTTTAGTTTATAGAAGTTATTTTGACTCGGATTAGTTCTTAATTTTTCAAACATTTTAGTTTTGGTCTCTTTCATTAAAAAAAGTCAATTATTTGCTGACATAGTTAACGAAAACCCACCCAAGAACATGGTGTGAGGTAACGTCAAATAAGTGGCATGACATTGATGGTATGACAAAACACTCCCTTCGTTTTATGATATCGGAAAAAAAAATTAAAATTATGTTTATTAAGGAAGTTAGCTAGTTATATTTAATTTTTTTAAATATATAAACAAAATAGGTGTATTTTAAGAAAGTATTATTGACAAAGAAATAAAATTTAAGAAGGTTAATTAACTTTTTCTTATATTTTATTTTTTTTTTGTGTACACCAAGGGTATCTCCCAGCCGAAGACTAGTCCCTTCGAGGCGTAGAGATCACCGAAGTGAGTTTTGCCTCTACCAACAAAGTCTTTTCCATGTCCACGGTAGAGATCGAACCCCTGATATCATCTTTAATGAACCCATCTACCAACTATATTGGGTTTTGTTGGTAACTTTTTCTTATATTTTAAACTAAGATAAATATGGTTTTTTTTAATATTGCAAACATATTTATTTATATAGAGAGAAAATTCATGAGAAACATTTAAAAAAACGCTTTTTTTTAAGTTTTTAGTTCTTGATGAATTTAGTTGTAATTTTGGAATTGGCTTAATTATGTCACAAGTAGTTTGAGGTATTTTTGTCAGATACCCTTATTCTTTTTTTTTCCAATGTCTAACTCACCGAAGTTACATGTCAGCAAAATTGATCAGAATTGGTAGTAGGGACAAACTTAGAAGTAACTTCGGGGAGTCAGACATTGGAAAAAAAAAAGAATAAGGGTCTCTGACAAAAGTACCCAAACTTCAGGGAGTTGTGACATAATTAAGCCTTTTGGAATTGGTCATTGAACTTGTTTTTTTTTATGTTTTGAATCCTTTAACTTTGTCCAAACATTTAAAAATGATCATTTCGTCACTTAAGTGATGATGTGGACTACGTCAAGATGCTTCCACATCACTTTTGCCACGTCGATAGCTAACTACTATGTGGCGTCAATTTTTTTATTATAAAACAATTTGATTAAAAATAATTGAAAAGTTCGATTTTCTTAAAAATGTGATTTTTATTTATGTTATTTATCAACGTGACAAAGATAATGTGACACGTCGTCCACCATGTCACAGTTTAATAACAAAAGAACAATTTTCAAATATTCAAGTAACGTTTCGGGACTTAAAACATTAAAAAATATAAAAAAATTCAAGAATTAATTCCAAAGAAATGCCTAACTTCAAAAACTAAAAAAAATAAATATGAAAAAAAAACATCTAAAATGAAAGTCAAGAATTGTATGTTAATCTTCTCAATATAACTTATGATAAATAGGTTGTGCATTGAAAATATAAAAAAAATTTATATTATTAACGCATCATCCATCATCCGCATAATGCAAGTAATTAAATGATGAATAATGCATTGATGATGTAAAAAAGTTTCTTACCATCATTGCATAGTAATTAAATTAAAGCCATAACTTATTAAGATTTATATTTTGTTTATGATATGAGCTTAGTATATGTGTATATTCCGATAGTGCAAAAAAAAATTCCAATGTTGGTACATTATTCATTACCTATGTGCATTATTTTTATTTTTAAGTCAACCATTATTAAATCATGAATAATGAACTATGTGCTCACAATATAAAAAAGAAAAATTATATCATACACTATTTTCTTTTTATCTCTATATTATTAAGTTTCAGAATTGAATTCAGCATTTAAACTATTCCACCTACAACATCAAACTATTCACACTATTCACCTACAATAACACACTATTCACACTATTCACTTACAGTAACACACTATTTTTTTTTTCCTTTTATTTGATGGAATTTGTAACACACTATTCACCTACAGTAACACACTATTTTTTGGTTAAGCAAATGTTCATTCCTAGGAAAAGGACTCAACAAGCTGGCAACCTCCAATAACAGCCCATGCTAAACTCAATTTTGATGCGTCACCACTAGAAGGAGCTGGTACTGGTAGTGGTTTGATAATTCGTGACCAACAAGGAACAATTCTGGCTATGGCAACCCACTGAGTAAGGGAGACCCTGGAACTTGTGTTAGCTGAAGCAATAAATCTTAGTTGGGCAATTGATACAGCTATAAACTTGGGTTTTGATTCTTTAGTGCTGGAGACGGATTGCCTAATTCTCAAACAGCTCTGGAATAGAAGGCAAAGAGGATTCACATATTTGCATGAAATTGTGGAAGAAAGCAAAGATAAGGCTCTTTATTTTGACCACTGTGATATGTTGCATGTGAATAGGAAGCATAATAGGAGTGCTCATTTTTTGGCTTCACAAGCCTTTATTTACAATAATGTAGTCTGGATGATGATTTTCCCCAGGACCTTGTGTATGCCTTATGGGGAGATTTATTCCCCTCTTCTTAATAAATCTTTCCCACGATTAAAAAAAAAACACACTATTTTTTGTTCTTTTATTTTATGGAATTTGTAATGCTATTTTTTTATTTGAATGTATTTTGAATTTATTTTACATGTATTTCAATGTATTATGTTATTTATTTAAGCGGATATAAAAATATTTTATAAAAATTAGCTATTTGAGAATATAGAGTATTTTGAATTATAGTTTATAATATTTTTTTTAGAAAAAATATAGTATGTTGTTGGTAATTTTTATTTATTGTAAAATATTAAGGATGTGAGATAATTTGTGAAATCCAATTTTATGTTGTTGATTATAAATTTATGATTAGAGAAAATTATAAAATTTATCCTTACAATATTAAAAAAAATGTTAAAACATAATAAAATAATGGGTGAAGTCTACCCCACTTAGAAAGAACATATGTGTTTATAGGTGTCAATGCTATAACACATATTGAGTGCATTTGTCATAATTATTATAGTCAATTTATTTTCTTGCTTAACAGGCTGAAGAGGACAAGTAAATGTGAACGTAATTGGAACATTGTATTGCAATTCAATCCTTTTCAAGATGATTTAAACCAGTTGTCTTATATTTTACCCTTTCAATCCTTTTATACATGACTATTTTGATATTTTCATAAATATTTTTACCCTTGCATAAAAGATATTTATATAATTCGATACTAATTATTTAACAATTGAGTCGTGCATCGCACGGGTTTATTAGTCTACTGATATTGAGTTAAAAAGGATAATGTTAAATTACATCATACTATATTTTGGTGTTTGGAAACACTGCATAGAACTATTTTCGCAATATTTGAAAGTCAATACATCATCGTCTATCATTGATGTGTATGACTTTTATTTGAAAGTCATTGATTATTATCATTTACATAAACGAATGAATGAGAAATGATATGCTCACAGTCATATTGTTAGCACACAATCCCTTTATCTCAGATATAAAAGTGTATAAACTTTATATATAAAATATAGATACTGACAGCAATGAGCTGTGAACGGTGTGAACTGTGAACATCGATGTTTAGTTAACATAGATTATTCTCGTTTCCCATGTGATCCCATATGATACATACATAATATTTTATTATGTATACCTTGCTTAACCAAAACTTAATTGTAACGCTAATGGCACAGGGCTTTGAACTGAGTGCACATGTGCATTTTTTGTTTACTTATGCTACTCTGATCAAGAAAATGGACCTTCTATATTCAATAAAACAATACTAAATAAAAGGGTTTGTCATAATTGAATGATGACAGGCTGTGAAATCATTATTCATTACTCATACATTCTTGCTAACTAAACCAAAACTTACTTGCAGTTTAGCCTTCTGCATATTTGAAGAATTCTGTTATTATGCATCATGGTTTGGTTCAAAGTTGGGAAGCCTTATTTGTTGCTTGTTTTCACATACTTGTTTTGTAGCCATGTCAATGCTGCAAATCACACTTTGAAGCCAGGTGATTCACTGAGTGGCACAAATCAGCTATGTTCTGAGAAGGCCAATTATTGCATCAAATTTGTGGAACCACTTGATGGCCTCACTTACTTGAGCATAACCAATATGAAAGAAAAGTGGGAAGTGTGGATTGCTAATAGAAATCAACCTATTGTTAACAATTCTGGCATTCTAACTTTGGACCTTTCAGGTGTACTCAAGATAGAATCCCAAGATAGGGAACCAATAATCCTTTACTCACCACCTTCTCAAGCTACCTACAACAACATTGTGGCAACCTTATTGAATACTGGCAATTTTGTGGTGCAGCAACTTCACCCTAATGAGTCAACAAAGAGTGTGTTGTGGCAGAGTTTTGATTATCCGACGGATTGTTTGCTCCCCGGTATGAGGTTAGGTGTTAATCACAAAACAGGTCATATTTGGTCATTGGTTACATGGGTGAGTGAAACATTTCCAGCTCCTGGCTCTATTAGGCTTGAATGGGAGCCAAGAGAACATGAATTGATCATGTGGGGACAAGGGCAAGTCATTTGGAAAAGTGGGAAACTAAGAAACAATAGGTTTTTTGAGCACATTCCGGAGGAATCCCAGCGCATGTATAACTACACCGTTGTCTCAACCGAAGATGAAGACTACTTCTCATTCACAACTTCAAATATTGAAGAGCCTACAAAATGGGCGCTATTTGCAACCGGGGAGTTGACAGGTTCTGAAGGAAGAGATATTGCAAGAGCAGATGTGTGTTACGGGTATAATGCCGATGGAGGGTGCCAAAAATGGAAGATACCTTCCTGCAGGCACCCTGGTGATGTATTTCAGACCCAGGTAGGTTACCCTAATTTTGGATTTAAAGATACAAGCATTGTATCAAATAAGAGTTATGGCATAGGTGATTGCCAGGTTAGCTGCTGGAGTAACTGCAGCTGCATAGGCTTCATGTCATACAATTCAAATGGTACTGGATGTGTTTTCTTTTTTGGGAAATCATTAGAAGGCGTTACTTTAGTCAGTGTTGGCCAGAAGTTTTATATACTAGTGAAGAAATCGCAGCACAGAGGTAAGTTTGTATCTATCATTTCATACCTTCCTGTTGCATTTTTTATATTCTAACAGTAGTAAACAAAATTGAATCACATACAGTACTTGACAGGTATCAAATCACTTCTTAAATTTCATCATAATTCAACCTTTAGATCTTTACAAAGAAAGCAATCAGTTACGGAAGTGTTTTGCAGCATAGTTGAAAAAATAGATCAAACTACAAAAGTGAAGTTGGCAGAATTTATAATTCAAATTTCTTATGTATGCTCTTTGCAGGTATGAAAATGTGGATATATATAAGCGCTGCAATAGCAACTGCTCTACTTATAATCTGCCTTTCCATTCTATGCCTAGCTATAAACAAAAGAAAACATGTGCTTGAAGGTAGTTAGTTACTTATAAAACATTTCATCACATACTTTATTGAACATGACCCCTAACTTGACTCTCAATCTTTATCTTTCACATCTTTCATGTAACAGATAAGAGAAGGAAAAAAATGAAGAGAGGGATGCAGGATTCAACAACTTCTGATGAATCTACCTGTATAAAAGATTTAGAAGAGGACTTGAACAACGAACATGATTTCAAAGTATTTAGCTATGCATCAATCATGGAGGCTACGAGTAATTTTTCATCTAAAAACGAGTTAGGACTAGGAGGGTTTGGGCCTGTTTATAAGGTGACTTGAAAAGAAACCATTGAAATTTTGTATTAACTTGTTTCTTTTAGGGGATTAATGAATATTTAATCATCATTTCAGGGAATTCTGCCAACAGGGCAAGAAGTTGCTGTGAAAAAACTTTCAAAAACCTCAGAACAAGGAATTGTTGAATTTAAAAATGAATTAAAGCTCATATGTGAACTTCAGCACATGAATCTTGTACAGTTACTAGGCTGCTGCATTCATGAACAAGAGAGGATGTTGATTTATGAGTATATGCAGAATAAAAGTTTGGATTTCTTTCTATTCGGTCAGTAACATGTTAGTCTATTTAGGTAATCTTTTGGATACAAAAAATCAGTGCAAAAAATAAATGTCATGGTGTTTGCATAGGATACTCGAATGGTTAACTAGATAAATATCACGATGTTATGTAAACAATCATTTCTTTTGGAAAATCCTTTTTTTTCCTAATTAATGTAGAATTATATATTACTGAATATTAGTTTTCATTGGGCAGATAACACCAGAAGCAAGTTGCTAAACTGGCAAAAGCGCTTCAATATCATAGAAGGAATTTCTCAAGGACTACTCTACCTTCATAAATACTCAAGACTCAAAATCATTCACCGAGACTTGAAGGCTAGTAACATACTTCTGGATGAGAATATGAACCCAAAAATTTCTGACTTTGGTATGGCGAGAATGTTTACGCAACAAGAATCCGTCGTGAATACAAACAAGATTGTTGGTACATAGTGAGTCTGCTAAACTCATTACTTCTTATAAAAATTATTGATGAATGTGTAAATAAATTTATTATTTGAGGTCATGATTGAATATCTTTTGCAGTGGTTACATGTCTCCAGAATATGTTATGGAAGGAGTATTCTCCACAAAGTCTGATGTCTATAGCTTTGGAGTGTTGTTGCTTGAAATTGTTAGTGGAAGAAGAAATAATAGCTTCTCTGGTGCTGACCAACCTCTCAATCTAGTAGGACATGTATGACAAATTAGTCTTACTGAGTTCTTTTTCCGTATATTATTACTCATTTTGGCTAAATGTTAATTACGAACAGGCATGGGAGTTATGGAATGAAGGCGCGTGTCTGGAGTTATTGGACCCATCACTAAATGACACGTTTGTACCCGATGAAGTGCAAAGATGTATTCATGTTGGTCTTTTATGTGTAGAACACTATGCAAAAGATCGACCTGATATTTCTGACGTTATATCAATGCTAACAAACAAAGGTGCCCTTTTTACTTTGCCTAGAAGACCAGCATTCTATGTTGGAAGAGAGAGCTTTGAAGGGAAATTATCTTTTAAATCTATAGCGTCCAATATTAGTACTACAATGGAATTTTCTACTTCCACCTCTGTACAACCATGGTAAATATGATTTTTACTTAATCTTGTTCACATCACATATTTAACCTATATGTAGTCATTTGACGGATTACTAGGATGTAAAACTTGTATAAGAAATATTTCATGTTATGCTCTATTACGTGGATGTAATCTATATGCAGCATAGAGAAAATTCTCATTGTGACTTCTTGTTATTTTTAGGACTTTTATCAGTTTTTTGGTAACTTAGACCATTGCTGGTTTGAAAATTTCATGTTACTTGGGATTTAATGTTTATTATAATTATGACTTGTCATAAAATTGAATCTGACATTTATTTTGACATGGAATTTTTATAGATCATATTCATTAGTTCAATCTAGTGATCTACCACCAACAGAATTGTATATCTCTTACACCTCATCACTGGTTGAGCTGGTCATGCCCTCAAGATGACTTATTCACTTTAAACATAGATGGCAGCTGCATAGGCAAATCAGGAACATCTGGTTTTGGTGGTCTAATTCGCAACCAGATAGGTCTTTGGGTCTTTAGTTTCTTTTGGATACTTCGACGTCTCAACGAACTTACATGCTCAAGTACTAGCTCTTTCTCAGGAGGCTATCCATCTTATTTCTAGTGCTTCTTCAAGACTCCACAAATGTGCAGCTATCATACTGGAAATTAGGGACTTGTTGGATAAATATTGGATTCTTAAATTGAGCATACCTCTAGAGAAGGTAATTTCTGCGCAGACTTCATGGCAAAGGTGCGCTCTTCCAATGATGTCAGTCTTTCCATCAATGATTCCCTCCATCTGGTCTCAATGATCTCATCCTTGCAGATGCAGTTGGGATGAGGCTTTTGCTACAGAGTAGTTTCTTTTCTTTTCTCATCTTGTTAACATGAAAGAAAATGTTAGGCTTAAACACCAAATTGGTTTATACTTTATATAAATATTGCTTTGAGATTAGTCCTGTAATTTATTCTTCTGTTTTGAGTCCTGTATGGCTTAATTATGTCACAAGTCCTTGAAGTTTGGGGTACTTTTGTCAGATACCTTTATTTTTATTTTTTCAATGTCTGACTCCCCGAAATTACTCCTGGGTTTGTCATATACTCCTACTACCAATTTTAGCCAATTTTGGTGACATGTAATATCAGAATCCTGGTCAGACGGAGGAGGTTAGACACGTGGTGCCCCGTGTGCGAAGATCTTTTTTTCTTTAAATTAAAAAACTAAAAAACTTAATATTTTTATATTTTTAGTTAAATAAAAAAAGAAAAGAAAGGATTGAAGAGAGATGTCGTTTTCGCCCGTATGACATCACGCGGCACCACATGACCAACCTCGTGTGTCTGACCATGATTATGATGTTACGTTTTAGCAAAATTGGTCAGAATTGATAGTAGAGGTATATGACAAACCCATAAGTAACTTCGGGGAGTCAGACATTGAAAATAAGGGTATCTGACAAAAGTATCCCAAACTTCATGGACTTCTGTCATAATTAAGCCGTCCTATTTTTCTGTTTTGTTTTAGTTTTGGTGCCCGTCGTCAAATAAGGATGAAAAATGCTAAAGTAGCCTAATGGAATTGGGACCAAAACCTACATTTGCTAATAATATATGGACCAAAATCAAAATGGAAGGGAAAAGCATGAACCAAAATTCAAAAAAATAAATATAAGGGCTAATTTTAAAGAAGTCATCATTTATAGGAACATATTTGATATTTAAATCAAAATGTTACTCATAAGTGCAACCCGACATTTGAGTCGGATTGAAGAAAAAAATTTCCCAACCTTAACCATGTATGCCCATACTTCTCTAATGACCCTTTCAAAGGAATTTAGTCCGGACATGAATAGTTGAATACTGAACCAACAATGCTAAAAAAAAAACTGCAGAAGAATGTAATAATATATGATCATATTACTACAGGCAAGCCACAGACAATGTTATACTATAAACATCAAAGGTTAACTTGGCCTAAATCTACTTTCAGAAAATTATCTTTTCATAGAAGATAAAAATTTTGATTTGAAGCTGCATGAATGTTTACATATGTTTAAAGATTCGGTTTAAATTGCATGACTTTCTTTAATTTTGTTATTATCCTTCCTCCAGTTGACACAATGAAGGGTCCAGTGTTGTGTATGAATAAAATTAATTTTAGAGCCTGATAAGGAAGCTGAGATAGAAACAAGAAGAATGTAATTGAAAATTTGTTTCCCATTTCAAGAAGGATAAAACAAGCTAGATTACAAGATATTTGTTCACCAATTTGCCAATTCAATGTGCTCACGCACGGGTTCAGATTTAAAAAGAAAAAACAACAACAGCAATTGTTGGGAAGGGTAGCTATCATCCTTGAGGGGATTAATCCACTACGTGTTGATAACTAATAACCTTATTTATATTTTCCTTTTTTTTTTTTTTGAAATTGGAGTCATTTTATTAGGAGGAAACAACCTCAAAATCAGCATAAGATTCAATGTTTAGCATAGAGTGTAATAACCTTGGAGGTTCATCTAGCCAAAGTCTATTTCTCTCTGCAAAAGCATATTTATCCTACTTTTTTTAGTCTTTATTTTTTATTTCCTTTTGATTTTAGTACTTAATGCCAAAGTTGATGGAAAACTATAATGCAACCTAACAAAAGCCATGTCAATACTCGTCAAAGACTTAAATTAAAAAATTTACTGTTGAAATCAAAATTCTTTTTATTAAAAAAAAAAAGAAAACATATCCTACCATTAAAGGCCAAAATCCATTTCTTCTTTCCCATTTTCCATTTCTCCTTATTTGAAAGCATAATTCAACAGGGTCAAAATCATTATAACGAAATCTTAGGCATCATTTGTTGAGTTTGTCACTATATTCACAACTCCTTCGCAAAACATATAATAATCACAATATCACGAAATGCTTTTGTAAAAATGGATGAAAGATTGACTATGATAATAAAGTGGTAATGGTAGAATTAATGTTTTCATGAGACTTTTTTTTTCCGAATTTTTTTTTTATAAGATGTGAATTTTGTGCTGGACCTTCTAAATTCAAGTTTTCTTTCTTATTTTTGTCCCTAATGTTGCGTATTCTTGACATTTTTGTATCGAAGTTGACGACAAAATCTAAAACGAAATAAAAACATAAAAATTAAAAAAAATAAGGTCAAATTTTAGAACAATTATTTTTATTTTTTTTAAGAACCAAAATCATAAATAAGGCTAACTATTAACTAATGATGTGGAGCAGGATACTGTACCTTCGCTAAAAACATTCAACCTTGTATTCTCCAAAGTGAAATCAAGTGTAAATGTATTCATCTCACACACCACAATATTTCACGGTTTTACCTTGGTAAGATGATAAGAATGCTATCTGTCTCTAGGCTCTACCGGAATCTTGGCATTGCAATCTCAACAAATTGATGACTAAGAACATAAATATACAAAAGATTGAAGTACGTATGTAATAACACTAAAGTTGTGTCGGCCATATATTTAAAGAGAGATTCAATTATTAAAAGTGCAATTGCCCTTTAATTTATGGGAATAGCATTGCCCTTTATATCTTTAGACCCTGGTGTGGGGTTGATAAAAGCCTCCATACAGAGTCGTGTTCAAATATCATTTCGTAAGTGTGTAAATGGTGTGGACATGGATGTTTAATTTCCTTCAATTATTATATTAATAAAGAAGACTGATCTTTCCCTTTCAACAAAGTTATTAAAAAAAAATGACATAATTAATGTAAGATATCATCTCATATATGATAGAGTGATAGTAGATATGAATATGCATACCTACAGACTAAACCAAAACTGAATTGCACCATTAAATATTGTGTTAATATCCATCATGATTTCGTGTAAACTAGGGAAACCTTATTTCTTGCTTCCTGTTTTCACATACTACTCCCTGTGTTTGTGGTGCTGGATTAGTTCTATTCATGTTGAAGCTGCAAATGACACTATGAAGCCAGGTGATTCACTTAGTGGCTCAGACAAGCTATATTCTCAAAACGGTACATATTGCCTTACATTTATGGGACCTCGCCACTTTTACTTGACCATATCTACCATATATTGGAGTGTGTGGATTGCTAATAGAAATCAACCTGTTGTCAACAGCTCCGCCCTTAAGCTATCATTGGACCACTCGGGTGAACTCAAGATAGAATCCCAAGGTAGGAAACCAATAATCCTCTACTCACCACCACCTCCTCAAGCTGCAGCCAACAACAGCACCGTTGTGGCCACCATAAAGGATACAGGCAACTTTGTGGTGCAACAACTGAACCCTGATGGATCCACCAACAGTGTTCTATGGCAAAGTTTTGATTATCCCACCGATTCTTTGCTACCTGGTATGAAGTTAGGTGTTGTGAATCACAAAACCGGTTATAATTTGTCATTGGTTTCATGGTTGAGTTGGGCAGATCCAGCTCCTGGTCCCTTCAGCCTTGAATGGGAACCCAAGGAAGGTGAATTGATCATCAGGCGACGAGGGCAGGTGATTTGGAGAAGTGGAAAACTAAGAGACAATAGGTTTGAGCACATCTCAGAGGATTCCCGCGTATATTATACTATTGTATCAAATGAGGATGAAGACTATTTCACAATAGAGACTTCGATTAAAGAGCAAACAAGATGGATGATATTGCCCAATGGGAAGTTAGTAGGTTTTAAAGGAACTTTAATCGCAAGGGCAGATTTGTGTTATGGGTATAATACTGATGGAGGGTGCCAGAAATGGGAGATACCTACCTGTTAAACTTAGTTAAAACAATAGAAGAAGAAGAAGAAAGAGTCGTAGGCTGCAAGTTAAAGGTTCAGCATCAACTACTTGATGCAGGCTGAGTCATATTACAAAGTTAGTTAGTTGGTAGTTAGTTGCTGATCTGGCAGGTAGTTAGAGTTAGTTGTTAGTTAGTTAGATTGGCTGCTTCTAGAAGCTAATCATTTACTTGTATATAAGCTCATTGTTGAGCTGAAGTTTGTAACTTAAGAATTTCATTTTACTCATTTCTAATATACAGAAAAGTTTCATATTACTTTTTCTTCCTTTTTGCTCTCTAATTCACCATTTTAATATGGTATCAGAGCTCTCTTGTTGAAGAGACTCTGGTACACGCTTCTGCATACTTCTACAACTCTGATTCTTTGTGATTCGTCTAGATCGTGACTCAAATCTGTGAAGTTCATCTCACGATTGATTCAAATCTCGTGATTGATTGAATTCTCGATTCTTCAACATTGATTCATTGATTTTTCAATTCTGATTCTATTGTTTTGATTCTATTCCTATTTTGAAGTTCTATCTGATGTTCTATCATCGATTCATTGAAGCTAGTTGAAGTGGAGATAATCGAGTGAAAATGAATAATCATCAGTTAAATCCAACTATGGATCCTTCGAGCATCTTCTATATTCATCCAAGTGAAAATCCAGGTGTGAATCTGGTAGCAACAACGTTTACTGGAAGCAATTATCATGCATGGAATAGAGCTATGACTATGGCTTTAAAGTCGAAGAACAAATTGAGATTCGTTGATGGTTCGTTGTCAAAACCAAATTCCAATGATCCGATCTTTGAAGCTTGGGACAGATGCAATACACTGGTGGTGTCCTGGCTGAATCACTCCATGGATCCTTCAATCATTCAGAGTGTAATGTGTATGGAATCAGCAGCAGATATTTGGCAGGATCCCAAAGAGCGCTTTTATCAAGGTGATGTTTTCAGAATCTCTAAACTTCAAGAAGAATTGTATATGATGAAGCAAGGTGATTTGTCAATAAGTAGTTATTTCACTCAGATGAAAGGTATATGGCAGGAACTTGAAAATTTTAGACCTATTCCCTCATGTGTTTGTGATGTTGAATGTGCTGTGATTCCAATTATGCAACAATATAGGCAGAATGATTATGTGCTTAGATTTCTGAATGGTCTGAATGATATGTATGCTCCTGTTCGAACTCAAATCATGCTCATGGATCCATTGCCAACTATAAACAAGGTATTTTCATTGCTAATTCAGCAAGAAAGGCAAATGAATTTACCTATCAATGATGACAATAATGCTGCAGTGAATATGATTAACAATGATAGAGGAAGAATTAGAGGCAGGGGAAGAAGTTCAGGTCCTGGTAGAGGACAATATAGTAGAGACAATAGAGTTTGTACTCACTGCAATAGAACTGGTCATACAGTAGATACTTGCTATAGGAAGCATGGATTTCCTACTCACTGGAACAGAAGAAACAGCACAGTGAATCAGTACTCAGCTAATGGTGATGAGTTTTATGAGGATCATGAAGAGGATGATGAATTTCATGTTCCTAATCAGAAAGATCAGAAGGAGACTAGTGTGAATTCGAGTTTGTCATTCACAGCAGATCAACATAAGGCATTACTAGCTTTGATTCAACAAGCTACATCACATGCTTCTCAAGATCACAGTGCAAACCAATTGATAACCAAACCCTCACATACTCAAGTTCATAGACCTTCAGGTATAATATGTATGACTGTTTCACAAAATGATATTAATTGTTCATGGATTTTGGATACTGGAGCCACAGATCATGTGTGCTACTCATTATCCATATTCCAAACCTTTAGAAAGATAAAGCCTATTTCAGTAAAACTACCAAATGGCAATCAAATAGAAACCAACATAGCAGGCACTGTGATCTTTTCCCATAATTTTTACCTAACAGATGTTTTGTACTTACCTGATTTCAAATTTAATCTGATTTCAGTTTCAAAATTGACTAACACATTACCATGCAAATTGATTTTCTCTAAGAGAAAATGTGTGATTCAGGATTGTCTTACCTTGAAGATGATTGGTACAGCTGAAGCTATTGGAGGCCTTTACTCATTGAAGACTGCAAGTTTGCATGTGTCAAATTTTCATTCTGTTAATTCTGTCCAACAAATAACCACCATACCTTGTAATCTTTGGCACCTTAGACTGGGACATCCATCCTTTGACAAAATTGTAGCACTCAAATCTGTTTTCCCTTTCATATCATGTAATAAAACCCCTGATCCATGTGATGTATGCCATTTGGCAAAACAAAAGAAATTACCTTTCAATAATAGTTTGTCCATTGCTGAATCTGTGTTTGACATAATTCATGTTGATATATGGGGTCCTTTGTCTGTTCCTTCTACATTTGGACATAAATATTTCCTAACCATTGTTGATGACAAGTCTAGATATACCTGGTTGTATTTTATGAAAGTTAAATCTGAAACTGCAACACACATAAAATCTTTTGTTGCCTTAATTGAGAATTAGTTCAACAAGACTGTTAGGTGCATTAGGTCTGATAATGGCTTAGAGTTCAATCTCACTGAATTTTATGCCAATAAGGGCATTTTGCATCAACAAGTCTGTGTTGAGACCCCTCAACAAAATGGAATTGTTGAGAGGAAACATCAGCACATATTAAGTGTTGCAAGAGCCTTAATTTTCCAATCAAACATTCCTAAATGCTTCTGGAATTATTCAGTTGCACATGCCATTCACCTGATCAATAGATTACCTTCACCATTTCTATCTAATTCCTCACCTTTTCAAGTCTTGAATAACCAATTACCCAACCTATCTGACTTAAAGGTGTTTGGCTGTTTGGCATATGCATCTACACTTGTATCTCATAGAAAGAAATTAGATTCCAGAGCTAGGAAGTGTGTTTTTCTTGGTACTAAACAAGGAACAAAAGGCTATATTTTGTTTGACTTAAAATCCAGAGAAAGCCTTGTATCAAGAAATGTTGTCTTTTATGAGCATATTTTTCCATACAGTCAATTGAGTCAAGATCTTCATACAATTCCTTCAGATAATGACATCAATTGTCATGATATTTTTGAAATTACACAAAATGGTCATTCTGATCAAGGGTCTGGCTCTAACAATTATCATTCTTTGGATCCTGATCATATCACTTCCAATCATAATGTTTCTGATTCAATTGATTTCAATTCAAATAATCATGCTCCAAACAATTCTGTACCTGATGATCCTGATCCTAATTTAGCACCAGATCCTAATCATATTCCACCAGATCCTAATCATATTCCACCAGATCCTAATCATAATCCTATTGATCCTGATCACATTGATCCTGCACCTAATCTTGTTCAGCCAATTCGCTAGTCCAACAGAATTAAAAGGACACCTACTTACTTGCAGGACTATCACTGTCTAATGGCATCCACAGCTGCATCTACTTCTTCAGTAAGGTATCCTCTTTCATTCTACCATTCTATAAATCATTTTTCTTCTAACCATAAACACTTCACATTAGCCATATCCACCTCACATGAACCTACATCATATGAAGAAGCTGTGATGCATGATTGTTGGAAAGAAGCTATTAAGGCTGAACTGATGGCACTGGAGAAAAACAACACTTGGGTGATCACTAGTCTGCCTCCTGACAAAGAAGCTATTGACTACAAGTGGATTTTTAAAATCAAGCACAAGGCAGATGGGTCAATAGAAAGACATAAAGCAAGGCTTGTTGCTAAAGGGTTTACTTAAACAGAGGGAATTGACTACCATAAAACCTTTAGTCCAGTTGTCAAAATGTCTACACTGAGATTACTACTTGCCATTGCTGCTAAAAGGAATTGGCATTTACATCAATTAGATGTTAACACTGCTTTCCTTCATGGAGACATTGACACTGAACTATACATGAGATTGCCTTCTGGTTTGACCAGCAACATTCCTAATGCAGTTTGCAAGCTCCAAAAGTCTTTATATGGCTTAAAACAAGCCAGTCGACAATGGAATGCTAAACTCACTCAAGCTCTCTTTGATTTGGGGTACACTGAATGCAAGGCTGATTATTCATTGTTCACCAAATCCACTGCCTCTGGATTTACTGCCATATTGGTATATGTGGATGACTTAGTTCTTGCTGGTGATGATATTTCTGAAATTGCTCATATTAAACATGATCTTGATGTGAGATTTAGCATAAAGGATCTTGGCACTCTAAAATTCTTTTTAGGATTTGAGATTGCTAGATCTAAAAAGGGGATTGTCATGTACCAACGCAAGTATGCACTAGACTTGCTACATGATACTGGATTGTTGGCTGCCAAACCTTCTCATACTCCTATGGATTCTACAGAAAAGTTGTCTCAGACTTCTGGTTCATCATTGGCTGATCCTTTTCCCTATAGACGCTTGATTGGTAGATTGTTGTATTTGACTCACACTAGACCTGACATTGCCTATGCAGTCAGTGTTCTTAGTCGATTTATTGCTCACCCTACTGATGTCCATCAACAAGCAGCTCTACGAGTTATCAAGTATATAAAAGGATCACCATCTCAAGGCATATTTTTCCCTTCTGATTCAAGTATGAAATTGCAAGGATTCACAGATTCAGATTGGGGAAGTTGCATTGATACCAGAAAATCTGTGACTGGGTTTTGCTTCTTTCTTGGATCTTCGTTGATTTCATGGTGAAGTAAGCAGCAGAAGACAGTGGCACGATCATCATCTGAAGCTGAATATCATGCATTAGCTGATGGGGGATGAGAAGCTCAATGGCTGTTGTACATGTTAGCTTCGTTTAAAGTTGATCATCTTGCTCCTGTTGTGATTTATTGCGACAATAATTCTGCCATACATATTGCCAACAATCCCGTTTTCCATGAGAGGACAAAACACATAGAACTTGACTGCCATAGTATCCGAGAAAGGCTTGTTTCAGGATTAGTGCATCTTCTTCCTATTGACACAAAGTCACAGCTGGCTGACATTTTAACTAAACCTTTAACACCTAGTATGTATTCACATATTCATTCCAAGCTTGGATTGCTTGATATTGGCAATCCAGCTTGTGGGGGGGGTGTTAAACTTAGTTAAAACAATAGAAGAAGAAAGAGTCGTAGGCTGCAAGTTAAAGGTTCAGCATCAACTACTTGATGCAGGATGAGTCATATTGTACAAAGTTAGTTAGTTGGTAGTTAGTTGCTGATCTGGCAGGTAGTTAGAGTTAGTTGTTAGTTAGTTAGATTGGCTGCTTCTAGAAGCTAATCATTTACTTGTATATAAGCTCATTGTTGAGCTGAAGTTTGTAACTTAAGAATTTCATTTTACTCATTTCTAATATACAGAAAAGTTTCATATTACTTTTTCTTCCTTTTTTCTCTCTAATTCACCATTTTAATACTACCTGCAGATACCCTGGTGACGTATTTCAGAAGCGAACAGGTTCTCTTAATTTTTCACGTATCAGTATCAGCAATGAAACAAATACAAGTTATGGCATAGGTGATTGTCAGGCTAGATGCTGGAGCAACTGCAATTGCACTGGATTCATGTCATTGACAGATGATGGTATTGGATGTATTTACTTTTCTGGGAAATCATTAGATGGTATTACTTTAAACGATACTGGCCGAATGTTTTACTTGCTGGTGAAGAAACCCCAGCATAGAGGTATGTTAGATTAATTAATATCCTTTCACAATTCTATGGTACAACTAACAAAGCATGAAATCACTTTAAAATTTTTTATGGATAAGTGAAGTTGGCAAAATATATAATTCAAAATATCTAATAATGTATAATTTATCCAGGTACGAAAAAGTGGATATGGATAGGCGTTGTAGTTGCAACTGCACTACTTGCAATATGTTCTTCCATTATATGCCTAGCTATAAACAAAAGAAAACATGTACTTGAAGGTACTAAGATAATTCCAAAAACATTGCACCACATACTTTATTGAACAAGCTAAGGTAGATCCCTATATTTGATTCTCAATCTCTATCTTCCTCATTTTCATGTAAATAGATAAGAGAAGAAAAATAATGAAAACTGGAATCCAAGATTCAACTGCTTCCGATGAATCTACTAGTATAGAAGATTTTGAAGATGACTTAAACAAGGGCCATGATTTCAAAGTGTTTAGCTATGCATCAATCATGGAGGCTACAAGCAATTTTTCTTCAGAAAACAAGTTAGGACAGGGAGGTTTCGGGCCTGTTTACAAGGTGACTTGGAATCATTTATATCCTGCATCATTGACCTTTTTTTTTTCTTTTAAAGGGTTAATCAACCGTCAATTATCACTTCAGGGAATTTTGACAACAGGGCAAGAAGTTGCCATCAAAAGACTTTCAAAAACTTATGGACAAGGAATTGTTGAGTTTAAAAATGAATTAAAGCTCATATGTGAACTTCAACACATCAATCTTGTACAGCTACTTGGATGCTGCATTCAAGAACACGAGAGGATGTTGATTTATGAGTATATGCCAAATAAAAGCTGGATTTTTTTCTATTCGGTGAGGAATATTTGCTATTTATTTTACATATATTTTGCATAATAATTATAATAACAAAATAAAAACTATTCTTTTCATAACTCCCAAGTGCTTGAACTTGCTGCAGCAAACCAGAGCATATGCAGGGAATCTTTATTTTCTAATGAGTTACTTCATTGACATATGTTTTTCGAATGACTTGAATCAATACTCATGGTTAACTACAAATATATCATGTTAAGTAACCAATAAGCATATATAAGGTAAGAGAAATTTTTTTTATTACTCTCAAATTATATATATTACTAAACAATATCTTTTCATTGTGTAAAGATAATGCCAGAAGCAAGTTGCTAAATTGGCAGAAGCGCTTCAACATAATAGAAGGAATTTGTCAAGGATTACTCTATCTTCATAACTACTTGAGACTCAAAATTATTCATAGAGATTTGAAGGCTAGTAACATACTTCTTGATGACAATATGAACCCAAAAATATCTGATTTCGGTATGGAGAGGATGTTTACGCAGCAGGAATCCACGATAAATACAAAGAGGATTGTTGGTACATAATAAGTAAGCTAAATGCTCTTGTTATAGAAGTGGTTGATGAACATGTGGACAAATTTATTTTGTGTGGTCATGAATGATTATTTCTTGCAGCGGTTACATGGCTCCAGAATATGCCATGGAAGGTATTTTCTCTACAAAGTCTGATGTTTATAGCTTTGGAGTATTGCTTCTAGAAATTGTTAGTGGACGAAGAAACAATAGCTTCTATGAAGCAGACCATCCTCTCAATCTAGTAGGACATGTATGTCAAATTAGTCTTACTGAATTCTTTTTTATATTATTTCTTATGTCTAATTTAATTTAAATAATTACTAATAGGCGTGGGAGTTATGGAACATGGGTGAAAGCCTAAAGTTAATGGATCCCTCATTAAATGACACTTTTGTTCACGATGAAGTGCAAAGATGCATTCACGTTGGTCTCTTATGCGTAGAACATTATGCAAAAGATCGACCAAATATGTTGGACATTATATCAATGTTAACGAACAAAAGTGCAGCAGTTACCATACCTAGAGGTCCAGCATTCTATGTTAGAAGACAGACTTTGGAGGGGGAATTGTTTTCTAAATCTATAGAGTTCGATATTAATTCTACAAAGGAAATTTCTACTTCCACCGAAGTAGAAGCAAGGTAAATATGATGTTTACAAATTATTTCTTCATGGCACAAATGTAATGTACACATGGTCATTTGATTGTTTTAAAGGTTATTAATTTGTAAGATACTTCATGTCAAATTATTTTGTTTACTTTTTATGTGTAATAAATTCCACATTGCTCAATCCTTTTTAATTTTAAGCATTTATATATTATCCGTTACATTATTACACCGCCAAAAATATTGTTAGGTTTTTATGTAATGAACATGTGGTGCCCATTATATGGGATGAGGATCCTCTGTCCCAAAACTTCTTGTCTCTCTATCTCTAACTAATCAAACTTTATCAAATATTACGAAAATGTCTCATGGTGGGGAAGTTATTTTTCGGTTTTCTAAAATTTATGTAGTGGGTACAGGTTTTGGAACAGATTTTGGGACAACTAATCTTTTTCCCATTATATGTGCCATCGTTCAGGTTGGGCTCGACAAATCGAGCCCCTTTTTGGATGGCCAACTCCTTTTTTTTTTGGGTTTTGATTTTTGGTCTCCAAAGGTGAAAATTTGGCCTCCATTTTATTTTATTTTTTTGGACAAAACTGCTCTTTTGTGTGTTATTCTTTCCATCTCTCCACTAACGGAAATGTTTATCCAACCACAAGACGAAAGCAAAAAATATACATTTCCGTCTGCAACATGACGGAAATTTATTCCGTCTAGAGAGAGACAGAACAATTACTTTTTCTTCCGTATAAGAAGAGACGGAACAAGTTGAAAGAGCATATACTCTGCTATACATAACTACATATATTACAAAACCAAAAAAAACACTTCATGTTTTGATTTTGGGTTTTCTAAGAAACATTTCAAGAGGTTTCCCGGAACAATTTTTGCGGATAGAACACCTCTCCTCCTCCTCCCTCTCATATGGTAGTAGCAGCAACAACAATAACAACAATTATGTCGCTACCAAGTTGTTTTTTTTTCCTCAAAGCTCTTGTGATAACTGTAAATTGGTGGCTCGTAATTTTATACTATAAAGATTAAAGAAAATCTACAGTTTTTTTTTGTTTGTTTCTTCATTCAAATGTTCATTGATTTTTTTTAATCATTCCTGCTTCAGTTTTGGTCATTGTCTTATCTATTATACCGAGGAGTTACATATTAAATCAAGCCCCCTGAAAAGCCTTATATAGTGTATAGAAAGAGCATATACTCTGCTATACATAACTACACATATTACAAAACAAAAAAAAACAACATTATATAGCATAAATTTCCGTCTCTTCCTAGACGGAAGAAAAATTAATTTGTCCATCTCTGCCTAAATGGAATAAATTTTTGTCACATTGCAGGCGGAAATGTATAGTTTTTTGCTTCAGTCTCGTGGGGGTGGAAAAGCATTTCCGTCAATAGAGAGATGGAAAAAACAACACAGAAAATAGCAGTTTTGTCTACGAAAAAAATGAAATGAGGACCAAATTTTCACCTTTGGGAGCCAAAATTCAAAACCTTTTTTTTTTAAATTTTGCCCATGTTTTAAATACATAGTGATTTCATATTTTAAACCATCATTATAAGACCATTACATTACAGAGTAATGAATTAGTCATTTCACCTTTAGCAATAGAAACAGTTTTATAGAGTTTCTGACACATAACCGCACTTTATTTTTTGGCCGTTGCTAAGAATATGGTTGGGTTTACAAAAATGGTCACCATGTGTAGTCTCTTATGATAATAGAAAAACCAAATAATCAAATACACATAGCATTTCCTTTTTGTATTGAGCAACCGAACTTTGCGAATTGCGAGATTCCATGTTCTCAACCTTGAGAGCACGAATTCATGAATTATTGTGCTAACCTTGAGAACAACCTTGAGAACAAAACTGATTGATATACCACTAGGATTAGAACATAAACTTAAAACGGAACAAACAACACAATTAATAAATAACTAAATTATTTACAAAGATAAGAAAAAGATCGAAATAAGCAAAACTCACATAATTATGACTGACCTAACATCTCCAAAAGAAATTGTTCTCTAATTATTGATTGAGAAATACATTGCCTAGAAAAACAATCAATTGATCATCTTATCTGTCTTCTTCGCAAGCCTCCCCACTTGAAGCCTCTAAGAGAAGAAATAAGCAAACCCAAATCCAATCGTCACATACAAAGGCCTGGCTTGTTTATTAAAAAGCATAGTCCATCCTAGGCGAGTAAATAAACTCTAACATGCGGCTTGGCCTATTTACACCCCTAACAACAATAGTTATCCTTCACTCATCAGTTATCTACTTGGGCGCAGGTGCATTTTCAAAATCTCAAACTCGAGATCTCTAATTAAGCTAAAACAATCATCAGCTAGTTGATTGATTTTGAAGAGAAGTGAATCTAATCAACAGAAATATTTTACAAATGGCCAAACCCTTTCCATTAATGTTAGAAAAATAACAAATCATAACATCAAGCTAAGCTCTGACTGAGTTTGTCATATATATTATTTCCTAACAGCAAAAGGTTACAACTTTCCTATCCTAAAATTTATCAAGTACAACACCAAAATGAAACTAGAACTAGAATTAGTTGAGATTAAAACATAAACACATAACACCAATTACATTCATCCCAATCCAAAGATAACTATGGTTCATGCTGGGAATATAGAAAAAGACTTTACTACTAGAGAAGAAGCAACAAAATTGTATATCTCTTACACCTCACTGGTTAAGCTGGTCATGCCCTCAAATTGACTTATTCACTTTAAACATAGATGGAAGCTGCATAGGCAAATCAGGAACATCTGGTTTTGGTGGTCTAATTCGCAACCGGATAGGTCTTTGGGTCTTTAGTTTCTTTTGGATACTTCGACGTCTCAACGAACTTACATGCTCAAGTACTAGCTCTTTCTCAGGAGGCTATCCATCTTATTTCTAGTGCTCCTTCAAGACTCCACAAATATGCAGCTATCATACTGGAAATTAGGGACTTGTTGGATAAATATTGGATTCTTAAATTGAGCATACCTCTAGAGAAGGTAATTTCTGCGCAGACTTCATGGCAAAGGTGCGCTCTTCCAATGATGTCAGTCTTTCTATCAATGATTCCCTCCATATGGTCTCAATGATCTCATCCTTGCATATGCAATTGGGGTGAGGCTTTTGCTACAGAGTGTTGATACCCCAATATTTGGTAGCCCAAATTGCAAGGCCCAATCTGTATAAAGGCCCAAAAATCGTCAAACAAATAAAACAACAAAAAGACTCTGAGAAAGGCGTGCAAGCATCAAGGATTGGCCAGAGCGTCACTTGTCCAGAGCGTCACATTTTAATATTTTTTCCAAGAAAAGGAAAAGACGTCCTGATGGGAAAGAGCACAACACATCCCCCCGAAGCGTCTCAGGCATCATAAAATCTTACAAAGAAAGTCATGATAGATGGGAGTGTGCAGAATATGGGGCCTGTGGAAGGCGCACACGTGCAGACAAGGCATTCCGATTTCCCCAAAATTACAGGGAGCGTACATGAGAAGCCAGAGCATCTTTGGCTTACCTCATGCAGTTCTTTCCCAGATGAAAGACCAAGAAGGCAAGTCTCGTATGCCTTCAACTGCTAACCATTAATAACAAAGCCAAGAATGGTAAAGAAGACAAAGTTACTCCTGATAAAGAGAAGATACTCTGAGCACATGATGCAAAGTGCTATTACCCAGCAGGACAAAAGGCGAGCAACAAATGACCACTGGTCCAAAGCACCATTATAAATAGGAGGTACTTCTCCTTCCCAATTCATCATCTCAAAGAGAAACAACACACCAGAGCAACAATAACAATACACACAAAACACAAGGTTCTCTCCTCTGCAACTTAGAGGAAGAACACGAAGAAGAAGAAGAGGTGCAAAGGCGAGCAGCAGAACGCATGCCTCTTACTCTCTTCAAACTTAACAACAACAACTTGAACCATCAGAACAAACACAATCAGAGCTCCAGCAACAATAAACACATGAAACACTAGTTCTCTTCTCCAAGTCTAAGAGAAAGAACAGCAAAGAGAAGCAACAATGAGAAACGTGAGAAAGAGAAAGGTGAAACACAGAGCGCACACCTCAACAACCATTACAATAGCTACTTCACCACTGTAGCCACTGCTTCAACGTTGTAGCCCTCATCACCATGGCCAAAGCTTCACAAGTTGTGATTCCAATCTCTACTGCGGAAGGTGTATTCACCAAGTCTGACCACCAAAGGCGTACCTAACTGTAGTAGAAATAACATACAGTATTCCTCTATTTTGTACTATCTGTAGAATTTGTACGCCTTTGAGGTCACCAAGCTGTACCGCTAAAGGCGCTCCGGACGCACACGACGAAAGCGTGCACTGAAGGTGCACCCCCTGTTCAATCTCAAGGGCGACGCCCATCAAATCCACTACTCCCTACAGGACTCTCTCGTCCAACTGACCCTGTCGAAGGCGCCCCCTGTTCAGTTTCAACAGAATCAGCCAACTAAAGGCGCACCCCTGTCGAAGGCGCCCCTGTTCAGTTTCAAAGGCCATAGACGCCCTTGTCCAATCAGTCAACCGAATGCGCCCCTGTCAGCGCTGAGCAATCAGAGCAAAAGAGGAATAACCTTTACTGTTATTATGTTTGGACTAATCCTGGTCGCCTTCGTGCAGGGGTGACGCTTAGGCAAGGATAGCTCGCTTCGGGAACTCCGCAGAGCGGCGTGCCTTGGAAGGCTTTTAGACGAGAAGTCTTCCCACAAGGCGTATCAAGAATTGGAAAGGGAAGGCGCCCCTGTTTTCATGGAGAAATGAATCTGGAAGGAACTAGCTTGTTAATGATGAGGACGCTCTTGAGTAGCACGCCCAGGCCCCCTGGCCAACCTGTCCAAACTTGTTAAGACATGCACCAAAGGTAAGTCACATTCCATCATGATCTGGGCGTCCTCATCATCGCTTTCAAAGTTCCTTCCTCATCCAGTTCATCACCCCTCCCAAGGAACCAGGGCTGCTCTCGTCTGTTCACCGCTCCAACGCGTCCTCCGGGGAGTTCTCAATGTTCCTTCATTTTTATTGTATTTTAGCCATAATTTCATAAAGTATTACGAACCCATAATCTCATCCTAATCACTGTAATTATTGTTCCCTTAAAAAGCGATCCGGAACAATTGGCGACTCCACTGGGGAAATTATGGCTACAAATGCTGAAGGAAGAACTCCGGGCACAAAGGCGGACCCTAGAGCAATCACCGTCTAACACTTGCATCAATGATGTCCAAACTGTGGAACGTAACAGTAAGGAAGTGTCTTTTAGCCCTATAAAGCGACCTTTCCAAAAACTAACCAGATGCGTTGTGCTCTCACCTCCCTAAAAGGCGAGCTCCCTAGAAGGCGCTCCCCAGAGAGCGATCTCCCCAGAAGGCGTGCTCATAGAAGGCGACCAGGTTTGCTCTGATACAAACTTTCCAGAGGGCGACCAGACTCGCCCAGGAGGCAACCTAGTTTATTGTGAGCCCAACTGTCTAGAAAGGCGACGTTTCAAAAGGCGACCACGTTCGCTCTACCCAGCTTTTCAGAAGGCGGTCACGCAACCGAAGGGGCGAAAGTACGCTCTTACCGAAGAAGGCGCCACATTACAGAAAGTAGAAAAACAGGAGCAAAGGCGCAACCATAAAGTTTACATGGAAAAATGCTTCATGTTATCTGCACTATAAGCTAAGTACACACAATCCTTGACTCAGTCTAATTTATCGTTCATATGCTAGTAAGTCTTTCCATGAATTTGATTATAATAAATATGAATTGTGATGAAATGAAAAATGTATTGTGCCCAATCACATATCAATTATTTTATGTGAAACTGAAGGAAATAGTCACAGTATGTGTATACTTATTATCTTGCTAGCTTTTGAATGCATCTATGACAACCTTGGTATGATCGCTCTCATATGATAACGTGGTTTCATTTACGGCATTATGGTGATAACAATAATTTATTTTTACTTTGTCTAGAATAGCATTGTCATAACATGATATGATATGAAGGTTGTTTGATTTTTAGACTCTGTGTTTGTCATGGCCAAGAATCGCATATGTATGTTCATATTCAGGAATGTTGTCGCTCTAATATGTATTAAATATTTGACTAGAAAAGCAATAATCAGATAACTCTGTACACATGACTGTTTGCTGTAGAACTAAAATCAATATATCATACTAGTCATTTATGTCATAACCTTGTTAACTGTTCTTTGCTCAACCATTACATGATGTGAATAAACTGTTTTTCATGATTCTAGCATGAAAATACAATGTTTAAAGTTATAAATTGTATGATTTAGATGTTGAGAATGTTGGAAACCAACAAGCGGCTCAATATAGTCTAGAGGGGGGTGAATAGAATATTGAAGCCTTATTACAGATTTTTCGTCCACCTAAGAGAATGGTTTTATGAAAATAAATTTTCTTAAGAATTCAGTTCAGATTACTCGAGTAACTCAAGCCTTCACTCGAGTAATACGCAACCAAAAATAATTTCACTCGAGTATTCAGCAAATCACTCGAGTATTACGAAAGCAGATTTTAAATCACTCGAGTAACAGAAAACCTACTCGAGTAATGTTTATAAACTGAAAGCAGATTACTCGAGTGACAAGAACTTTACTCGAGTAAACTGGGTAAAATTCAATTTAAACTTTGTTTTCAATGGAGTTCTTCAAGAATAACAATGCTATGATGATTCAACAAATTATGAATGATTAATATGAACAATTTCAAGTAATATTAACATGCAATTTTAGATCAATTTAGTAGAATTAAGAAAACCCCAATTCTAACCTAAAAATGCAAATGTTAATGAATTAATGAAATACAAGAAATGAAAATAAAAGAGACACAAGGATTTATCCTGGTTCACTTTCACCCACTTGAAAGCTACTCCAGTCCCCTCTTAAATCAAGAGAGATTCTTCACTAGAAATCTTCAAATGTAGATTTTACAATGTTTTAAGATGCAACTAGATTCTTAGTTCTCCTATCTTAAAACCCAACTCAAAGTGTGTACCAAACACTTTGATCTAATCTACCCCTTTTGAGTATTCTAGATTTCCTTGCTAATTGATTGAAGATGCTTCCAACCAATCCTCTTTTCTTGCTTTGATTTGATCCTCAAAGTCTTCCTTGTGAGATTCTTCACTTGTGTTGAAACTTCAATGATGCAATCACAAATTGCAAATCTTCAACAACCACTAAGAACAAAAATATGATCTCAAGAATATTTGAACAATGATAGAAAATAGAGTGAAGAATGAAAAGTTCTTTGTTGAATCTTGATAGCTCTTGAAAGATGTAAAATAGCTCTTGAATTACTTTTCAAAGTGTATTGGAAAATTGTAAGAATGAAAGTCTATATCTTTGAAAGAGAAAATTAAGTCCTTTTAAAATTTTCCCAACACTGATTGAATTACTCGAGTAAACCAAACAACGTCACTCGAGTGAAACATGTCAGATTAAGTTACTCGAGTGATGTGTAAACCATTACTCGATTAACCTGTCAGAACATAAATTACTCGAGTGAACCAATACTCATTACTCGAGTAAACTGATCAGAATCTGAATAAAAACAAAGTTTTTCTAAAATGATTTTCACAAGCTATTTAATCAAGATTTAAAGTATCTTCACTCTTAATCAGACATTATTTAAATATTCTTAAAATCACCTAAGCTACCCACACCAATGAGATGCATTGCATAAAATAAAGATTACATTGAAATAGAATTAATAAAAATCCTAATTCTAATCTTCATGTGGTGTAGCTTGCTTGTTGCCAATGTTGTTGCTTGGAGAGAGATTGTTAGCATCAAAACATGAGAATCCTACAAACTCCCCCTTTTTGATGATGACAAACCTCCTTTCAAATTAAGCACTAAGTTTTAACATACTCCCCCTAAATGTAAAACATCTAGGAAAAATATAATAAAACTTAACCTACAAGAACAACATCAACAAAATATTCTCCCCCTTTTGGCATCATTAAAAAGATAATATTTTTGAGAAAAGTCCTTTGCCAAAAGTTGAAGGTAAGTAGTTCACAATGGTATAGAAAATATATAACAATAAAGACAATACCAAAATAAACCACAATAGTGCCTCAACGTATATAAACAACGAATATAAACGAACAACGAATATAGCACCAGAAATCAGAGTATCAGAGCATCACACTATGCAGCAAATCATAGCAGATAACCAAAACGAAAACTAAACAAACCAGACCATACACAAGGTCCTAAAGTCATAGTAGCAACAGAGTCAGAAACATGAAACAGAAACATAAACAGAGAATATGCAAATGAAACATGCAACAGAAATCAACAGCAAACATCATCAGCATCCACAGGTCTAGGAATCAGGTGGAGGAGGAGGAAAATGATGAGAAAATAATCCAGACATGTAATCCATCAAACGATGCTCCATGGCAATATTCTTCACATCCTGTCTCATCTCCAACTGAGTGAATTGAGCATTGATGTGCTCAACTAATGACTCATGAGCAGCTTGTGCATCAAATGGAGTACCAAGATTATCCAAATCGATATAGTCCTCAATACGATCGGTATCCATCGGATCAGTAGAAGTAGGAGGAACAGAAGAGGATGCACCAGCCCTATCACCAAGTAAATTCCTTTTCCTAGTACCTGAAACTCTTGCAGCCTTTGCAGCTTCAGCCATTTCCTTAATCTGTGATTTCCATAACCAAGTGCGACTGTCCCTATGCCAAGCAATTTTCATATAACTAATGTGCGAATCATTAAGACACCAGTTATTTTTCTTTTCCTTTTCAGCTGGCTCATCATCAGGGATTGGAACACGATAATACCTCATGAGCTTGGTGACATGCATAGGATATGGCAAGAATTGGGTAGGAGGAGATTGAGCAGCAGCTTCCATACGAGCTAAAAACATTTTATTCCAATTCATCTCATACCTCTTTTTAATCCCATGAAACAAAGTAAGATCATCATCTCCCAATTGAGCATAATTTTGATTGCATTTTGGAATTAAACAATAAGAGATAATATACATGAGCACCCTATCCACAGCATGCAAAGGTGATACAGTTCTAGTAGTTCTATCACCCCAAGATTCACCAGTACGCAACAAATCAGTATAAATCTTATTAGTATCCACATCCAAATCCAGACATTCAGTATCACCAATAAAAGTTCCCTTGTTTTCTAAACCAAACATCATAGTCAAATCCGCAGGCTTTATAACAAAATGATGTCCTCTAACCATTGTTTGATACTCACCATCTAGCTTAGTAAAATTTTGATAAAATTGTCTGACAAGCCTAGGGTAATAATGAGTCTCAAATTCCAAAAACCTCTGCAAATTCTGAAATTCTAAATCCTCTACAAACGGAAATTGCTCCTTATGCAACCAAGCAAATTTAACATACCTTGTAAGACCAAAAGAGCGATTGATAAATGCCGGTTCCCGCAAATCTCGGTTGATTCCAGAAAACCAAGTATCATTACGACCTGCTCCTTGCTTTGCTTTCTTTTGAGGAGGTTGATAGTGAGAGGAAGAAGCCATTAATTCAGAAAAAGCAAATTCGGTTTTGAGAGGTTAGGGTTTTGATTTGGGGTTTTCGGATTTTTGGATAAAATTGGTGAAATTGATGAATGAAAGGAGTAGAAATGATGATATAAAGATGAAATATGGAAGAAATTTGTATGAATTGTGAGTTTTGTGGCTGAAAGATGATGATTTGATGAAGATCCGTATGAGAGAGAAGAGAGAAAGACGAACAAGAGAGAGAAAAACTCGTGAAAATGATGCAGATTTTAACAGTTCAGCTTTTAAAATCACGTAAGTTACTCGAGTAATGTTCATACGTTACTCGAGTGATTCGAGCAGTACTCGAGTGAAAGAGTATGTTACTCGAGTATGCCGAAAAAATAAAAAGATTTTACTCGAGTGATGGATGAACTTAATCGAGTGATACGCAAGTCATTTTAAAATTAATCGAGTGACAGACAGAATTACTCGAGTAATACGAAAGAGTTTTTAAAATTACTCGAGTGAAATTTCTGTTACTCGAGTGAACTGTACAGAATTTCAAAAATTTCAATTTTTCATGCAAAATCATTTTTCATGCACAAACACAGAGAAACACTTAGCATGTAGCAAGTAACACACATACAAATAAAGCAATTAGCATATTATAGAAAACATACACACATAACTGCATAAAAAAAAAACACTTTAATAAGATACAACAACTCAAAATACAAGTCACATTGAAATAGGCTTGAAGGTGAGTATAAAAAGCATCAAATACAATTAGCTAATAGTTAATTCATCAAAAATACCAAGTTCTCTTCGAATCTTATAAAATGTGTCCCTTGGTAATGGTTTTGTAAAGATATCAGCTAATTGATCCGAAGTTTGAACAAACTCAATAACACAATCACCTTTTTGAACATGATCTCTCAAAAAGTGATGCCTAATTTCAATATGCTTTGTCCTTGAGTGTAATACTGGATTTTTAGTCAAATTAATTGCCGAAGTGTTATCACACTTTATAGGGATATTTGTTAAATTTAAACCAAAGTCAGATAATTGTTGCTTCATCCATAAAATTTGAGCACAACAACTACCTGCAGCTATGTATTCGGCCTCCGCGGTTGATAAAGCTACACAATTTTGCTTTTTAGAAAACCACGATACAAGTGAATTACCAATTAAATGGCATGTTCCGCTTGTACTTTTTCGCTCAACTTTACAACCGGCAAAGTCAGAGTCCGAATATCCTATTAGTTTTAGAAAAGCATCCCTAGGATAATAAAGTCCAGTATTCGTTGTACCCTTTAAGTATTTCATTATTCTTTTGACAGCAGTTAGATGCGACTCTTTCGGTTTTGCTTGAAAACGTGCACACATACATACACTAAACATGATATCAGGTCTAGATGCAGTTAAGTATAACAAACTACCAATAATACCACGATACTTCGTTACCTCTACCGCTTTTCCAGCCTCATCTTGATCTAGGTAGCATGCAACGCTCATTGGTGTAGAAGCGGATTTGCACGAATCCATTCCAAAACGTTTGAGAAGCTCTCTACAATATTTACTCTGATGAATATAAATGCCATCATTAAGCTGCTTTATTTGAAGGCCAAGAAAGAATGTAAGCTCTCCCATCATCGACATCTCGAATTCACTTTGCATCAATTCTGAAAACTTCTTACACAAGTTATCGTTAGTAGCACCAAATATAATATCGTCAACATATATTTGAACCAATAAAATATCCTTACCGGAACGTTCAATAAAAAGTGTAGTGTCAACAGTACCTCGTTTAAAACCTTTTTGTAATAAAAAATTGCTTAGTCGGTCGTACCAAGCTCTAGGAGCTTGTTTCAAACCGTACAGAGCCTTTTTCAGTTTGAAAACGTAGTCCGGATGCTCAAAACTCTCGAATCCGGGAGGTTGTGACACATAAACTTCCTCTTGAATGTATCCGTTAAGAAAGGCGCTCTTAACATCCATTTGAAACAATTTAAAATTCATAATTGAAGCAAAAGCGAGAAGAATACGAATAGCTTCTAATCTAGCAACGGGAGCATATGTCTCATCGTAATCGATTCCTTCTTCTTGACTATAACCTTGTGCTACCAACCTAGCTTTATTCCTAACAATAATACCCGATTCATCTAACTTATTCCTATAGACCCACCGAGTACCAATTTCAGGACGATCATCGGGTTTTGGCACAAGCTCCCAAACTTGGTTTCTTTCAAATTGATTTAATTCTTCTTGCATGGCCATAATCCAATGATCATCTTGAAGAGCCTCTTTGATATTCTTAGGTTCTATTTGAGATACAAAGGCAACATAATAACAAAAATTATTTAAAGTGCGTCGGGTTACCACTCCCTTCGCAATGTCACCTAAGATATTAGAAATCGGATGATTTTTGTTGGACTTCCAAGCTATTGGTAATTGAGGTTGTATCTCTTGTGCTAAGTCTTTATCTTGTGCTTGCACCTCTCGATCTTCATTTTGATTCTCTTCTATTTGTTGTGGTGTTGAATTCTCATGATCCAAAAATGTACCTATATAATCATCACAAGAAACAACACAATCTCCTTTCGAAGATTCATCAAATACAACATGCACGGATTCCTCAACGGTTAATGTTCTTTTATTGTAGACTCTATATGCTTTGCTATGAGTTGAATAACCTATGAATATGCCATCGTCGGCTTTAGAGTCAAACTTGCCGACCGGTTCCTTTCCGTTATTTAAAACAAACACCTTACACCCAAAAACATGAAAATGTGAGATATTTGGCTTTCGCCCTTTTAAAAGTTCATAAGGTGTTTTATTTAAATGCGGATGAATAAGAACCCTATTAAGCACATAGCAAGCGGTGTTTACCGCATCAGCCCAAAAATATTTAGGAACATTTGATTCTATCAACATAGTACGAGCAAGTTCCACTAATATTCTATTTTTCCTTTCTACAACTCCGTTTTGCTCCGGAGTCCTAGGGGCCGAAAATTGATGATCAATACCAAACTTATCACAAAACGCATCAATCCTAGTGTTTTCAAACTCACCTCCGTGATCACTTCTAATAGACACAATTTTCAAACTTAGTTGATTTTGGATGAGTTTGGCAAATTTTTTAAAACATTTATAAACTTCACTTTTTGCGGATAAAAATAAAGTCCATGTGAATCTAGTAAAATCGTCTACTAAAACAAATCCATAGTAATTGCCACCTAAACTTTTAATTTGTGAAGGGCCAAACAAATCCATATGGATTAGCTCCAAAGGCTTTGTTGTGCTTATCACATTTTTAGGTTTAAATGAACTTTTAACTTGCTTGCACTTTTGACAAGAGTCACAAATGCCATCAAGCTTAAAGTTTAGTTTAGGCAAACCAATCACTAAATCTTTTCGCAAAAGTTTGTTCAATTGATTCACATTCACATGAGCAATTCGTCTATGCCAAAGACGAATTTCATCATCAAAAGATTTGAAACATTTTGAAAATAGTGAAGTTATCTCATCCAAATCAATTAAGTAAGTGTTATTAGAGCGACGACCAACAAACTTAACACTATCATCTATAGAAGACTTAATGAAGCATAATTCCGGAGTAAATGTCACATAATTGCCCATATCACATAGTTGGCTTATACTAAGCAAGTTGTGTTCTAAGCCTTCTACGTATAGGACATTTTCTATGACAAGGTTAGATACGTTACCGATTTTCCCGACTCCTAGAATTTTGCCCTTGTTGTTGTCGCCGTATGTCACAAATCCATCACTTTTTGGAGTAAGTTCCATGAAGTGCGTTTTGTCTCCCGTCATGTGTCTCGAACAACCACTATCCAAGTACCATTTTCGCTCTTTGGTTCGAAGACACACCTACAAGAAAGATATCATTTGGTTGACTTAGGTACCCAAGTGGTCTTGGGTCCTTTGTTGTTAGCATGAGGAGAAGTCCCCTTAACAATCCAAATATATTCACCACTTGGTATACCAAATTTCTTTATATTACATTTATTCGTGGTATGCCCAAAGATTCCACAATAATGACAAGTTGGGTTTTTAGAAATCTTATTCTTTGAAAATCCACCAACTTTGCGATAATTGCGTTTCTTAGGTTTGGTATAGCCAAGACCGGATCTATTGCTATTGTTCCTTTGAGTTGAAAGCAAATGATCTAAAGAAGTATCTCCTTTCATGAGCCTTGCAAGTCGATCATTCAAATTAAAAACTTCTTTTTCCAAAGACTTGCAATTTTCACAAGATGGAGTCTCATTTGATTTCAATTCACAATTGCATGTAGAGTTTGCATAAATGAGTTCAAGAGTTTCATTTTGAAGCTTAAGTTCTTCTAAATCTTTTTGAAGTTCAATTATCTTTTCATGTTGCTTCATTATGAAATTCTTTCTTTCAACATTTATTTTAGCAAGTTTCTTCAACTCTTTATGCATCTCTACATACACATTGTACAATTCATTGAATGAAGGAGAATTAGAACTTGAGCTAGCATCGGAAAGATAATCTACCTCATTGACGTTCTCACTTGATTTAATGCTTGAAGATTCCTCTTCATCAAGCTTTGTCATTAAACATAGATTTGCAAGTTCTTCATCATCCGATGAGCTAGATGTTGATTGACTCTCCACTTCATCCCATACTATGTAAGCTCTTTTTCCTTTAGAAGAATTGAATTTTGAGTTGTCACCTTCCGACTTCTTAGAATGAGTTGGACAATTCGATCGATAGTGACCAAGCTTTCCACATCCATGACACTTGATGTGATCCTTGATAGTCTTATTTCTTGGTTGTGAGTCCTTAGAATCTCTTTGTCTATTTCTATTAAAGTTCCCCTTTTTCTTAAGGAACCTACCAAGCTTTTTAACTAGCAAGCCAAGGGTCTCATCATCTATATCGGAGTCCGAGTCATCCACTTGAAAGTTTTCCTCTTGTGCCTTAAGGGATTTTGAAGTTGATTTAAGAGCTATCCCCTTTTTCTTCCTATCGGCATCTTCATTCAAGGATAACCGTCCAAGCTCCATTTCATGCTCTTGAAGCTTTCCGAATAGAGTTGCTAAATCAATTTGATCCACGTCTCTAGCTTCCATAATGGCCGTCACCTTAGGTTGCCATTCCTTGAAAGCTACTCCAGTCCCCTCTTAAATCAAGAGAGATTCTTCACTAGAAATCTTCAAATGTAGATTTTACAATGTTTTAAGATGCAACTAGATTCTTAGTTCTCCTATCTTAAAACCCAACTCAAAGTGTGTACCAAACACTTTGATCTAATCTACCCCTTTTGAGTATTCTAGATTTCCTTGCTAATTGATTGAAGATGCTTCCAACCAATCCTCTTTTCTTGCTTTGATTTGATCCTCAAAGTCTTCCTTGTGAGATTCTTCACTTGTGTTGAAACTTCAATGATGCAATCACAAATTGCAAATCTTCAACAACCACTAAGAACAAAAATATGATCTCAAGAATATTTGAACAATGATAGAAAATAGAGTGAAGAATGAAAAGTTCTTTGTTGAATCTTGATAGCTCTTGAAAGATGTAAAATAGCTCTTGAATTACTTTTCAAAGTGTATTGGAAAATTGTAAGAATGAAAGTCTATATCTTTGAAAGAGAAAATTAAGTCCTTTTAAAATTTTCCCAACACTGATTGAATTACTCGAGTAAACCAAACAACGTCACTCGAGTGAAACATGTCAGATTAAGTTACTCGAGTGATGTGTAAACCATTACTCGATTAACCTGTCAGAACATAAATTACTCGAGTGAACCAATACTCATTACTCGAGTAAACTGATCAGAATCTGAATAAAAACAAAGTTTTTCTAAAATGATTTTCACAAGCTATTTAATCAAGATTTAAAGTATCTTCACTCTTAATCAGACATTATTTAAATATTCTTAAAATCACCTAAGCTACCCACACCAATGAGATGCATTGCATAAAATAAAGATTACATTGAAATAGAATTAATAAAAATCCTAATTCTAATCTTCATGTGGTGTAGCTTGCTTGTTGCCAATGTTGTTGCTTGGAGAGAGATTGTTAGCATCAAAACATGAGAATCCTACAGAGAATACGTGCTTTAGAAAAGCGTTACATGAAAACATGATCTTGACAATGTTACATAATGATGCATAATTAATTTTATACATGATTTATTAGATACAACTAACTAAACGGGCATGCATATCATGAAAATAACCGAAAAATGAAAATTGCTTATGTAGGAACAATAAGTGATATCTTCCTCACATTTGGGAAGTCTCAAGTACGCTCTTAAGCCATGATTTGACAAGTTTTGCCAAGATGTTCATTGCCTTGGGAGGATCGCTTCCTCCACCCTAGGCAATAAGCACCTGATCTGTCTAAAGTAGAAAAGCGCTCTGTATCTCGCCCAATAAAAACAAGGCGATCAAAAAGTGAAGTACCAGAAGGCGAGTGAGGAGAAAAGAGCAAAGTATCAAGAAAGAGCAGCACAACGCAAATAAAAAGAAAAGTGAAAATCGAGCAAGGAAAAAGAATTCATACAAGAAGGCGAACCCTGAAGTTGACAGTAAGAAATCCAGAACCAGAAGGCGAACGTAGAGTCATGGTGGCAGGGCGCATGTCCACCTTACAAGCAGAAGTAATCATGCATTTTGTATAGACTAATTGACAAGAAGAAGGGTGGAACAAGCAAAGGTGAGAAAAGCAAAGTTGAATCAAAGCCTCATGTGAAGTTTAAATTGCCAAGATGAAATCCAAGGCGCATCAGAAAAATAAACAGTGTTACTAATATCAAGCCAAAAATCTAAAAGCAAAGTTATATGAGAAGCTGACGGTGAATTCAAACCAGAAAGACGAAGGCGACTTCAAAGCAGAAGCGCGCAACAAAAGGCGAGCTAGAGACTGAAAACTAAATCAATGCAGAAACCTGAGCGCAACCGCAAAACAAGATGCAAAGCTCATAATTCCCCATACGACAAAAAAAAATGCAGTAATTGAGAGCAAGAGCGAGCACATGTACAAGGGCGGACATAACTAAATCTAAGTAGAAAGGCGGATAAAACAGAAGATGCTTCAAAGCAAACCAGCCATCCAAAAGTCAAAAGCAAATCTAAAAGGCGGCTATGATCACAATTGTAAAGGTGTACAACTACAAGGCGTACAAATACAAGACGTACAACTGCAAGGCATACAACTACAAGGCGTACGACTGCAAGGCGTACATGAAAAGGCGTACATGCAACATGAGGCATAAAATTATATACAAGAGCAAGGTGCAAGATGAAAGCAAGCTAAAAAGCGTGCAAGTGATTGAGGCAGAAACTGTTCAGAAACGAAGGCGAACTCAGTTTACTTGATGATCTAACAACAACCCAGTTAAAATCAAGAATTCATCCCAGTCCGCTCTCATAAGCAAGCCAAAGCATCCTGACACAAGTGAAACGAAGAAGTCTATAGTAATAACAAAGCCTTTGAAGCACGGCACATCTGAGCTCATCCGTACGTCAAAACAGACCATGCGAAAGCGAGCATGAGCACAAAGTCAAGAAGCCAGAACAATCTAGAAATTCAAGTGTCTACAAATTGATAATATCAAGAAAAGCAGAAAGAAAAGTAGCACCAATGACAAGAGGTGTTATGAAGCATAATCAATCAGAGTTAAGCAATCAATCAAAAGTAAGGCAGCGCCTATGACAAGAGGTGCTAATAGCAAAGCCTAAAGCAACACTGACGACATGAGATGTCCCCAGAAAGGGTACAAATGATACTGATGACATGAGGTATCGCTGTAGCAAATACCCTCAAACAGGGTCAACAATGCCAAAATGCGAGGTTCAACACTTCAAAAAACAAAGAAGAGAAAAAGAAAAGAAAAGAAAAAGAATGAACAGTGTTGGACCGTACCGCGGGCACAAGACGCCTTATCGCGGCACTCGGATAGACCTCTCTGAAAACAAATTTCCGGGATCAAACGTGGGCCAAGTACGTCATATCGCGAGGCTAAAAAAGGTCCCGGGAAACAAGGGCGCTAGTCTTAAACGCGGGCGGAAAAATCTGTAGAAAAAAGGTTGGCTAACGCAAGATCCAAGGCGATCCGTTAGTTTATGAAGCCCAAAAGTGGCAAACTGAAAAAGTCCAAAGTGACAACTGAAGGAAAAAGCCCAAAGCGGCAAAACCTGTAGAATGTGCCCAACGTGCACCTTGAAAAAAATTTTGACACCAATGACATGAGGGGCCATTGTTCAAAAAAAAAGGAAAAAAAAAGAGAAAAAGAAAGAGCGTGCCCAACGTGCACCCTGAGAAAAAATCTTGGCACCAATGACATGAGGGGCCATTGTTCAAAAAGAGAAAAAGAAAGAGTGTGCCTAACGTGCACCCTGAGAAAAAATCTTGGCACCAATGACATGAGGGGCCATTGTTCAAAAAAAAGGAAAAAAAAAAAGAGAGAGAGCGTGCCCAACGTGCACCCTGGAAAAAAAAAGATTGTACAGGAAATGCAAAATGAAAGGAGATGTCAAAGATTGCAAAAACACTCTGTGATGAAGTTGTGCATCAGATGATAAAGCAAAATGACAAGCAGTACATCACAGCCCTTACAGCAAGAAAATGACCCAACCCAAGAGCATAATCCAGGTTTCCAAAAGCAGGATTATCAAAGCGGCATAGTGCAAAGCGCATATTTCAGCATCAGAACAGTATCAAAATTGCATAAATGCATCACTGTACTACATGAAAGCAGAAAAGTCCAAAGCGCAAAAAGTGAAGTTCAATTCAAAGCAAGTAACCCAAATTTCCAAGAGGCAAGTCTGCCGAGGCGACACAAAGTTCACCGACCACACAAGGCGCACAATAATTCTAAACATGAAGCAACAAGATGCATAACAACAAACAAAATACCAACAGATAATAACAGTGACGGGTGTAGAGCCTACATTGAAAGAGGCAATCACTTTCCTCCCTATGAATGCTGAAGAAAGAGTACAAGCAAGAGCCTTTGTAAGTCTTCCTCTTGGTAACAACTTCTTCAAATTATGAATAAACTAAGCAACAAAAGGCGCCTGAGCGGTCGAAGCTGAAGGCCATGCTCTCAAGATACAAGAGCCGTCAAAGCTTATTGGCATCTATAGTCAAGAAGTGCTTTAAGAAAGAAAATTACAAGCACACTTTGTGAAAGAAATAAACTAAGTGGCTAAAGCCTCATCAGCGTCAGACAATGAGAAAAACCAAAAGATGTGGCTTAACTATCAACAATAAAAAAGAAGAAAGGTAGACGCTCAATACAAGACAGGCAGAAAACATACTCAGAAAACAACTTCTCAATTGAACAAGTCAAATCGGAAAGGTCAGGATCACTTTGAAGAGCGACAAACTAAGGCAAGACTATATCTGCGATAGAAAGACGAAGAAAAGCCCGCTTTTATTTCAAATCTATGAAAAGAAGATCAAATTGAATAAAACCCAAGTGAAAAGTTCAGGTTCAGTTCACAAGGGGGTTGACCCCTCCTATTAGATCTACATGCAGAAAGCGACGATGCATCGCCAAGAGCGACTTCAAGGTGCCTAAGCAGATAAAAATTCAATAATACTCTGAAGCTAGAAGCATCTCCAAAAGTTCACATCTTGATGCACAAGTACCCACAAAAGAAAGAAAGCCAAGGACAAAGCAAAGCAACAGCTTGGAAAATCTAAAAATACATTCAGCAAAGGTGACATGGTATAACAGTGTCAAGGTGATGTTCAACAAGGGCCAAGCACTTGCATCTGTTCTGTAAGCATGAATAAATCACCACGAGGCACAACAAATAAAAACGAGGGCGGCCCTTACAGAGGCGATCTCATCCAAGGGGGCTCTATCGAAGGCGAAAGACAACAGCCCCGCAAAAACCAAATAATCAATGCTGGTGTTCTTCATGGCCAAACATAACGGTAAAGAGGCTTACAAAATCTCGAGACAAAAACAAGGAAGGCGTATCCCTCAAGGAATGGAAAGCATAATCAGATAATCACAAGCAATGAAATCTTCAGAAGCAATTATACTTTCTTACGCCTTTCAAGTAAAGCGGAATCAGAAAAAAGTATCAAAAGCAAATCACAAAGCGCTCTAATGCTCCTAAAGCAAAATGCAACAGATACTAGAAGGCGATGTCCCTTCAGAAAATCAAAAGCGAATTCAGTCTAGCAGTCTTCAAGCGCAATCCAAGCGATACATGAGTACCAATAAGCTGAGCTGAAAATCACAAGAAATGAAGTTGTCAAGATCAACCTCAACACAAAAGCAAGAAGTAGAGACGCCTTCAAGAAGTTTTGCATCAAAGAGAAAAATTTTCTCTTTCATGCAAAGGGGGCTATTGTTGATACCCCAATATTTGGTAGCCCAAATTGCAAGGCCCAATCTGTATAAAGGCCCAAAAATCGTCAAACAAATAAAACAACAAAAAGACTCTGAGAAAGGCGTGCAAGCATCAAGGATTGGCCAGAGCGTCACTTGTCCAGAGCGTCACATTTTAATATTTTTTCCAAGAAAATGAAAAGACGTCCTGATGGGAAAGAGCACAACACATCCCCCCGAAGCGTCTCAGGCATCATAAAATCTTACAAAGAAAGTCATGATAGATGGGAGTGTGCAGAGTATGGGGCCTGTGGAAGGCGCACACGTGCAGACAAGGCATTCCGATTTCCCCAAAATTACAGGGAGCGTACATGAGAAGCCAGAGCATCTTTGGCTTACCTCATGCACCTCTTTCCCAGATGAAAGACCAAGAAGGCAAGTCTCGTATGCCTTCAACTGCTAACCATTAATAACAAAGCCAAGAATGGTAAAGAAGACAATGTTACTCCTGATAAAGAGAAGATACTCTGAGCACATGATGCAAAGAGCTATTACCCAGCGGACAAAAGGCGAGCAACAAATGACCACTGGTCCAAAGCACCATTATAAATAGGAGGTACTTCTCCTTCCCAATTCATCATCTCAAAGAGAAACAACAAACCAGAGCAACAATAACAATACACACAAAACACAAGGTTCTCTCCTCTGCAACTTAGAGGAAGAACACGAAGAAGAAGAAGAGGTGCAAAGGCGAGCAGCAGAACACATGCCTCTTACTCTCTTCAAACTCAACAACAACAACTTGAACCATCAGAACAAACACAATCAGAGCTCCAGCAACAATAAACACATGAAACACTAGTTCTCTTCTCCAAGTCTAAGAGAAAGAACAGCAAAGAGAAGCAACAATGAGAAACGTGAGAAAGAGAAAGGTGAAACACAGAGCGCACACCTCAACAACCATTACAATTGCTACTTCACCACTGTAGCCATTGCTTCAACGCTGTAGCCCTCATCACCATGGCCAAAGCTTCACGAGTTGTGATTCCAATCTCTACTGCGGAAGGTGTATTCACCAAGTCTGACCACCAAAGGCGTACCTAACTATAGTAGAAATAACATACAGTATTCCTCTATTTTGTACTATCTGTAGAATTTGTACGCCTTTGAGGTCACCAAGCTGTACCGCTAAAGGCGCACCGGAGGCACACGACGAAAGCGTGCACTGAAGGCGCACCCCCTGTTCAATCTCAAGGGCGACGCCCATGAAATCCATTACTCCCTACAGGGCGCTCTCGTCCAACTGACCCTGTCGAAGGCACACCCCTGTCGAATGCGCCCCCTGTTCAGTTTCAACGGAATCAGTCAACTAAAGGCGCACCCCTGTCGAAGGCGCCCCTGTTCACTTTCAAAGGCCATAGACGCCCTTGTCCAATCGGTCAACCGAAGGCGCCCCTGTCAGCGCTGAGCAATCAGAGCAAAAGAGGAATAACCTTTACTGTTATTATGTTTGGACTAATCCTGGTCGCCTTTGTGCAGGGGTGACGCTTTGGCAAGGATAGCCCGCTTTGGGAACTCCGCAGAGCGGCGTGGCTTGGAAGGCTTTTAGACGAGAAGTCTTCCCACAAGGCGTATCAAGACTTGGAATGGGAAGGCACCCCTGTTTTCATGGAGAAATGAATCAGGAAGGAACTAGCTTGTTAATGATGAGGACGCTCTTGAGTAGCACGCCCAGGCCCCCTGGTCAACCTGTCCAAACCTGTTAAGACATGCACCAAAGGTAAGTCACATTCCATCATGATCTGGGCGTCCTCATCATCGCTTTCAAAGTTCCTTCCTCATCCAGTTCATCACCCCTCCCAAGGAACCAGGGTCGCTCTCGTCTGTTCACCGCTCCAACGCGCCCTCCGGGGAGTTCTCAATGTTCCTTCATTTTTATTGTATTTTAGCCATAATTTCATAAAGTATTACGAACCCATAATCTCATCCTAATCACTTTAATTATTGTTCCCTTAAAAAGCGATCCGGAACACAGAGTAGTTTCTTTTCTTTTCTCATCTTGCTAACATGAAAGAAAATGTTAGGCTTAAACACCAAATTGATTTATATAAAGGCTTATTTATGTATTTAGTACTTGAAAGTGGGGAGTGTTTTGATTTTGGTCCCGAGAAATTTTTTTGACCTTGACTCATCCTTAATTGTTTTGAAAATTTGGTTTTAGTCCTTGTTGTTAAGAAAAATTCGTTAACTAGTGACGTGGCTAACAAAACGTCACATCAACGTACACGTGTGCAAGTATGGAATGTCATGGTAGGGACCCGCAGGAGCAAAAGGGTCATAGCCCAATTCACAAACACATGGCCCTTTTCCTCCTGCGGGTCTGGATCATTCATGTCATCCTATCGATGACATGCAATATTTGCGCACGTGTATGCTGATGTGGCGTTTCGTTAACTACATTAGCAATTAACGAAATTTTCCTAACGGCAAGGACTAAAACCAAATTTTCAAAACAATTAAGGATCAGTCAAAGTCAAAAAAACTTTACGGGACCAAAATCAAAACATTCCCAACTTTCAGAGACTAAAACCATAAATAAGCCATATATAAATGTTGCTTTGAGATTAGTCTTGTATTTTATTCTTCTGGGTTTTGATTCCTATTTTTCCATTTTGTTTTAGTTTTAGTGTCCGACGTCAAATAATGATGAAAAATGCTAAAGTAGCCTAAAGGGATAGGGACCAAAACTTACATTTGCTAATAATATAAGGACCAAAATCAAAATGGAACAGAAAAGGATTGGCTAAAATCCAAAAAAATAATAGGCTTATTTAAGTTTTTAGTCCCTGAACTTAGGTTCTATTTTGGAATTGGTCCTTAAACTTTTTTTTCGATGCTTTGAGTCCCTAAACTTTGCTCATATTTTGAAAATGGACCTTTCATCACTTAAGTAGTGATATGACCGAGGATATGCCACGTCACTTTCGCCACATCGATAGGTAATGTGCCATAGATGATGCCACGTGATTTTTTTATATTAAAAAAATTTCAAATTTATTAAAAATAATTAAAAATTGTATTTTTTTAAAGAAAATTGATTATTTTGATAAAATTTAAAAGAAATTATTTTTTTAATAAAAAAACTTATGTAGTGTCCCGTGACTCTACATAACACGTTACTTGTGGATATTATGAAAGTGACGTGACATGTCGTGGGCTATATCATCACTTAAGCGACGAAATGACCATTTCCAAAAATTAAACAAAGTTTAGGGACCCAAGTCATCAGAAAAAAAGTTTAGGGACTGATTACAAAAGAACACCTAAATTCAGGGACTAAAATGTTAATTAAGCCAAAATAAAATGCAAGGTCTAATTTCAAAGTGGTCAGCATTTACATGGACATATTTGATATTTAAATCAAAATGTTACCTATAAGTGCAACCTGACATACTTCTAATGACCATTTCAAAGGAATTTAGTCCAGACATGAATAGTTGAATACTGAGCCAACAATGCTAAAAAAACTGCAGAAGCATGTGAGAGATACATTAATATATGATCATATTACTACAGGCAAGCCACAAACAACGTTATACTATAAACATCAAATGTTAACTTGACCTAAATCTACTTTCAGAATGTTATCTTTTCATCGAAGATATAAATTTTGATCAGAAGCTGCATGAGTGTTTACATATGTTTATAGATTCAGTTAAAATTGTATGACTTTCTTTAATTTTGTTATTATCCTTCCTCCAGTTGACACAATGAACAGTCCAGTGCTGTGTATGAATAGAATTAATTTTAGAGCCTGATAAGGAAGCTGAGATAGAAACAAGAAGGATATAATTGAAAATTTGTTTCCCCTTTCAAAATCACCACCACCACATTGTAATTTGTACAAAACTTGTCCATGGGTAACTTTTTTTTAAATGTCTTTTTAGGTAACCACTAACCAGTATCTATCAGACTATCAGAGGCGGAGCTCCTACACATTGTAGGGAAAATAAATGACAGTGAACCAAGCAAGCTGTTTTTGTCTCTTTTTGGAATTACAATAAAAGGTTCATAAGCTTGAGAGATGTATGTAGAAGTACAAAATCCATGCCTCCGTGGCTTGGAGAGAACGGATGGAGCATCATGAAGAATCGTCGGGAGGATCGACCGGGGTGCTCTTTACCCATGACAATGGTTTAGGGAGAATGAGAGGAGAGGAAATCAGTCTCAAGTGTATGAATATAGTGATTCTTGTTAAGAAATAGAATGAGGGAGTTGATGAAGTGTTCCTCCCTTTTAGTGTTGTTTCTGGTGTTTTTGGTTATTTGGCTAGCATGGATCTTTTTGCTCTAGAGTGTTGGTGATAGGGAGAATGTTTTAAGGGGGTACCAAGGATTGGTCAGTACGTGAAGTCCCTTGGGTTGCTGAGGGTGAAGGGTAATAAAGGAGAGTTAGAACTTGGTGACCAAGTAAACTTGGTCCCCAAGTTTTAGGGGTTGTGCTAATGTCCGCTCTCACAGTAAGTGAACCAACGGTGAGCGGTGAGCGGTGAGCGGTGAGCGGTGAGTTTGTCCTAGAGCGGACTTATGGATGAGTGTGGTCTATGAGCGGTAGGGTAAGTGAGCGGTCATATAGGTGAGCGACAAGGTAGGTGAGCGATCAGGTTAGAGCGGCTTTGTCCTAAGGCGACCTAGGTCTCAGAGCGTCATGGGTGTCAGAGCGTCCCGTCCCTTATCTATCATGAGGGCGCTTTGTCAAGGCATGAACGCCTTGTGCGCTTTCCTCCATCCAAAGCCTTCCAAGCCACGTAGTCCATGAAGTTCCCAACTTAGTGGTACCGCCGATGTGTTGTCTTACACCAAGGCGACATGGGTCCACTAAGTATCTTACCATATTTCTTGTAGTCTTTGTCGTGATCATACTTATATATCTTTTCTTTCCTGCAATATTAGATCGCTAAATATAGATTATGGCCCATGGTAAAAACAGGTCCAGAACAATAGCCCCCTTGCACTTGAGGGAGAATTTATTCTTTCTCAAGTGCACAATATCTCTAAAGGCCATAATCTTTATTTTGATGCTGCATAAAATTCTGTTAGTAATAAAATGCATTTATCTCAAATTCAATGATCATTTTAATAAAAGTTGAGAACTTCCCTTTCTTGATGATTCAAATTTGTTTTGTGCTGGTCCATGAGTGATATTGTCTCCTCAACGGGAAGCCCCCTAGTTGTTATTCCGCTTTGCTAATCATCCAGTACGCATTGTGTCATGGCAATTTTAGATCCGCTTAGGAACATGCTCTTCTTAAGTCTCAGTATACTCCTTTTGACTTGGGCACATGAAAGTGTCTTTACTACTGCTTTGTATCTTACGTTCCTTTTCGCTCTACGGTGATCCTTGTGTTTCTTCGCCTAATACTCTTGTAGTTGAAGCGGTCTTTTTCTACTTTATTATTAATGCTAAGATAGAGCGAAGTATTATGGAAATTGTTGATGACGCCCTTCCCCCGAAAGAAGAAAGGCCGCTTCAACTTTGTTTCTTTCTTTCTTGTTTTCCTTTCTATTTCTCTCTCCATCCCTTGATTTCTTATGGGACTTCACTGTAACGTTTGATGTTTTGAGTTCTCTCGGTGTACCTGTGTTTGGGGATCCTTTTGTAAAGTGTGGGTGTGTTAACACCCCACTTAATACTTGCGCTGCATGAACTCGTTAGAAGATTAAATATTATACCATTTGGTGAATTTATCCAATTCTAGCTATGAAATCCAAGAATGCATTTTGATTATATGGATATTATTTAGTGCAATGTTTAAAATAAATGCATGTTCTTTGTCAAATACAAACATAGATTGTTTTATGTTAGGAGCTCATGTCTAGATTATCCGAATCTTGGATAAGGGGAACGCGACCCGCTAGACCATCCAGATTTATCCGTATCATAAGTGTTGGGTTTGTGTACCACTCCGGACACTTAGATCTTCCAAATGTGGGGAACGCGACCCGCTCAACCATTTGGGTGATTTGGTCTTTTTCGTGACGCTCCGATAACCTCTTGTCTCGTAAGCGTCCGAACTTTCCAGCGACCCTTGCAAATACCCAGGGCACGACCAATTCAGGTATTCACGTGAGCCCAAGCGTTTGGCCTCCAATCGCTTAGACTTTTTTATCCAACTGGATGCGGGGAACGCAACCCACTCGACCATCCAACTTATCCGCATCTAAGTGCTGGGTTTGTATACCGCTCTAAACACTTAGATCTTCCAAATGTGGGGAAAACGACCCGCTCAACCATTTGGGTGAAGACCTTGCTTCTAAACGTGTGGGGAGGTTCTTTCTTTTTATCTATTATTTTCTCTTTTCTTCTTTCCTTTTCTTTTCTCTCTCTTTTTCCACTATTCCTTTTCCTTTTTTTCCTTTCTTTTCTTTTCTCTTTCCCTTTTCTCTTCCTTTTCTTTCTCTGTTCTCCTCTTTTTTTTTATACCTTTTCTTTTTTCGTTTCCTTCCTTTTCTCTCTCTTTTTTTTGTGTTCCTTTCTTTTTTTATTTTTCTCTCTCTTTTTATTTCTTCCTTCCCACACGTTTGAGCTTTTCGTCGGCCTCTTTCAAATACTCAGGGTACGACCATTTCAAGTATTTGAGTATATCTTAAACGTGAGCACCTATTAAACAATTCTATGTCCGTAATTATTATGCACAGTTAAACCATGGTATTTTTCTACCTCAAATTAAAATCATTTCTCTTCTTGAATAATAGTCTATCCTTAATCATTAACTAAAATAGCACGCTTATGATTCCTCCCACTCTCACCTATTCCTTGAGGCGAAAAAACATGAAAAAATGATCTAATCAAGTTTTATATGTCAAAAATTCATGATAAATAATTTAGACATGCTGGCAGACATGCGAAAAAAGCATATTATGCTAGTAAAAAAATAAAGATTATGAGTACTTAGCTTTATTGTGAGATTAAGGTGGCAAGCGTGAATTGAAACAACACACTTTTCACTTAGCCATTTTTCTTGATTCACTTTCTTGTTGTATCTCGCCTTTCCGTTTATCACTTAGTCAAATCTAAATCTTCTCGCATTTCTGGTGCTTTCATCTTTTTCCCCTAGTGTTGGCATCCAGTCCCTTAGTTTTGCGTCCGCTTGATGTCTAATCTGTTTTTTTGTATTTGTTTTTTACTGCAGTATCTTGTCCAGTGAGGGCATTCTCCTTGCTTTGGGGGTAGTTTCCGCTTCATATTAGTAAATGCGCCCCTTTTTGGTGCATCAGGAGCATGTTTTTCACTCCACTGTTGTTTAGAGCTTACATTTTTCCGAGCGCACCTTCTGCTACTTCGCTTCTCAGCGAGTATTTGATCTTTTCTATGAGAGCGTCCTTTCCAGGAATAATTTTCCTCTACTTTCAAGGTTCTTAAGAATATCATCCAGATTTTCTCGCTGCTGGTTTTCTTCGTTTTAATTCATGGGCGTCTTCTGTCTCGTAACAATTGGTTGTCTGCATAAGATAATTCTTCGTATACCATTGATTCATTAGTTTTGAGTTTTGCAATTCAAGTAATATATCATCTTATGCCATTATATCTCAAACAATCTTAAACTTGTTAATTATGTGAGTGTGCTCTCTAAATCCTATATTCTTGATCATGCTAATATTTTCATTATTCACAGCATGCATATATTCCTTGTGTAAGATAATAAGCAAGATACAAGTTTATAATTATGCAAAGTGAGGAGCATTCAGCGGCATCAATCCAAATTTTCTATGTGTGAGATATATTAAAACATCTATACTGACCACGCTTGTGAGGGCCTTAGTGTGAAATCATAATGCATCTCAGCTAATGCCATGGAGAGCGTAACATTCCGCTCTTGGACATGGGAAGCGTACTTTCTCGCTTGGGCGTCCTGCTTTGGACGCTCAAAACGTTCTTGCCCACCTTGGGTTATTTTTAGTAAGACTCAACTTATTTGCTATATGCTTAACATGACATAATAATTTTCTCCAATAAATTTGTATTGGTTTAATATCTAGATTCTACTACTCATAATACAATCAAAAATCCATGGCGTGTTGGCAAATAATTATGCAAGTGATTATCAAGTTAAAATATGGAAAGTGTTATGCGTACTTAGCTTTTGCGATTTGTCTGCCTTCTACCCTTATACGAATTGTAGTGTCCTTATATGTCGAAGTGCATCTCCCGCCTTTAGGTATTTCAGTAACCATTGCGTTATCCCCCTCATGAAAATGTTGGCCTTATGTCTAACTCCAAGCATCAGGGTATCTTTTCGACCATAGAGTGCTTTCTTCGCTTTTCCTTTTTGAAGGCGTGCTTCAGGGCGCTCTTTCCTCTTTGTCTTAGGAGCGTATCTTTTGTTATTCCACACTTCAGCGGGTATTTACTTTTCTAGTAGGAACGTAAGAGCGTGCTTCTGGATTGACATGGATTCTTCTTATGGACAGTAACTTTTGGCTTTCTAGTTCATAACTCTACTCCGAGTCTCTCTTTTTTCTTATCCTTTATCTTTTCCTAACATCCTCCTCATACCCAAAGCGGAAATTATGCTCCCAAAAGCAGGGGGAGCTCTTTAGTTGGACTAGGCGCTCACGTGGCAGGCCGTTGTGTGCTAAAGCGGACATTCTTCGCTGGGCATATCTTCTACTGCTTCATTCTCCGGCGAATAACTGATTGTTCGTGCAGGAGCATCCTCTCCATCATATGTTTAGCCTTCCCCCACTCTAGGTTCTTGAGTGTATCACTCGCATTTTTCTTAGCTAACTTCTCTTTGCAATAATTCATATGCTTGTTTTTAATCTAATGACAAATGCTTGCTTTCGTGCCTTAGGCGTCCATGTTTGGACATGAAGAGCGTTCTTTCCTCCTTCGGGGGTATCTCACTTTCGTTTTTGGATGTCCCTTTCTGTTTCATCAAGAGCGCGCTTTCCGCTGAGCGTACTTTATGCTATCTTGCTTTTTAGCGAGTGTTTGGTCTTTTCTAGGGAAGTGGGCATTCCGCTTTTGGGCCTCTCGCTCTTGGGCGTGAGGATCACACCTTCCCGTTCTAAGTGTCCCGCCTTTGAGCATGAAGAACGTTCCTTTCCGCTTTGGCTATCTCTGCAACATAAAATAACACTCAAATATTTTGCTCTATGTACCTAATAACATAATAATTTCTCAATAGTCAATTCAATATTCAGGTTCTACTGCTTAAAAACTATTGCTTAACACCATACAAAATTATGTATAAAGGAACACCCTTCTTATAATGTTATGAAGAGCGTAACCTCTTGCTCTTGGGTATGGGAGGCGTAGTTTTTTGCTCGGGCGTCTCGCTCTGGTCGCGAAGGGCGTTCTTGCCCGTTGAGGCTAGGCGTCCATGAAGGGCTTAAATATTCTCATCTTTGAGCTTTGAAGGACGTTCCTGCCCGCTTTGAGCTTTCTACCAAGGCTTAAATATTTGACTCACACATTTCATGAACATTTGACTTTCGCATCTCATATTCTCATCTATTATTGTCCATAGTTCAACAAAAATATTTTTACCATATTCCGGTGAAAATATTTATCAAGTTCATCAAACAATTTGATTCACGTAGTAAGAGTTTGCATATTTAACAATAACTAAAAACAGTACCAAATTTATGAGCATGTGACGGACGTAACAAAGAAAAATTATATAGAAAGAAACATGATAACAAGCATAAAAAAAAGTACATTAATAAATAAGAGGTTGAAAAGTCAAAGTGGATGAAAACACTTAGTTGCAAATATTTAGACTCTGCCTCATCTTTTGTCCAATGTGTATGTTGCATTGCTGGCCAAGATTTATTTCTTTTTTTTATCGGACAATAACCTCTGGTTAATACCTTGCATTCCCATACGAAAGCATTACTTTCACCTTCTTTCTTAGTTGAAAAGCCTTTCTCTGACAAATCACATATACCAAAACTTTCCCTTCCTGGCTCTAATTTTTTTTCCTATGTCCACAGCTTTCCAACCTTTCTCACACAGTCAGATTTATTTTTCGTGTTGATGGAGAGAAGCTCAGTGTCAGAGTGTTGTCCCCTTTCTTCTCTTTGCTTGTATTACTGCTCTGAGCAAAAGACTTATTTCTTCCTCCCTCTTTGCTGGCGAGGACCCAGTCACGCTCGCGGCAGGACCCAGTCACGCTCTTGTTTTTTTTTCTTTCTGCACATGAGATATAAATCGGTTTCTTTATCCACACAACATAGAAGGGATGATGCAATTTACAAATTACAGATCCTTCACCACATCAACAACCTTGACTAAAGTTGTTGCCTCCAGATTATGTTCTCGATTTCCTTCCTTCTCGGCATAGCGCAAAAAAGGTTTGTAGCAACAAACAGTTATTGGTACCCCTTTGTTCATTTAACTTTTCAACAGCTCTGGGTGCTAGACCAATGGCATCGGAGAAGGACAACGACGATGGTGGCAAAACGACCGGCGGTGATGAACAGTGGCGGAGAAAGACCGGCTCTACTCCGTGACGAGGTCGGAGATTGTCGATACGTCGATGGCGATGAACGGAAACGACACCGCATCGTTTCGTGCCGGTGAACACGACGAGAACCATGTGGCAGCGACAAACCGACAACCATGGCCGACGACAACGCGTGCGAGTTCCACCTCTGGAATCGCGAACGGCGATGATGACAGACCTGTGGTGAGGACTCGCTCGCGGTGGCGGTGGTGCTGAACCAAGTCACGATTGCGGTACCCTGTTCGTCCCTTTTCTTCCTTCATTGGATCTTCAAATGAGTCGAGCCGACTTGTCGCACGAGTAGGCGAAGCGAGTTGACTCGGTGATGCTTTGAAGCTGTTTCAGCTTTGCATCCTCCTTTCTGCTTGTACATCTTCTTCTCCTTCTTGTCTTCAGCCGTAAACCAATGTCACAATGCACACCCTTTTATTTTTATTTTATTGAATCTTCACTGTAATGAAAAATGAAAGTTGCTAAAGATGCTCGAGCCTTGTATTTTGTTTATTTCTGGACTTTGGTTTTGTTCACTTCCCTCCGTCGCATCTTAATGTTCTTAGCTTCATACATACATCTCCCCAGTGAAGTCGCCAATTGTTTTTGTCTCTTTTTGGAATTACAATAAAAGGTTCGTAAGCTTGAGAAATGTATGTAGAAATACAAAATCCATGCCTCCGTGGCTTGGAGAGAACGGATGGAGCATCATGAAGAATCGTCGGGAGGATCGACCGGGGTGCTCTTTACCCATGACAATGGTTTAGGGAGAATGAGAGGAGAGGAAATCAGTCTCAAGTGTATGAATATAGTGATTCTTGTTAAGAAATAGAATGAGGGAGTTGATGAAGTGTTCCTCCCTTTTAGTGTTATTTCTGGTGTTTTTGGTTATTTGGCTAGCATGGATCTTTTTGCTCTGGAGTGTTGGTGATAGGGAGAATGTTTTAAGGGGGTACCAAGGATTGGTCAGTACGTAAAGTCCCTTGGGTTGTTGAGGGTGAAGGGTAATAAAGGAGAGTTAGAACTTGGTGACCAAGTAAACTTGGTCCCCAAGTTTTAGGGGTTGTGCTAATGTCCGCTCTCACAGTAAGTGAACCAACGGTGAGCGGTGAGCGGTGAGCGGTGAGCGGTGAGTTTGTCCTAGAGCGGACTTATGGGTAAGTGTGGTCTATGAGCGGTCGGGTAAGTGAGCGGTCATATAGGTGAGCGACAAGGTAGGTGAGCGGTCAGGTTAGAGCGGCTTTGTCCTAAGGCGTCCTAGGTCTCAGAGCGTCATGGGTGTCAGAGCGTCTCGTCCCTTATCTATCATGAGGACGCTTTGTCAAGGCATGAACGCCTTGTGCGCTTTCCTCCATCCAAAGCCTTCCAAGCCACGTAGTCCATGAAGTTCCCAACTTAGTGGTACCGCCGATGTGTCGTCCTACACCAAGGCGACATGGGTCCACTAAGTATCTTACCATATTTCTTGTAGTCTTTGTCGTGATCATACTTATCTTGTCTTTCCTGCAATATTAGATCGCTAAATATAGATTATGACCCATGGTAAAAACAGGTCCAGAACACAAGCTTATATCATTGCATTGTGAGCTTTCTATTTTGTTTTAATTAAAACTCTTGTTCAAGATAAGCAAGCTAGATTACAAGATATTTGTTCACCAATGTGCCAATGTGCTCATGCACGGGTTCAGATTTTATAAAAACAAACAACAACCGTTGGGAAGAGTAGCTACAATCCTTGAGGGGATTAATCCACTACCTGTTGATAACGAGTAAACTGTCACATTAGTCTCATCGGCTACAAAAGTGTCATGTTCAGTTGCACCAGTTTCATGTTCAGCTGCATCAGTGCCATGTTTTGAAGTGTGCATATTTTGAAGTGTCCGACTTCAAAACATGGGACTGGGTTTCATGGTCAGCTGCATCAGTGTCATATTTTGAAGTGTGCAAACATGAGACTGGTGCAGCTGAACATGGCACTGATGTAGCGGATAGGACTTACAGGATAGTTTAGTCCGTTATAAGTGCACGGGGACGCAAAAACGACGTCGTTCAAGGCCCTCAGTCAGCCACGTTATCACTTCGTTAACGTCGGTTGACAGGGGTTAAAGGCAGGGACTAATGTGAATGACTTTTTACAAAGTCAGGGACCTAAAAATATTTTTGCTAATTTCAGGGACTAAAGTGAAAGTGCTGTGTAAATTCAGGGACCAAAATGACAATTTACTCTGTTGATAACTAATAGACTTATTTATAATTTTCATTTTTATGATATGGGTTGTTTTGGAATTTATCCCTATTTTTTTAGTCCTTATTCTTTTATTTCGTTTTGATTTCAGTACTTGATGGAAAATTATGATGTAACCTAGCCAAAGCCATATCAATATTCATGGGGGAGTTCAACAAAAAAATAAAATACTCCCTCCGGTCCTATTCATAAGACCCTTTTGGGATTTTTATTTTGGTCCTATTTATAAGACCCCTTTTCAATTTTCAATAGCATTTAATTACCTATTTCCACAAACACCCCTATAAAGTCAACACTTTTTAGAGTTCCAATAATAATTATAGGGGTAGTTTTGAAAAAGTATATCAAATTTTCACATTTCCAATGTCACTAACAAATTTATGCACTCTCCTTGATGGGAGTGAAAAACCCCTAAAGGATCTTATAAATAGGACCGGAGGGATTAATAATATTCATCAGGGATATGAATAAAAAAAATCTTACATTTGAAATCAAGATTCTTTTTATTAAAAAAAACAAAAAAAGAAACATATCCCACCGTTAAGGGTCAAAATCCATTTCTTCTTTCCCATTTTCCATTTCTCCATATTCGAAAGCATAATTCAACCTCATCAAAACCATTATAACGAACTCTTGAGCGCCATTGTTGAGTTTGTCACTGTATTCACAGTCTTTCGCATAATGTACAATAATCACAATATTATTTTGTAAAAATGGGTGAAAGGTTGACCATGATAATAGAGTGGTAATGGTAGAATTTAATGTTTTCATGAGACTTTTTTTTCCAATTTTTTTTAAGATGTGAATCTTGCGCTCGATCTTCAAAATTCAAGTTTTTTTTATTTGGCTTAATTATATAATTGATCCTTTATTTTATTTATTAAATTCACTTTGATCCTTTTTCTTTTCTTTTTGCAATTTACTAATCCTTCTATCCATGTCTGTTTAAAACTTAACAGAGACTCTCTTCTTCCGCACAGTCTTCATCTTCTTCCCTGCGACCCCCTCTTCACTGTTCTTAAAAAATAAAAAAATCGATCTCTCATCAATCAATTCATCTTTAATGTGCAACAAGTCTCTCTCAGCTCTCTGAGAATGAATCTCTCCTTCTTCTCTTAATCCTTGGTCACTAACACTCCTTCCTGAGAAATTATTCATTTTGCCTTATGCTTCTACTAATACTAACATAACACCATATAAATATATAATAAATACAAAACGCCACCAAGATATATATAAATGGTTATTAAATAATAAAAAGAAACTGAAAGAAAAAAAAACAAAAGATAGTAGAAACAAAAAGACTCCAGCAAACAAAAACATTTGATTGTAAATATCAAATTGAATTGTATCACTTCTGACACAAGATTGTGATAAGTTCAATTTCAAAAAGGGTAGTAGCAGATCTACATTAAAAAAATGGATGGGGTCCAAAAAATTAAGCTAATTTTAATTTGATATGATTATATATGTGCCCAATTTAATTTAATTTAATTTAATTTATTAATTATTAATATACCTTGTGGTTTGCAATGAGGTGGATCTTCAAAGAGAGAAAGAGAAAGTTGTTTGTAAGCAAGGCCAATATCAAATAGGATCAACCCTGATGAAGGGTCAGCGGTTGATGTTGTGGTCAGGGGTAAAAAAGAGGAGTTTTTCTTTTTGAACCCCATGACTTGCTCAATGGCCCCCATTTTGAAGTGTTCAGACGGAACTGCCCTCGATATACCGACTCATACAAGTCGGGAACTAGTTCCGCCTTAAACTAGGCGGTAAACAATTCATTAATGGAACCAACTGTCTAAAGGCGGAACTATTCCCGCTTTGTTTAAGTCGGGGGTATTTCTTTATTTCCGCTTTGTTAGAGGCGGAATAAGTTAAGAATTTATAAAAATTCCAAAATTACCCCTACACGAACGGTTAACATTCCAATTCATTTGAATACCCCGTTCCATTCTCCCTCTCATTCCTTCAACTCTCTGATCACTCTCTAACCCCTTCAACTCCCTCTCAATCTCGGTCTCCTCTCTGCTTTGAACCAAGCTTTCAATCTCTTCTCCGTTTCTCACGTAAGTATTCTTCATTCTCTCCCTCTCAATCTCGGTCTTCTCTTCTCTGTTTCTCACTCCCACCACTCTCTTCTCTGTGTTTGTTTGATGGGTTATGGGGTTATGGGGTTATGGGTTTTTGTTGTTTGATTATGAGTACTCTTTGATTATTGTATTGTTATGTGTTTGTTTCTTTTTCGTACATTGTGTTTCTTGCCTTGATTTCCTGCGTTTCTTGTTGCATGCTGTTTGCTGCTACTCCAGAGCCACCGACTCATGGTTGGCGGAGATTCTCCCGATTTCAGATAGGCGGTATAACTCCCGCCTAGGTGTGGGCGGTAGAATTGCCGCCACCCTAAAGGCGGTATAGGATTACCGACACCCTAAAGTCGGTAGGTATTATTATTATTATTATTATTATTATTATTATTATTATTATTATTATTGCATTAGTTATTATTAGAGTAGTAATTTTTTTATCATTTTGTTGATTAGTATTAATGTACTGATTTGATTAGAATAGTGATATATAGATTAGTATAAATTTAGAGTAGTATTATTGCATTAGTTAATATTAGAGTAGTAATATTTTTTGTTGATTAGTTATTAAAATTAATTACTATAATGGCTAATATTAGTGATATATAGATACTAATAAATGAATTGAGTTAATTAGTATATTATTTTGTTTTTTTTATGGTGATTAGTTATAGTTATTAAATTAGTATTAATGTATTGATTTGATTAGAATAGTGGTATATATAGAATGAATTGATTTAATTAGTATATTATAATTTTTTTATATTTGTTATTAGATTAGTATTAATCAATAAATTTAATTGCTAATATTATTATGTTATATAGCTTAGTATAAATGAATTGATTAAATTAGTACATTATTTCGTTTTTTTATTTTGGTGATTAGTTATTAGATTTGTATTTGTGAATAAATTTAATTGCTAATATTATTATATAATAGCTTAGTATAAATGAATTGATTTAATTAATATATTATTTTGTTTTTTTATTTTGCTGATTAGTTATTAGATTAGTATTAGTGAATAAATTTAATTGCTAATATTATTATTATTATATAGCTTAGTATAAATGAATTGATTTAATTAGTATATTATTTTGTTTTTTTATGTATTGATTAGTTATTAATCTATTGATTTAATTGTTTTTCAGGTATGGCGAGGTGCAAGAACACCATTAGGAGTGCATCGCCGCAGACAGTTTATCCCGATAACCGTGGGATGCTGCCACCCGGTGCTACTCGCGCGGGGAGAGAGGCACCGAGCGCGTCGGGTAGGAAGCGGAAGGCAAGGGAGCTTGAGGCGTCGTCGTCACAGCCACCTGTAGATCCACCATTAGTAGGCGATCCTACACCACCACCATCACCATCTGATGACCACTCTGCACCGCAGGCATCACTAGCAGCAGCAGTAGACCAGTCCGCACTGCCACCGCCACCATCAGCAGATCAGTCCGCACCATAGCCACCATCGTCGCCACTACCCTCATTTGAGGAGCCTACACCACCACCACCACTCTCAGCAGACGAGCCTGCACCACCACCACCACTACCCTCAACAGACGAGATTGCACCACCACCACCACTACCCTCAGCAGACGAGCCTGCACCACCACCACCACCCTCAGTTGACGGGCCTACACCACCACTACCACTCTCCTTAGTTGACGAGCCTACACCACCACCACCACCATCAGCCTCTGTAGTGCTACCTACACCACAGTCAGCACTGCCATCAGCAGACGATGATTCATCTGATTCTTCTGATTCATCTTCTGACGACTCGTCATCATCCGATGAGCCAGTTGCTGTTGCACCACCATCATCAGATCCTTCGGTTGATTTATCCACGGAGTCATCATCATCATCATCCGATGATGATTCGACATCGTATGAGCAGGAGGGTCAGGGCCAGCAGGAGGGTCAGGACCAGCAGGAGGATCAGGCTCAGGAGGAGGAGGCTCAGGATCAGCAGGAGGATCAGTACCGGAAACCTGATCCCCAGGATTTGACGTTGTTGCCGTCTTATGCTTCCCATATAGCCCGTGAGATTTGGCAAGACAGAGTAAGTATTTAATATTACAAAACTAATTACTTTTTATTAATGAGTTAATATTATTATAATTATGTTTATTTTTTCTGATATCGTAATTATTATTATGTTTCCTTGATTATCTTTATTTTTCAGGAGCGTGGTGTTCTGGGTAGATGCACGTCACGACGATGGGTCTTGCCGTTGCTTGATGATCTGCCCCAGGAGGTGCTCCATGTAGTGCAGCAGTCCGGGCTGGCCTCGCTTGTGGGAGTATCATATGAGCAGGTGGACAAGCGGTTGCTGTCCTCATTTGCTGAGATATGGATCCCCGAGACGCACTCATTCCACCTGCCTGTTGGAGAGGTGACAGTCACATTAGATGACGTGTCATCGCTTTTACATATACCAGTCACGGGGAGCTTCATTCGCTGGAGCAGACCAAGGAAGGAGGATGCTATCATCCTTATGAGAGATTTTTTGGGTGTATCATACGCAGTGGTGGCGGTGTAGGTCCAGAAGACTCGTGGTGGATCAGTACGATTTTTTCGCTGCACGATGTTATCTACTGTACCTCGTCGGCAACACGCTCTTCTTAGATAAGGGCATGACGATCATGGGATGTCAGTACATCTTAGCCCTTGAGCACCTCGACAACGTGCATGAGTATGCGTGGGGTGCATGTGCCCTCGCCCACTTATACGATGAGCTTGATGACACTTGCAAGAGCAAGGGGAGGCAGCTCGGTGGATACATTACTATGCTACAGGTATATTTAAGTATTTAATTTTTTTTGTTTGATTTTTTTATTTTATTTAACTCATGATAACTAATGAAAGCATTTAAATGCAGGCTTGGATAAAGGAGTATTTTCCTTTTATAGGATCTGCCATCCCTCGTCAGGAGTACGAGGAACAACAACCCCGAGTTCTGAAGTGGGGGTTTGGGGTAGCATCTGGTCTGCAATCTGCCAACCTGCAAAGATACATACCAGTGAAAACAATGGCCAAACAGATTTATACAATAAGTATTCTTAATATAAATGATAAAATTACAATAACTACAAATGGATTATTAACAAATATTAATTACATTAATTAATATTATATCTAATTACATAACCATTTACAAATGTAACAACTCATGGAGTTGTAAGATCGACCGCACCATCAAAATATGTTTTTGGAAGTAATGATTTAAAAGCATTCAACCGATCTCCTAGCTTATCCGACCATTCACATGCAGTAGGCCAAAAGGATCGATACCAAGTTGAATATACCAGAGGCAACGGACTGTTATCTCGCAATATAATGTGCACCCAATGCTCATTATCAATGTTACCAACGGCCCATACACGAGGTGTTGACGTCGGGTTTGTTCTATATGGGAGAAAGGTTTGACAGTTCCCAATATTTGCCGATTGAGAGGTTATTGACACAAAAGCTACATTGTACTTTGACGCAATGGCATGACCCATATCCGGTAATCTCAACCACTTCTTTTTTGAAACTCCGCCAACATTGTCTACATGCAAATCATCTAGGCACTCGTTGTATAGCTTGATGCCCAATAACTCTATGTAAAGATCCTTATACTTCGTCATCTCTTTTATCAAATCATGGCGCACCGACATCCAACTGTGTTGATCTCCAAATAGATGCATAGATATGGCCCGGAAACCGCAGTTCCCATCACCACCAACATCATGTATGGATTGGATAAGTTCTTGTAGTGCCGTGGGGGCCAAGAACCCATGAGTTGGAATTCCTCCCACAATGGTAATGGATCTGGATCAACCTCTTCATTGTCTTCTGTTTTATCTGGTTCAACTTGTCCACAATCAAACATTGATAACTTCTTCCAGTGAACATGAATTGCACTCAGAGGAATACATTGGCCTATCTTCTTGTAACCAGCAAGCTCGCAACAGCAGGGTAATCCATGGGTGGTTCGGATTCGGCAGGCACAACCATCACCACCAATACTTTGCACCTCTCTATGTATCATAATCAAAGCTTCTCAAGACACCGCATATCGCAACTCTGAGTAGAAAGGTATGTTCATCACATGATCAACCCTTGTAATGCTCTTCTGAAACGAGTCCACGATGTCACGATGCTGGCATATCAGCATACTGTGCATGGCATCAAAACAAGTAGCTAAATCTCTGAAGCTATCAGCCAACATCCTCTTGAATGTAGAATGCGCACTCTCAAACCTGTTTTACAATTCAACAATAATACATAAGAAAAGGTCTAAATTAAAACAACCATGTCTATTAAAGTCACATAAATTAGTATATGTAATTATACCTGTTTGTCGTTGTGTTGCCAAGGTGCATATGCTGGTTTACCCAAGCATCCACAAATTTTTCCTTGTTGTGATTGAGGTATGTCCTCTCAACATAATCAAGCAATGCACCACACCCGGGCCCGACTTCCTTGCATACACTCTTGAATGCATTGAGATATGCTTCATACTCATCTATGCTCTTGCAGTGGACGACATCCATCCATGCTTTCATCACTTTGCCGGTTTTTGCAGTGTCCTGGAAATAGATTTTAAACTTTCCCTTGACATTGCATTTCACATGAAACTGACAAAGATGATGTGTCGATGTAGGAAACACATCACCAATAGCTCTCACGAGAGCTCCATCAAAGTCAGTCACAATAAGCATGGGAAATTGCCGAGGGTCAGAAAACAATGCCCTAAACTGCTTCAATGCCCACACGAAGCTGTCATAATTCTCGGATGACATGAAAGAAAAGGCAGCCGAGAATGTTTTACATGTTGATGTCTGACCACAATCTCAAGCAACGACACTCTATAACGGTTTGTCTTGTACGTGTTGTCCATTACTAGCACAAGACTGAAGTTGCGGACTAGAGCAATGCTGTCAGGATGAGCCCAAAAGATATCCTTAACCACATCAGAATCTGGCAAAGTCCTGTAAGCATACCGGTATCCTTCCCTCGCCAAACATAGCAACAGATGCTGCATCTGTGTACGCGGGTGTCTCACCTCTTTTTTGTATCGGCCACGAACATTGTATATTTGCTTCATCGTCGTCACATTCCCAGGGTATCGTTCTTGAAGGGTAATCATTATCTTCTTCGGTCTCACACCATTCTTCGTCAAGTCAACAACAAGAGCGTGTTGTTCTTCAGTTAGCCTTCCAGAGAATGGATGACCAACTAATGACTCGTATCCCTTATGGTTATGGAAACCACATTTGACCTTTAAATTCCACCTATCATCAGTACGACTCCGCTTTGCATACAATCTGAATGGGCAATTGATTTTCTTACTCCCTGTCTCATATTTAAGGACTATCTTGGTACGCTTGTAAACACCACTTTGCTCACACGCAAATATAATCCTTTGCCGCTTACTTTTGCCTAGTCCTAAATCAGATTTCAATACTTTCAAGACAAACCCTAGATTATATCCGACTCCGCGCACCCAATCAATAAGCTCATCACGATTCTTAAACATTTATTTCGTGCAAAACGATGTGCTAAAATCGGGAAACTCTGTCTTTGGAACCTTCTCATGCATAGGGTCTTCGACATCTATCACCATTGTATCTGCATGCAAGGTTAATTTACGTTATTACCAATTCATGCATTAAAACAGGGCTCTGTTACTATTTCCGCCTATAACAAGTCGGGAATATATCCGACTCAGGGTTGGCGGATAATTTACTGACTCAGGGTTGGCGGGAGTATTAATGGCAGCCATTACTGCTCCATTAATGGAGTGCCACCATTCACAAGGCAAAAAATACACAGAGATAGATATATATTCAATGAAACTATAACCTAACATAACAATGGTATAAACTCTTTCAAATAATATTATTTAAACCAAAAAATAAGGTTTTCAAATACCTTAAATGAGATATATTCTTGTGCAAAGATTTCCCAATGTTGCTCCAATGCTTGGCTTAAAGTTGCTTCACTGGGGACCTCTTCAAATGCACAACTCAGGACCTTTTTTTTCTTATTTTTTTCCTCTGTATTTGCTTCACGTATTCTCTCCGTAGCTTATGAGAGAAGAAATGAAGTTGTTGCTTTTGTTTTGTTAGTCACTGAACGGAGGGGCAGTTTGGGAATTTAACAATTTTTAAAATTATTTCGCCTCTAACATGGCGGAAGTTCAAATTTACTACTGCCTTTAACTAAGCGGTAAAATTTCCGCCTAACATAGTCGGTTCATTTAATCTATTTTTTACCGCCTACTACTAGGCGGAAGATTGTCCCGCCTTGTATAAGTCGGTACATTAAAGGGCAATAACGTCAGCGCAATGTCCAATGGGGGCCAAAGAGTAAACACAGGGGTTCAAAAAGAAAAACTCAAAAAAGAGTGAGGGGGTTGCATGGAAGAAGATGAAGAAAGTGGGGAAGAAGAGAGAGGAAGTTGTTTTTGGTGATAAAGAAGAAGAAAGGGAGAAGAGGGGAAATGGATTCTCTAACTTCAAATTGGTGTAACTTCAATGACTTCATACCACATTTGGAAATAATTTGTTTTATTTAATTAATTAAACAAAATATAAAAATTAAGAGGGAGAATATTATTTCTAAATATGGTATGAACTCATTGAAGTTAGGATAATTGAAGTTAGAGAATCCAAGGGTCTGTTTGGCAAAACTAACTTATAGCTGTGAGCTTGTAGCTGATAGCTGTGAGCTTATAGTTGATAGTTGTGAACCTAGCTTATAGCTGTGAGATTGTAGCTGTGAGCTTATAACTGTATAGCTAGCTTATTGAACTAGAGCTGTTTGGCAAAACTAGCTGTGAAACTAATTTAAACATGTTAAATGACTGAAAAGTACATATAGAATAATAATTAATATTGACATTCATGTTTCAATGACGATAATACTACACGAGTAGCTTCTATAGAAAGACATATACTTCATTCATATAGATATAAATGATAAAAAAAATTATAACATTCATAATAATTATTACTAAGAGCATCCACACCGGGTAGTTCTAAAAATTTTAGTAACAATCCCTAATGAAAAGCACCGGTGTGGAGATGCACTTTTTTGTCTCTAATTAGCATCTGTCCCAATTTAGAGACAAAGAAAAAGTAAAAAGTGTGGGGTAGGAAAAAATATATTAGTGAGTGATAGTTTTTATTTATTGTAAAATATTAAGAGTGTAGGGTAATATGTGGGAAAAAAGTTGTAAAATATTAAGAACAAAAGTGAGTTCATGGGTGTGAAGAAAAAATGTGTTTGTCCCTAAAAATGTAGGAAAGTGTGAAGAATAATAAAATAAAGCGTGGAGTCCATTTAGGGACAAAAAACCCGTTCACGGGTGCTGATGCTCTAAGTACTACTACACTTTAAACATTTTTATTATTTTTATAAAAATGTCACGGTATCTTTATTAACAATGACACGAAAGAAGGACAAAACTTTTAGCCTATTGATTGGACACACCACCATCACAAAATCACACAAATTCAATCTGAACCAATTTCACAAAATCAAAAAAAAAATGAGGATAACAAAAAAGTGAAAGAGAAATTTGATGATCAATGTTGAAATAAATATCACATACATTTATGTCTCCTGAATCAATAGTTAAATATAGGATTTCTTTATGAGTGGTTTTGGTGTGTTGCGTACAGATATTGAATATATAGAAGGATTCTAGGTTTTTGAGTTTGAGGGAAAAAAGTAAAAAATTTGGGGGGTAATATTAATTTGGGCCAGAATAAATAATAATATAATTTAATAAAAAAGGGTAAAATTGAAATATGAATTATTGAAAGCTCTTATTTTTTTTCTCAAAGCTACCTGATGTAGCTTTATAAAAGCTAGCTTTCAAAAGCTATAAGCTTCCTTTTTGAAAGTTATAAGCTTCTTTTATTTTTTGTTCACCAAACAGCTCTTGTAGCTTATTGATCAAATCAACAAGCTAAAAGCTACTAGATAAGCTATAAGCTTGTCATACCAAACACACTCCAAATCCGAGAAGAGGATAGGGAGACTACCCACAAAAATATGGACAGGTCATTTATTTCCGTTAAGTTTTAACGGATATGGATGGAAGGATACATGTGAACTTTTTAAAAAAGATAAAGGATTAGTAAATTGAAAAAAACAAAAAACAGGATGAAAATGAATCTATTAAATAAGATAAAGGACTGGAACCTTTTTATTTTTGGTCCCTAATATCGGATATTCTTGACATTTTTGTATCGAAGTTAATGATGAAATCTAAAACAAAATAAAAACATAGGAATTAAAAAAAAATAAGGTCAAATTTTAGAATGATTATTTTTTTAAGAACCAAAATCATAAATAAGGCTAACTAATGATGTGGAGGAGGATACCTTCGCTAAAAAGTTCAAGTATTCTCCAAAGTGAAATCAAGTGTAAATGTATTCATCTCACACACCACAATATTTCATATTTTTACCTTGGCAAGACGATAACAATGCTATCTATCTCTAGTCTTTACCGGAATCTTGGCATTGCAATCACAACAAATTAATGACTAAGAACATAAATATACAAAAGATTGAAGCACGTAATAACACTAAAGTTGTGTCGGCCATATATTTAAAAAGAGATTCAATTATTAAAAGTGCAATTCTCATTTATGTTAATAGCATTGCCCTTTATATCTTTAGACCCTGGTGTGGGGTTGATAAAAGCCTCCATACACAGTCGTGTTCAAATAACATTTGGTACTAGTGTAAATGGTGTGGACATGGATGTTCAATTTCCTTCAATTGTTATATTAGTAAAGATAAAGAATACTGATCTTTCCCTTTCAACAAAATTTAAAAAAGAGAATAAAAGATTTACATAATTAATATAAGATCTCATCTCATATATGATAGATATGAATATGCATACCTACAGAGTGACTAAACCAAAACTGAATTGCACTATTAAATATTGTGTTAATATCCATCATGGTTTGGTGTAAAGTAAGGAAACCTTTTTTCATGCTTGTTTTCACATACTACTACTTGTGTTTGTGGTGCTGGATTAGTTCTATTCATGTTAAAGCTGCAAATGACACTATGAAGCCAGGTGATTCACTGAGTAGCTCAGATGAGCTATGTTCTCAAAACGGTACATATTGCATTGCATTTAACGGACCATTTGCAGCTGGCCTCATTTACTTGACCATATATTCCAATATGACAGATAATTGGAGAGTGTGGATTGCTAATAGAAATCAACCTGTTGTCTACTTCAACAACTCCGCCTTTAATATATTATTGGAATTGGACTACTCTGGTGCACTCAAGATAGAATCCCAAGATAGGGAACCAATAATCCTCTACTCACCACCACCTCCTCCTCCTCAAGCTGCAGGCAACAACAACACTGTTGTGGCCACCATAAAGGAGACAGGAAACTTTGTGGTGCAACAACTGAACCCTGATGGATCCGTCAACAGTGTGCTGTGGCAAAGTTTTGATCATCCCACCGATTCTTTGCTCCCTGGAATGAAGTTAGGTATTGTGAATCACAAAACTGGTCATAATTTGTCGTTGGTTTCATGGTTGGCTGGAACATATCCAGCTCCTGGTCCTTTCAGCCTAGAATGGGAGCCCAATGAACTTGAATTGATCATCAGGCGAAGAGGGCAAGAGATTTGGAGAAGTGGAAAACTAAGAGACAATAAGTTTGAACATATTTCAGAGGATTCCCACCGCGTATATTACACTATTGTCTCAAATGAGGATGAAGACACCTTCACAATAGCGACTTCGATTAAAGAGCGAACAAGATGGGTGATAATGGAAACTGGGCAGTTAGTAGGTTTGAAAGGAACTTGGATCGCAAGGGCAGATTTGTGTTATGGGTATAATACTGATGGAGGGTGCCAGAGATGGGAGATACCTACTTGCAGGTACCCTGGTGACGTATTTGAGAAGCAAACAGGTTCTCTTAATTTTTCAGGTAATGGTATAAGTTATGAAACAAATACTACAAGTTATGGCATAGGTGATTGCCAGGCTATATGCTGGAGCAACTGCAGCTGCACTGGATTTATGTCATTGACCGATTATGATACTGGATGCATTTACTTTTCTGGGAAATCATTGGATGGTGTTACTTTAAACGATACTGGCCGAATGTTTTACAAGCTGGTGAAGAAACCCCCCCAGCCGGTGAAGAAACCCCAGCACAGAGGTATGTTAGTTTAATCAATTTCGTTTTATAACTTCCTTCTTCATTTATATATTTTTATTATTTCTATGAAGCATGAAATCACTTCAAAAATTTTGATGGAGTTTTGTGGCGTACATGATCATGCTCCATCCTTTTGATATCTACGAAGAAAGCTACTAGTCATGGAATTAGAGGCTCGCACCGGTGCATGCCTTCTTTTTGAGGTTTTTTTAAAATTTAATTAATTAAAAAATATTTTATGCGTTTTTTTTTTACCGATATGAAGTGATTTTTATAATTTGGATTTATTTTTTTCTTTTACTCTGTGTTCTTAAAAAACTGTACTGAATAAAACTGTATTCAAAATTTACATATTCTAATAGATCTGTATACGAACTTTTATTAAAACATATTCTAAATAAATCTGTATTAAAAAAAATAAAAATCAAAAATAAAATTTTCACATGCACCGATGCATGTTATCTATTAACATGCACCGGAGCCTTCCCCATTATGGAAGCACATACAACAGTGTATTGTTGTAAAATAAATCAAAGTAAAGTTGGCAGAATTTATAATTAAAAATATCTAGTGTATACATTTTATCCAGGTATGAAAATGTGGATATGGATAAGCGTTGTAGTTGCAACTGTTCTGCTTGCAATCTGTTCTTCCACTCTATGCCTAGCTATAAACAAAAGAAAACATGTACTTAAAGGTAGTAAGATACTTCAATAACATTGCATTACATACTTTATTGAGCAAGATAGATCCCTATCTTTGATTCTCAATCTTTATCTTCCTCATTTTCATGTAAACAGATAAGAGAAGAAAAATAATGAAAACTGGAATCCAAGATTCAACTGCTTTCGATGAATCTACTAGTATAGAGGATTTTGAAGATGACTTAAACAAGGGCCATGATTTCAAAGTGTTTAGCTATGCATCAATCATGGAGGCCACAAGCAATTTTTCTTCTGAAAACAAGTTAGGACAGGGAGGTTTCGGACCTGTTTACAAGGTGACTTGGAACCATTTATATCCTGCATCATTGATTTTTTTTTCCTTTTGTTCTTTTAAAGGGTTAATCAACCGTCAATTATCACTTCAGGGAATTTTGACGACAGGGCAAGAAGTTGCCGTGAAAAGACTTTCAAAAACTTCTGGACAAGGAATTGTTGAGTTTAAAAATGAATTAAAGCTCATATGTGAACTTCAACACGTCAATCTTGTACAGCTACTTGGGTGCTGCATTCAAGAACACGAGAGGATGCTAATTTATGAGTATATGCCAAATAAAAGTTTGGATTTTTTCCTATTCGGTGAGGAATATTTGCTATTTATTTTACGAATATTTTGGACAACAACAACAACAATAATAATAATAATAACAACAACAAAATAAAAACTATTCTTTTCATAACTCCCAAATGCTTGAACTTGTTGCTGCAAACCAGAGCAGAAGCAGGGAAAATCTTTATTTTCTAATGATTTACTTCATTGACATATGTTTTTCTAATAACTTGAATCATTACTTATGGTTAACTACATATATATCATGTTAAGTAACCAATAAACATATATATATATATATATATATATATATAAGGTAGGAGAATATATTTTTCTTTTTTGTTTTTATTACTCTCAAATTATATATATTACTTAACAATATCTTTTCATTGTGTAAAGATAATATCGGAAGCAAGTTTCTAAATTGGCAAAAGCGCATCAACATAATAGAAGGAATTTGTCAAGGATTACTTTATCTTCATAACTACTCGAGACTCAAAATTATTCATAGAGATTTGAAGGCTAGTAACATACTTCTTGATGACAATATGAACCCAAAAATATCTGATTTCGGTATGGCGAGGATGTTTACGCAGCAGGAATCCACGATAAATACAAAGAGGATTGTTGGTACATAGTAAGTAAGCTAAACTCTCTTGTTATAGAAGTGGTTGATGAATATGTGGACAAAGTTATTTTTTGTGGTCATAATGATTATTTCTTGCAGCGGTTACATGGCTCCAGAATATGCCATGGAAGGTATTTTCTCTACAAAGTCTGATGTTTATAGCTTTGGAGTATTGCTTCTAGAAATTGTTAGTGGACGAAGAAATAATAGCTTCTATGATGCAGACCATCCTCTCAATCTAGTAGGACATGTATGTCAAATTAGTCTTACTGAATTCTTTTTTATATTATTTCTTATGTCTAATTTAACTAAAATAATTAATAGGCATGGGAGTTATGGAACAAGGGTGAAAGCCTAAAGTTAATGGATCCCTCATTAAATGACACTTTTGTTCAAGATGAAGTGCAAAGATGCATTCATGTTGGTCTCTTATGCGTAGAACATTATGCAAAAGATCGACCAAATATGTTGGACATTGTATCAATAATAACAAACAAAAGTGCAGCAGTTACCATGCCTAGAGGTCCAGCATTCTATGTTGGAAGACAGACCTTTGAGGGGGAAATGTTTTCTAAATCTGCGGAGTTCGATATTGATTCTACAAAAGAAATTTCTACTTCCACCGAAGTAGAAGCAAAGTAAATATGATGTTTACTAATTATTTCTTCATGGCACAAATGTAATGTACATGTCAAATCATTTTGTTTACTTTTGATGTGTAATAAATTCCACATTGCTCAATCCTTTTTAATTTTAACCATTTATATATTACCACATTTATCCTTATATATATATGATCCTTTTGATAGATTTCATGTTCATTAAGAAAGTTGATTAATTTAGTTAATAATATTGAAAATGTGAATATTTAATAAATATTTTCAAAAGTACCATTATTAATAGTATTAGGAATTTAAAAAGTATTAAGTTAATAAAGGTGTTTATGGAAAAAAGTAATTAATTATCAAAAAAATTGGTATAGGATCTTATAAATAGGAATATAGGTGGGTTAGGTTTTTAAGTAATGAACTTGTGGTGCGCATTGTACGTGCCACCATCCGAGCCGGGCATGGCTAATCGAGTCCCTTTTTGCAAAACTAACTCCTTTTTTATTTTGCACATATTTTAATACAGTCATTTCAGATTTTTTACCAACATTATAAGGCCATTATAGAGTAATGAATTAATCGTGCGATAGAAACCGTTTTATAGGGTTTATGGCACATAACCACACTTTATTTTTTGGCCAGTTGGGGTTACAAAAATGGTCACCATGTGTAGTGTCATATGATTATGGAAAATCAAATAACCAAATACAGATAACATTTCTTTCTTTTCATTGAGCAACCAAACTTAGTGAGATTTCATGCTCTTTTTTAACCTTGAGTGCACGAATAAGAACTATTGTACTAATCTTAAAAACAAAACTGATTGATCTATCAATCTTGCTTTTTAAAAATAGTGTTATTTCCCACGACACAATCATGACCATCGCCCTATTTTCTGCAATTATGTTCCTCACCTAACTGCTAACTCTATTCAGATTGAAGAAAATCCAAAACATCTCATTGAAAAGAATGTAGTGCCAATTTTATTAGCACCCTTAGACGTGGCATCTAGTATTTGGCACATCAAAATATCTCATCCTACATATGCGCCCAGCACTTTGGGGATGCACATAGAATCGGCAAAATTTAGTCCAAACATAACAAGAAAATATTAATTGAAAAATAGACCATCTTCATCTCGATTACTCCTCTATTCTTATTTATCCCTTTTTTTTTTAAATTTTTTTATTAAGGGTATCTTCCTTCAACCGATAGTCAAAAACTAATCTCCTCCTTGGAAACATAGTGATTACCGAATTGGATTTTGCCTTCATCAACAAAGTATTTACCATACCCACAACAAGGATCGAATCTCTAACACCATGCTTAAGGATCTATTAACTATGTTGGACTTTGTTGATTTCTTATTTTATTTTTATGTCACACTTAACCAAAACATACGGACTAAGTTAGGTAGTTAATACTTTGTTTTCGAAAAAAAAATATTTCAATCTTACACTTCTATCCATTTTACTTTCATAGTAGCACTACTTCTTTTATGGAGAATCAAACTTGGTTAATTAAAACACTCATTCAATAAAATTAGGTTAATAATACTGCTTCAGTTCTTGTAACTTCTAATAACTTTTAAACACAACTTTTGAACTTTAATTTATCAAGATACAAAAGTACATTATAGTATTACAAAACAAACAAGATAAATCACACAATAAAAATAATATTATAATAAATTAAATTAAATTAATATTTTTGAAATAAAAATAAATAACAAATTTTACAACATAGTTGAATACTGAGCCAACAATGCTAAAAAAAACTGCAGAAGCATGTGATAGATACGTTAATATATGATCATATTACTACAGGAAAGAGAGACAATGTTAGTTATACTATAAACATCAAAGGTTAACTTGGCCTAAATCTATTTTCCGAATGTTATCTGAAGTTGCATGAATGTTTACAAATGTTTAAAGATTCAGTTAAAATTGCATGACTTTCTTTAATTTTGTTATTATCCTTCCTTCAGTTGACACAATGAAGGGTCTAGTGTTGTGTATGAACAAAATTAATTTTATAGCCTGATAAGGAAGCTGAGATAGAAACAAGAAGGATATAATTGAAAATTTGTTTCCCCTCTAAACCATACCCTTGAAAATCACCACCACCACATTGTAATCTGTACAAGACTTGTCCATGGGCAACTTTTTTTTAATGTCTTTTTAGGGAACCGGTATCTATCAGAGGCAGAGCTCCTGCATATTGTAGGGGAAGATAAATGACAGTGAACCAAGCAAAAGCTTATATCATTGTATTGTGAGCTAACTATTTTGTTGTAATTAAAACTCTTGTTCACCCTCAAGGTCAATCTTACATTATCAACAAGCTTATGATCCAGCGATAAGCAAGCTAGATTACAAGATATTTGTTCACCAATGTGCCAATGTGCTCATGCACGGGTTCAGATTTTTTGAGGGGATTAATCTCTTGAGAATCAGAGTGTTCTGGACAGGAAAAAAGAAAATAAATTATATTGGGCCTCAGTCCATTAGGAGGCTAAAAGGCCAGGACTAATGATAAGCCCAAGGAATAGAGGAGGTAACGAATTGAGGAACCAGATCAGAAGGAATCCTCCCCTTACAACCAAACCAGGATGAAAAGCGTCCCCTGCCTCCAGTACCTCTTTCCAACGAGGAAGCTGAACGAAGGAGCAGAGGCCCCCAACATTGAGCCTTGTGCCAGTCACTCAAAGTCACCATATATGAAAGCTTCATCATTTCACTCAATGCCAAATAAAGGAAGATGCTAATCTCTTTGTTTAAAGAAAGGCTAATGACACGGACCAATGGGCAATACATAAATAATGCAATAACCAGGAGGTTAAGGAGTGGAGAAACTTGGAGATTAAGCTAAGGATGAAATATAAAAAGGGGTTAAGGCAAGAAAGGAAGGGGAAGAACAACAGAGAGTTAAGAAAAGCAATAGAAAAGCATACACAACGACTCCAGAAAAGAGAAAGGGTGGAGGGAGATAAAAGAAAGGCGTCCCCCTGTTTTCCTTTCCTTTTCTTGCTAAGTTACACCCCCCTTATGTAAAGATCCCCACCTTATACAAATATTGACAAAAGTAATCAAAAGAGGTCATCTACTTCACAAAGTTTACGAACCCAAATTGTATTTTTGCATTCTATCGTTTCATTGCAAAAATATAATTTTCCTGGCAGAAACAGTTGGCGCCGTTGCCGGGGAAGTAATGGTTTCTACGCTTGACAACTTGGAGGACGTTCAGAGGACGGAGCAAGAAAACGATGGTGTAAGAACTGCTATGGGAGGAGGCAACGAGGTGCTGTGTAACACAGCGGCAAGAAGACTGATTTTCAGCCCTGAGAACGATCAGGAAGAGCCGGTCTCAAACGTCCCAAGGGAGGAGTTGGTGCAAACAGAGAAAGACTCCTCAGGAAAAGGAGTACAGGTAGCTCTGGAGGCCACTGTCCTCAACAACATTATAGCTAATCAAAATGCTTTGGCGGAACTGATAGCAAGTTACAAGAGCCAAAATGCCAAGGCAAAAGAAGAAGCTGAAGCACTAAAAATCAAAACTAGACTGGAAGAAGAAGCCAGGAAAGAAGAGGAGGACGCCTGGGAAAAGGCGCAGGCGGAACTGGACACCCATGACGCGGAAGGCATGAAGGACGCCTTGGTGACACAAGCAGAACTGAAACGAATGTTGCAGGCACACAGAGAGGGAGGCGCCCCAGTAGTTGATCTGGACCCACCTTTCATGGCGGAGATAGTCACGTATCGATACCCCCGTGGGTACACGACACCTACATTCCGAAAGTTCGATGGAAGTGGGAGTGCAAGGGAGCACTTGATGACGTATGTGGATGACTTGGGAATCCACAGCTCGGACTTACGCTTAAGAGTAAGGGAATTCTCAAAGTCCCTCACAGGGCGTGCTTTTACTTGGTATTCCAAATTACGTCCTGCGTCCATTAGGAGTTGGGAACAAATGGCTACAGAATTTTGTAATAAGTTCCTTGAAGAAGAAGCTGCCATTCATGTGATGGACCTAGGGAGAGTCAGACAAAGAATGGGAGAAGGGCTGGTACAGTTCATAAAGAGGTACCGAGACAAAGCGCTCAGCTGTAGGGAGATGCTCCCCGAGGCGGATTTGGTATATGGGTGCATTAAGAGTGTAGAAGATGGGTCACAAATATTCTTGGCTTTGAGCAAGATTACTACATTTGCTGAACTGCTGGCTAGAGCACTGGACGTGACGGAAGCAATGCGAAAACAAGGGAAAAGGACCAGAGAGCAGGCTGCCTTTGATGTCAATGCAGTAGATGACAAGAGAGGAAGGAATTATAGAACCGCCCAGTGGAATTATGAGAAGCGAGATCCCCCACCAACATTACCCATTCCAAGGGAGCTCACGTACCAACTGGTGGAGGAATGGCTGAAGGAGGGCATGCTAAAAGCAAGAACTGAAAGGCGCCCCTTGACACAGCAGGAATATGACAACCCAGCTTTCTGCATACTCCATCGACATAGGGGACATAGCACCATGGAATGTTATGTGATTAGGGGAATATTCCAGAAACAACTCGCAGCAGGGAAAGTGCTACTACCAGAGCAAGGGACAGAAGAGGGTGTGGGGACGCAACCTCTGCCAAGACACCAGGTAAATGTCATCTTATTAGGAGAGGGGAACCTGTTAGAAGAGCTTGAAGAAGAGGAGGTGCTGGAAGATGAGCTGAGGAGGGGCCTAACAAAGACCAGAGGCTTCAGAGCATTGTTTGACCAGCTAGGACTCGATACCAATGTAAGGGCAGAGGCGGCACAAGCTTTGGCAGATGTCATTGTAAGGAGGGGCGGAAATACCAGTGCAGCACACGCCCCACTCTCGAGGGTAGCAAGAGCACATGCTTCAGCCATCATGTTCAGGGAGCCTCAGCTACAATACCCTGGATACTGTCATAATAGGCCGCTGTTTGTAGAGGCAGTAATCGAAGGTGTCAAAGTAAGGCGTGCTCTAGTGGATAATGGTTCAGGAGTCAACATCGTCCCAACTTGTTGGAAACCAACAAGCGGCTCAATATAGTCTAGAGGGGATGAGACAGGATGTGAAGAATATTGCCATGGAGCATCGTTTGATGGATTACATGTCTGGATTATTTTCTCATCATTTTCCTCCTCCTCCACCTGATTCCTAGACCTGTGGATGCTGATGATGTTTGCTGTTGATTTCTGTTGCATGTTTCATTTGCATATTCTCTGTTTATGTTTCTGTTTCATGTTTCTGACTCTGTTGCTACTATGACTTTAGGACCTTGTGTATGGTCTAGTTTGTTTAGTTTTCGTTTTGATTATCTGCTATGATTTGCTGCATAGTGTGATGCTCTGATACTCTGTTTTATGGTGCTATATTCGTTGTTCGTTTATATTCGTTGTTTATATACGTTGAGGCACTATTGTGGTTTATTTTGGTATTGTCTTTATTGTTATATATTTTCTATACCATTGTGAACTACTTACCTTCAACTTTTGGCAAAGGACTTTTCTCAAAAATATTATCTTTTTAATGATGCCAAAAGGGGGAGAATATTTTGTTGATGTTGTTCTTGTAGGTTAAGTTTTATTATATTTTTTCCTAGATGTTTTACATTTAGGGGGAGTATGTTAAAACTTAGTGCTTAATTTGAAAGGAGGTTTGTCATCATCAAAAAGGGGGAGTTTGTAGGATTCTCATGTTTTGATGCTAACAATCTCTCTCCAAGCAACAACATTGGCAACAAGCAAGCTACACCACATGAAGATTAGAATTAGGATTTTTATTAATTCTATTTCAATGTAATCTTTATTTTATGCAATGCATCTCATTGGTGTGGGTAGCTTAGGTGATTTTAAGAATATTTAAATAATGTCTGATTAAGAGTGAAGATACTTTAAATCTTGATTAAATAGCTTGTGAAAATCATTTTAGAAAAACTTTGTTTTTATTCAGATTCTGATCAGTTTACTCGAGTAATGAGTATTGGTTCACTCGAGTAATTTATGTTCTGATAGGTTAATCGAGTAATGGTTTACACATCACTCGAGTAACTTAATCTGACATGTTTCACTCGAGTGACGTTGTTTGGTTTACTCGAGTAATTCAATCAGTGTTGGGAAAATTTTAAAAGGACTTAATTTTCTCTTTCAAAGAAAGAGACTTTCATTCTTACAATTTTCTAATACACTTTGAAAAGTAATTCAAGAGCTATTTTACATCTTTCAAGAGCTATCAAGATTCAACAAAGAACTTTTCATTCTTCACTCTATTTTCTATCATTGTTCAAATATTCTTGAGATCATATTTTTGTTCTTAGTGGTTGTTGAAGATTTGCAATTTGTGATTGCATCATTGAAGTTTCAACACAAGTGAAGAATCTCACAAGGAAGACTTTGAGGATCAAATCAAAGCAAGAAAAGAGGATTGGTTGGAAGCATCTTCAATCAATTAGCAAGGAAATCTAGAATACTCAAAAGGGGTAGATTAGATCAAAGTGTTTGGTACACACTTTGAGTTGGGTTTTAAGATAGGAGAACTAAGAATCTAGTTGCATCTTAAAACATTGTAAAATCTACATTTGAAGATTTCTAGTGAAGAATCTCTCTTGATTTAAGAGGGGACTGGAGTAGCTTTCAAGTGGGTGAAAGTGAACCAGGATAAATCCTTGTGTCTCTTTTATTTTCATTCCTTGTATTTCATTAATTCATTAACATTTGCATTTTTAGGTTAGAATTGGGGTTTTCTTAATTTTACTCAATTGATCTAAAATTGCATGTTAATATTACTTGAAATTGTTCATATTAATCATTCATAATTTGTTGAATCATCATAGCATTGTTATTCTTGAAGAACTCCATTGAAAACTAAGTTTTAAATTGAATTTTACCCAGTTTACTCGAGTAAAGTTCTTGTCACTCGAGTAATCTGCTTTCAGTTTATAAACATTACTCGAGTAGGTTTTCTGTTACTCGAGTGATTTAAAATTTGTTTTCGTAATACTCGAGTGATTTGCTGAATACTCGAGTGAAATTATTTTTGGTTGCGTATTACTCGAGTGAAGGCTTGAGTTACTCGAGTAATCTGAACTGAATTCTTAAGAAAATTTATTTTCATAAAACCATTCTCTTAGGTGGACGAAAAATCTGTAATAAGGCTTCAATATTCTATTCACCCCCCCTCTAGACTATATTGAGCCGCTTGTTGGTTTCCAACACAACTCACATCTTTCCAAAATTAGGGATTCCCAGTTCAAGGTGGAAAAAGGCTGAAACAGTATTAAGCACCTTTAATGGGGATACAGTGGAAACAAGAGCGTGTGTTGTGATCAAATTGGAAGTGGGGCCCATTAAAACGCTCAACACATTTCACATTGTTGATGGTAACCCGAGCTACCATATCCTCCTGGGACGCCCTTGGATCCATTTGCACCAGTGTGTTCCCTCCACATTGCATCAGTGCGTCAAATCTTCCTACAAGGGACGTGATATTGAGATCCCAGCCACAAAGGCACCCTTTGAGGCATCCGAGATGCATCTAATAGACGCCTCAGTCTTTGATGAGTTGGCCCCACCAAGGACAGACAGGATTGAAAGGGAGGCACCTATCAGTCTTAAAGGAAAGGAGAAAGTAGCACCTGCAAGGGAGTCCGTCTTCAAAAGGCTATGCCTTCCAGGAGAGGACGCGTCAGGACTAGGTACAGCAGCAAAGACAAAATTCAAACTTCAAAAGCAGCGCCTCCCTCAAGGAGGAACACGGTGGGCCATCTTATAGGGACTCGCGGGGCTGGCCAAGCCGAGCCTCAAAGACTTGTCCAGCCCCACCCTCTTGTAAGCACTAAAAGGGAAAGTTGTGACCAAGGAAGAAGTTATGATAGCACAAGAAGTGGAGCCAACCAAAAAAGAAGTAGAGGAAGTCAACATAGGAGGCGAAGAATACAAGCCACTGTATATATCGGTGTCCCTGACTGATAAAGAGAAAGAAGACTTAATAGCCTTACTCACAAAGTACAAAGAGGTGTTTGCATGGACTTACGAGGAGATGCCTGGCCTCAGCCCCAAGTTAGTGACACACAACTTGGCAGTAAAGGCGTCCGCAACCCCAGTCAAACAGCCAGCCAGGAAATTCGACCCAGAAATAGAGAAGGCCATCAAGAAGGAAGTGGAAAAATTGCTCAAAGCCCAATTCATAAAGCCTATACAGCATCCTACGTGGCTGGCCAACATTGTCCCAGTAAAGAAGAAGAATGGGCAGATACGATGCTGTGTGGATTTCAGGGATCTAAACAAGGCGTGCCCCAAGGATGATTTCCCGCTACCAAACATAGACAACATGGTGGACGCTACTGCAATGCATGAGCGGTTCTCCTTCATGGACGGTTTCAGTGGCTACAATCAAATCAGGATGGCGCCGGGGGATGAAGAAAAAACCGCCTTCAGGACACCAGTGGGAAACTTCTTTTACACAGTGATGCCATTCGGCCTCAAAAACGCTGGTGCTACCTATCAACGGGCAATGACGGCGATTTTTCATGACATGATGCATGAGGTTGTGGAAGATTATGTAGATGACTTGGTGGTGAAGTCCAAGAAGAAGGAACAACACCTAGAACATTTGGAGGCAGTCTTTGTAAGATGCAAAAAAATATAAGCTCAGAATGAATCCCCTGAAATGCAAATTTGGGGTGTCATCTGGAGAATTCCTCGGGTTCAGGGTGCATAAGAAGGGAATCTCAGCAGGGGAGGGAAAGGTGCAAGCGATACAGGATATGAAGGCGCCCTCAAGTCAGAAAGAGCTTCAGCAGATGTTGGGTAAGTTGGGATACATTAGGCGATTCATCCCTTCCTTGGGAGAATTACTGAGTCCAATGAGGAAGCTTTTGAAAGGCAAGGGAACGTTTAAATGGGAAGAAAAGCACCAGGAAGCGTTCAGCAGGATCAAGATGGCGCTTACATCCCCTCCAGTCATGATTCCTTCCTCACAAAGGTGTACCCCTCAGAGTTTATCTGGCCGCGACAACGTCTGCCATCAGTGGACTCCTTGCACAAGAAATAGAAGGCGTGGAGCGCCCTATTGCTTACTGGAGTCGAATGCTCAAGGACATGGAAGCCAGATATTCTCTTCAAGAAAGACAATGCTTGGCCTTGGTGTATGCGTCCCAAAAGTACCGGCATTACTTCCAGGCCCACTCTGTTCACATGATGACCAGATCACAAGGGATCAAGCACTTGTTACAGGGATCTGATCTCACAGGAAGGACTAGCAAATGGGCTTTTTCCCTAACTAGTTATGACATCACTTTGGTAACACCCACAGCTTTGAGGAGCCAAGCATTGGCTGATCTGGTAATAATATGTGGTGTCGATGAAGGGAAGGAGCCCATGGAAGGAGTCTGCCTGGCAAATGACGAAGAAGTGTGGACGCTCATGTTTGACGGGTCCCCTTTTTGTCCAAAAGGGGGGCTGGGGTAACATTGACCAATACGAGAGGAGAAGAGTTATCCTTTGCATTCCAACTCGAGTTTCCTTGCACAAACAACGAAGCAGAGTATGAAGCCCTTTTGCTAGGACTCGAGATGGCAGAAGAATTGGGGATCAAAATAATAGTTATCAAAGGGGACTCCAACCTGGTGATCAAGCAACTAAAAGGAGAATATGGAGTGAAAGAGTTCTCATTGGCTCTTTGCAGGGAAAGGGTGCTGCGATCACTGGAGAAGTTCAGGACGGACACTCTAGAGCATGTATCCAGATCTGAGAACAGAAAAGCGGATGCTCTCGCCACATTGGGAAGTAAGACTATGATGGATAAGGAGGAGCATTGGATACACCTGAGGAAAGTGCATCGCCCCCAAGTCTGGACAGAGACGCCCAGGGAGGAAGCAAAAAATGATTGGCGAGCCTCAGTCAAGAAAGAACTTGAGGGCAGGGGATTAACAAAGGCTTTCAGAGATTATTGCCTTATCAAGGGAAGCTTATATAAAAAAAGTGGAGATGGTTTGCTTATGAAGGGCGTCACGGAAGAAGAAGGGCTAAGGAAAGCAGCACAGATGCACGACAGCATTTGCGGGCAAGAAGGTCCCAGACTATATAGACGTGTGCAAAGGATGGGAGTGTTTTGGCCCACCATGAAAATGCAGTGTGAATCCCTCCAGAGAAATTGTCCAAGGTGTCAGGATGGCGAGGAAGGGAACGAAGTTAACACTATCAGTGAAAGCTGACCAGACCCATCAAGGAATATTTGGAATATGGGATTTTGCCAGAAGACAATGATGAGGCAGAAAGAATAAAAAGAAAGGCTGACCATTATTTTTGTGAAGAAGGAGAGCTCTTTAAGAAAAGTTTTACTGGAGATGTCATGAGGTGCCTGGAAAAAGAAGAGCAAGAGAAGGTGATGGAAGAAGTACACAGGGGCGCTTGTGGTAGACACCAAGGAGGAAGGGCCCTCCATCTGGAACTCATAAGGATTGGGTGCTATTGGCCGACAATCAGGCAAGACGCTCTGAATTTCGTGAAAAAATGTGAACAATGTCAGAAGCACGACAACAAGGTGCACGCACCCTCCAGCAACATGAAGAGTCTGAGTTCACCATATCCCTTTCACACCTGGTGTATGGACTTCATTGGTCCCATCGATCCAGCGTCCAAGGGAAAGAGATGGATACTGGCAGCAACTGAGCATTCAACTAAATGGGTGGAAGCAATGGCATGTAAGAAAGAAGATGCAGACACTACTGTTCAGTTCATCAGAGACAATACCATTTTCCGTTTTGGGTTGCCCAAGAAAATAGTGTCAGATAATGGCACTCCTTTTATCAATAAGAAGGTGGAAGGAATCTTGGAAGAGTACGACATTATACATCACAAATCAACACCGTACTATCCACAATCAAACGGCCAGGCTGAATCCACAAATAGGACGCTGATCAAGATCCTGGCCAGAACAGTAGAGGACGTGCCACAGGAATGGAGCGAGTACATGCCTCTGGCGTTATGGGCTTATCGTGTTACAAGACATGGAACTACCAGGGCGTCCCCATTTTCTCTGGTGTACAGTGCAGAAGCTACCTTGCCAGCAGAAGTAATGATACCCTCAGCCCACATGATAGCACAAAATGAGGAAGACGCCTTAGAAAGAGCAGAAGCAGTGGAAGGTCTGAGAACTAAGGCACAAGAGGAGCTCATCCGACACCAAAGAAGGGTCATGTTGACATATGAAAAGATGGTACGACCCAGAATGTTTGTGGAAGGAGAGATGGTCCTGAAAGCAACGGACGCTGTTATGAGGAACATGCATACTAGCAAATGGACGCCTAACTGGGAAGGCCCATACATAGTGCAAGAACCACACCCCAGTGGCTACTACTTCCTCCTGGAACCAGACTCACAAAAAAGGATAGGTCCTCTCAACTTCAAGTACATCAAAAAGTATTATGCTTAGAGAAGTCTTGTATTATCAGTAGCATAAATAAACCTCTCTTTTGACTCTCTTCATTTTACTTCAAAAAAAAAAGAGAGAGAGAAACAAAGACTAGAAAAGTTCCCACAAAGGGCGCTAGTCACAAGAATAAAGCTAGAAAAGTTCCCACAAAGGGCGCTAGCTACAAAGACTAGAAAAGTTCCCACAAAGGGCGCTAGTCACAAGAATAAAGCTAGAAAAGTTCCCACAAAGGGCGCTAGCTACAAAGACTAGAAAAGTTCCCACAAAGGGCGCTAGTCACAAGAATAAAGCTAGAAAAGTTCCCACAAAGGGCGCTAGCTACAAAGACTAGAAAAGTTCCCACAAAGGGCGCTAGTCACAAGAATAAAGCTAGAAAAGTTCCCACAAAGGGCGCTAGCTATGAAGACTAGAAAAGTTCCCACAAAGGGCGCTAGTCACATAAAAGAAAAGGAGAAAAAGGGGGGCTCTTTCCAAAGACGCTAGCAACAAAGGCTTGAGAAAATTCCCGAATGGGACGCTGGCTGTCAAAAGCAGTAAAGAAGCAACAAAAAAAAAGAGGAGAAAAGGAAGAGAAGAAGAAAAAGAGAAAAGAAGAGAAGAAGAAAAAGAGAAAAGGAAGAGCTGAAGATGATCAATTCCGTTCAAGAGCAATGACAAAGGCAAAACATGATTGAAACCTTTGAAGGAAATTCTATTCAAAGGAATGTGCAAAACGAGGAGATCCTATTCAAAGGAATGTGCAAAAGGAGGAGAATCTATTCAAAGGAATGTGCAAAAGAGGAGAATCTATTCAAAGGAAAGCATAAAAGCAGGAATGATGATTGTAGAAAGGCGCAAAATAGAAGAGATGCAAACACAAGACATACAAAATAAAGCTTTCATACAAAGATTACCAAATCAAACCACCATATGAAGAGTCACTGGTTGCTAAAGTACAGCACCATCCTAATTACCAAACACAAAAGGTATTATCACCATCCTAATTATCAAACACAAACAGTGCAATCCCAATATCACCTAAATTACCAAATACAAAATACCATCATTCTAGCCACCAAATGTCATATCCTCCTACGTACCAAGATACAAGGCCAAAACATGGCAATATCCTACAAATGCCAAACCAAATAGTCATCAGACAGAGCCACAATCCAGAATAAAGAGCTAAATACGAAAGAAAGTATTCAAGCTTGAAGACTTGCAAGTCTCATCATAAGCTTGGCGTTGGGCCAAAATCAGAGCAGATTCCACCTCCAAACTAGTCAAGTCAACGGTCGCTTTTGCCACACTTGCGGCCAAATTCTCAAGAGTATTTAGCAAAGAAGCACGGCGAACAGAAATATCTTTCTCTTGATCAGCCAAGTTATCAAAATCAAAGGATGGGCGCTGCCTCTCCATTTGCCCAATCACCCCCTCAAGCCAAGGACCAGAGTACTGATGAAGACGAAGTGCATGAAGATAATCCAGCAAAGGAGCCTTCTGCTCCCAAGAAAGTGCATCAACATCATGTTCAACAGAAAATTTCAGAATACGCAGCATGGTATGTAAGCCAATTTCTTTGAAAACATGGGGAAGATCCTTATTTGGGAGAATCAGATCAGGATGGGCATGGAAGAAAGAATGCAGCAAGGTCATGTCTTCATTACTAATGGGGTCCAAAAAGCGCAAAACTGAAAGCATAAAAAAAAAAGAAAGTGTCAATGACTACAATATACAAGACAATAGGATGATTATGGTAGCAAATAAAAGAAAGAAAGGGCATACCTGAAGGAGCATGATCAGAAGAAGGAACATGAGCAGTAGGAGGAGCCACAGTGGCATCATTCAAAGGAACATCTTGCACCTCAGGAACAGTGACATGAATTGGTTCACCAGGAACCTTCTGAGAATCATCAAGGTCAACAGAAGAAGCCACATTGACAATATCAGTTGGTTGGATAGGATCAGCAGGGATGCTAGGATCTGGGATAACGGTGTCCTCATGAGCAGTAAGGTCGGCACCAGAATTGACCTCTGAAGGGAGAACGCCTGTTGTAGGTGAAAGAGTCAAAGGAGTATCGTCGAAGCAAACTCCTTGGTCTATGTCCATGGGGTCAGGAGCTGCAATGGTGGCCAAAGGTTCAATACGCAAAGGAGAGCCTGTGTCGCCACTAGGAGGACCAGTCACAGTGCCAAAAGGGACGCTATCACCAGCATCAGTGGAAGGAGGAATGCTGCGCTTACTCTGAGTCTTTGAGGACGGGGTAGGAACACGAGCAGTTTTGGGTTTGTCAACCGAAGTAGAACGCTTGAGCTTGGGAGCATCCGCTGCAAATACAAAGGCAAAATCATAAGATGCATGTTAGCAGCGAATATGACAGTAATAAAAGAAAGAGAAGGATAAGTGAATAAAGGAATAAGCTAAGAAGGTGGTACGGCTAAGCTGTTCAAGGATGGAACAAGGAATATGGCTCTTTGAAAGGAAAATGGGAAGGACCATCAGACACTCACCCCTGGGGGCCTTACCACTACTCCTTGTGTTTGGAGAATCGGCACAAGGAGACGGGGATGGATGATCTTTAGGAGGAGAAGTCCCAGCACTTTGCATAGAAGGGTCATCACTGGAGTAAAAGAAGGCCAGGGACTCTCCAACAGCATCACTACCATCACCTTCCTCGTCAGCCAAGTCAACATATTCAGGGGCAGAAGGAGCAGGTGAAGTGGGAGAAGCAGCACGAGCACGGAGTCGAGAGGAACGGCGAGAAGGGGCTACGGAAGCAGAAGTTGCAGCACAATTCTTAATTTTGGGAGGAAGGCTAGACGCCCTCTTCTTTGCAGGTGGATTAGGGTCAGGAGGTAAAGTACCAGAAGAAGAGGCCTTCTTCTTACCTTGTTTAGATGCTGAAGCAGAAGGGGAAGCCATGGGTGTCTTGCGTTTACGAGATGATGGGGTGGCTTCCACTGGACCTAAAAGAAAATAAAAGGGAAGGAAGAAAGAGGCATGAAAAGTAGGAATCATATGTCAAAAGATACAGAAATGTTAAGCGAGAAAATCATGATGAAAGAAAATGCAGCAAGAAAAACGTACCTTTCTTAAAAGAAGTAACGTAGTAGGGGTCCATGAATGACACTGGAACATGAGCAGAAGTGATGAGGCTGGGAGTGGCTTCAAAACTACGAAGGTGTTGGAGAATATCACAATGGAGTTTCAGCCAGCTTTGCAACACACCACCAGAATGATTCCTAGGAATGTAATGAGGCAATGGTTCAGCCGAATCAGTTTGGTTTTTAAAGATCACAGCATCAAGGGTCGCTTCGAAATCAGAAGGCATAATGTGAAGAACACAAGGGGGCTGATCCCACCCAAACTGGCGTGCCACTCGATCTGGTCTATAAGTGAAGGGCCAGAGGGCGCCTCCATGAGCACTCCTATTGTCAGTTGGTACGAAACCAGGAATAAATCGAGGGGACAGAATCAAGTTCCAAAGGCTGGAGACACCCTCCTTTCTGTTCTTGACATCATTGCAAGAGGCGAATTTACGCCTATCCTCAGTATACAAATCATGAAGCTGCTCACCAGGAAAATTCAGGATAAAAGGACGGAAACATAAACTCTTTTCATCATCAATAACATGAACTAAAGGGCGCCTCGGCCTCCCAACAGACCAGAACCAAGAACGAGGTTCAACGGGGTCAGTACCCTCAGCATCAGTGGTTAAATCTTGGGGAACAGGCTTTTCAGGGCCATACCCAGGAAAACGTTCAAAGATGAAGCCTTGGAGGAAAGACAAATCTAAGTAGCAGTTAATGGAGAAACGACCAAATGAAATACTCATCTGTTCAGCAATCTGATCTAATCTAGCATAAAGTCCACCCAAGTACAAAGAAGATAGAGGAAGCCTAATACCATCAGCAAGCATGCCAGCAAAACTAAAGACTGAAGGGCTTACCGATTCCCAAGGGGGTCCAAGAAAGACATATCTGCTCAGCCAAAAGGCGACAAAAGCGACACGCCGAAGACGCTGATCGGTTACAGGGCCAGCTATGAATTCACCATCATGAGTGTCCCCAAAGAAGTAGCGAATCCAATTGGCAAATGTGTGCTTCGGGGACACCTTCTTGCTGACTCTTTGATTTCGAGGGATGAGATTACCAGTACCCCTGACCTTTTTGGAACCACCTGATTCCCTCCTTTGCTGAAGAAGCCCACGAGAGTACTTGGCGCTGTCAATAATTGCCATTTTCAATTCCTTGGCCGTGTCATAGAACCTCTCCTCAATGTCAGAGAAGGAAAGGTCACTGTCACCAAAGGAAGGAAGTTTCAAGAGGACAACAATATCTTCCAATGTGGGGCTGAATTCACCCCAAGAAGTAATAAAAGTGTGAGTAGCAGAGCATCATCTCTGTATCAGCACATGCAAATCAGCAACCCTTTTGTTCCCTCCCAAGCCAGTGGACGCTCTTATTGCTTCAGCAATGCCTGTACGTTCCATAACGGCAACGAAGTCAGGATCAGTTTCAAATATTGAATCTACCCAGTCCTGCCAACCACCAGTTGCAGTTACCCTGGTATGAAAATTTGGCTCTGCCCAAGGAAATTCAGCACGAAGCAGTCGGGATCGGAGTAGAGAAGGACCAAGCAGCAAATTATCAGGAAGGAGAGAGGGTTCAGTCTTCAGGTAAGCATTGGAGTCTTGGACCACAGTGGCCTCGGAAGGTGAACTGGAAAGGAGTCCTCCTGACTTAGGCGGACTCGGGAAAGGGGGAGCCAAGCGAGGAGTCTCCATCCATCTCCGATACCCCTGTTCAACTGGGTCCGAACGAGGAGGAGGAAGCTCAGCGAAGAAGGCAAAAGAAATGGGCTGGGGGCTGCCGCCGTCTCCGACGATCAACTCCTCCTCAGATACATTGGAACCGGATTCCTCATCAGAACCAGAGGCGGTATGAGATTTCACCATGGCAGTAGAAGTTAAAGAAGGGAACAGAAAGGGATTTCTGCAAGAAAGAGAAGGGGGAAAATCACGAAGGATGAGAGGAGGAGGAAATTTGAAATGAGAATGAGGTTGCATAGTGGGTAGTAACTGTTTTAAGTTAGTGGAGGCACGGTTATCGAACCCTGGCCACGTTCTGCTATCTGAAAGGACGTGGGTGATGGCTAGGAGTAGGTTTTGTATTTGAAATCACTATGGTGTCCTTTGAAATACAAAGGGGGCTATTGTTCTGGACAGGAAAAAAGAAAATAAATTATATTGGGCCTCAGTCCATTAGGAGGCTAAAAGGGCAGGACTAATGATAAGCCCAAGGAACAGAGGAGGTAACGAATTGAGGAACCAGATCAGAAGGAATCCTCCCCTTACAACCAAACCAGGATGAAAAGCGTCCCCTGCCTCCAGTACCTCTTTCCAACGAGGAAGCTGAACGAATGAGCAGAGGCCCCCAACATTGAGCCTTGTGCCAGTCACTCAAAGTCACCATATATGGAAGCTTCATCATTTCACTCAATGCCAAATAAAGGAAGATGCTAATCTCTTTGTTTAAAGAAAGGCTAATGACACGGACCAATGGGCAATACATAAATAATGCAATAACCAGGAGGTTAAGGAGTGGAGAAACTTGGAGATTAAGCTAAGGATGAAATATAAAAAGGGGTTAAGGCAATAAAGGAAGGGGAAGAACAACAGAGAGTTAAGAAAAGCAATAGAAAAGCATACACAACGACTCCAGAAAAGAGAAAGGGTGGAGGGAGATAAAAGAAAGGCGTCCCCCTGTTTTCCTTTCCTTTTCTTGCTAAGTTACACCCCCCTTATGTAAAGATCCCCACCTTATACAAATATTGACAAAAGTAATCAAAAGAGGCCATCTACTTCACAAAGTTTACGAACCCAAATTGTATTTTTGCATTCTATCGTTTCATTGCAAAAATATAATTTTCCTGGCAGAAACACAGAGAGAGTAAAGAAAAGCTTAGGATATTTCATTGCACATAATTAATCAAGTTAGTTATTACACTAGCTGGGACTGGGAGCTTTATATAGTAGCTCTTGCTAGAAGGAAAGTAAAGCAACTACTCCCTCCGGTTTTATTTATAAGACACTTTTGGGACTTTTATTTTGGTCCTATTTATAAAATCCCTTTTCAATTTTCAATAGCATTTAATTACTTCTTTCCACTAACACCCCTATAAAGTATAAAGTATATCAAATTATAGGGGTAAGTTTGAAAAAGTATATCAAATTTTCACATTTCCAATGTCACTAACAAATTTATCCACTCTCCTTGGTGGGAGTGAAAAATCCCAAAAGGGTCTTATAAATAGGACCGGAAGGAGTAATTAACAAAGCCTATTATGCATAAATACAATGAGAGTTAAACTAACTCTAATATAAGAGTTTTGAATTATGGCCCCCATTGTCAAAATTTTGGCCCCCATTTCGTATTTTTATGGACAAAATTACCCTCAGTGCATTTTAAATTTTCGTCTTCCAAGAGATAGAAAAATTCCGTTCACAATGAGACAGAAAACTTCCGTCTTTCTTGAGACGGAAAAATTCCGTCTAGTATGAGACGAAAATGGATTATCAGTACTAAAAGCTTTTTTTGGGCAGATTGGTGTTTGTTTGTCCTGTTTCAAGTTTAACCTTTTTTAAAATCTTGGTCCTGTTTTAGAAGCTTCTCTTACAAAACTAGAGATCGAGTAGAAATAGAAACATTTTCTCATGTGAAGCCAAGAAGGGACATTGCTTCTGTAACCAGTTGCAAGAACAACTGCATCAACATCAAGCTTTTCACCATTAACAAGCTCAACATCTCTATTATTGAACCTCTTGATTCCTGGCACAACATTTATGCCACCAGATCTAATCTTTTCCATGGTTCCAATGTCCAAAACTGGTGTCTTTCCCTTTGTGTTCTTCGACTCCAATGGACCCGTTGAAGGCCTTTTGATTCCATACTTCTCTATGTTACCAAGAATGAACCATGCCAACATCAAAAGAAGCTTGTCAACTAGCCAAAATGGTAGCCATTTCAGCATCAAAACCGCTAATTCGAATGTTGATAGCCACTTCCGTCTCATGCCTGACGGAATTTTTCCGTCTCATGGAAAACTGAAATATTTCGTCTCATTGTGAACGAAATTTTTCCCTCTCTTAAAAGACGGAAATTTAAAATGCACTGAGTGCAATTTTGTCCATGAAAATTCGACATGGGAGCCAAAATTTTGACAATGGGGGTAATTCAAAACTCCTAATATAATTCTCTACATGTTGATAACTAATAGGCTTATTACCCAAGTGGATTGGCCCAGTAAGAAACTAGTTGGGAGCTTAGGGATGTCAGAGTCAAAGGCTCGAGTCCCACTGAGGCAACAACTCTTGGAGAGGATCCATACTGCTGAGTCAAAGACTCGCACAGTTCGCAGATCTGAGGTGCATTAGTTGGGTCACAAAAGATGTGAAGCACAGACACCACCTGGTTTCGACAAAAAAAAAAGTAATAGGCTTATTTATAATTTTCATTTTTATAGATATGGGTTATATTGAAATTTATCCCATTTTTTTTAGTCCTTATTCTTTCATTTCATTTTGATTTTAGTACTTGATGTCAAAGTTGATGAAAAACTCTTGATGTAACCTAATGAAAGCCATATCAATAATCTTACTTTTGAAATCAAAATTCTTTAAAAAAAAAAAAACCATATCCCACCGTTAAGGGCCAAAACTTTCTATTTCTTCTTATTTGAAAGCATAATTCAACCTCGTCAAAATCATTATAATGAAAGCTTGAGCTTCATTGTTGAGTTTGTCAATATATACACAACTCATACGTACAATAATCACAATATCATGAAATACTTTTGTAAAAATGGATGAAAGGTTGACTATGATAATGAAATGGTAATGGTAGAATTTAATGTTTTCATATGAGACTTCTTTTTCCCAAAATTATTTTTTTACTAGCAAGTAAGCCCGTGCACATGCACAGGGCCATTACGCGAAGCCCCTAATTTAAAAGTGAAATTATTAAAGGTTTGATATCATGACTTAAATTTGATTAACAAATAATTGATTAAAATTTGTTGTCATGACTTAAATTTTATATTTTAAAAATAACCAAATTCTAAAGAAATTCAAATTATATCATGTCAAGTGACAAAACTTTCCTTAACCCTCTTAATCTGGTTGTTTTAGAATTTGTTGATTTGTTAGATTATTTTCATGATTTTTTATTTTTGTAATTTTTTATCATTTTTTTAAGACAAATGAAGCATTTTAAATAATTTTTTTTTTATTTTTCTTAACTTCAATCATAAAAATCCATAATCTTTTTATTTTTTCAAGATAATAAATTTTATCCCTTTTTAGATTCCTATTCTCAACCCAAGATTATTAAAAACTCTTACTTATGCATCAATGCATAACAAAAACCATTAATTAATAATAATCAACTTGAAAGTATTCTTTAAATGTTGTAGATATTTCTCTCATATTTTTCTTCTCGATGATCTAATTAATTTCGGTCTTCTCAATGTTCTCATTAAGTTCTCTTCTATTAGTAATAGATTTCTTTTTTTTGTTTGAAAAAAATTTGAATCAGATTTAGAATAAAATAATTACATTCAAAAGAATAATATAATACCTAAAATTGAAACTTTTTAATGGAATACAAATTTTCGTAACTTATGAATCAATGCATAACAAAAACCATTAATTAATAATAATCAACTTGAAAATATTCCTTAAATGTTGTAAATATTTCTCACATATTTGTCTTCTCAATGATCTTATTAATTTCGGTCTTCTCAATGCCATTAATTTCGATCTTAAATGTTGGAGATATTTCTCTCCTATTTGTTTTCTCAATAATCCCATTTATTTCGGTATTAAATATTGTAAATATTTCTCTCCTATTTGTCTTCCTAATAATCCCATTAATTTTGGTCTCCTCAATGCCAATAATTTCGATCTTAAATGTTGGAGATATTTCTCTCCTATTTTTCTTCTCAATAATCCCATTAATTTCGGTATTAAATATTTTAAATATTTCTCTCCTATTTGTCTTCCCAATAATCTCATTAATTTTGGTCTTCTCAATACCATTAATTTCGGTCTTCTCGATGATCTCATTAAGTTCTCTTCTATTAGTAATAGATTTCTTTTTTTTTTGAAAAAAATTTGAATCAGATTTGGAATAAAATAATTACATTCAAAAGAATAATATTAATAATCCCATTAATTTCATTTAAATCAGTTTTAAATATTATAGATATTTCTCTCCTATTTGTCTTCTCAATAATCTCATTAATTTCGATCTTAAAATGTTGTAATATTTCTTTCCTATTTGTCTTCTCAATAAACCCATTAATTTCGATCTTAAAATTTGTCTTCCTATTTGTCTTCTGAATAGATTTCTTTTTTTTTGTTTGAAAAAGATTTGAATCAAATTTGGAATAAAATAATTACATTCAAAAGAATAATATAATACCTAAAATTGAAACTTTTTAATGGAATACAAATTTTCGTACTTATGCATCAATGCATAACAAAAACCATTAATTAATAATAACCAACTTGAATATTAGTAACTGATTTTGATTAAAGAGTAACTGATTTTTTTTCTTCTATTAGTAACTGATTTTTTTTAATATTAGTAACTGATTTCGATTAACAAAAAATATTGAATAAAAAAAACCTAAAAAACTAAAAGTTGCTCTATTGTTAAGAGAGCCTAAAGAATAGGAATAGAAAACAACACAATGAACAATTTGATTCAACTTCACCGTTATTTATAAGATTTGAATGTGTTAAAAAAAATTAATTACAAAAGACTGAAAAAGCTTCACTGCTCCTTGTTTAGAGGAGATTGAAAAGGTCCTTCAAATCCTCACTCTCATTCGTATTCCAAAACTGCAGTGAATAATAATATTAGCAAATAAATTATTAGTCTCAGAAACAAATCTTACCATATAAATTATTAGTCTCACCTTCAACCCTTGAAATCAACTCCTTTCAAGTCTTGATCTTTCTTCACTTCCAACACTCGCAAGAAGACAAAGTAGACCAAAAGTTAAAAGAAATACAACAACAAAATTATATAGGTAGAAATTTAACATAAATATTGAATAGAAATTGACGAAAAGAAATTAGAAACAAACAAATAAAGAAATAAAAGATTCTTGAAAAAAAAAAAGAAATAAATAAATAATATTTTTGTTATTAATATTTTTGGGAATAAAGAAATAAATAAAAGAATAAAAGAATATGTTGAAAAAAAAAAGACAAAACCTGTATATGTGTGTGCAGGGGGAAACCCTATTCTCCCCTTCTCCTTCTTGTTCCAGCCGCAGCCCCATTCCTTGTGTCTCTCTCTCTCATCCCTCCTCCCTCTGTTCCGGTCTTCTTCTTCAACCACCGCCGCCAACCCACAACCACCCTCACGGCCTTCGTCCCTCTATCCTTCACTGTTTCGAGCGCGCTCTCTCTCTCTCTCCCTATCTTCTCTAGTCGCGCTCTCCCTCTCACTGCGAATTGGTTCGATTCGCGAAGCCGCAAGTCGCCAGTCGCCATGGTAGCACCCTTCTCCACCAACATCAACACCGACAGATCTCCACCAACAGTGATCCATCACGCACCGTCCTCCATCAACCACCGCCGTTCTTCTCCGTCAACCATCGCTTCTTATGATGTGCATGTGGCTGGATTCACCCCCTCAAGCATCAATTTTTGAGTTGGGAAGAAGATTTAGGATTTAGGGTTTTTGATTTTCCCCTTTCTTTCTTCTTCTTTTCATTTTTGATTTTGTTAATTTTTTTTTTAAATTTCTGCTGTGCTCTGCTCTGTTTGCATCTTGATTTTGTTTGGAACAAAAAATTTCTTCTTCGTTCGTGGCATGGTGATGAGACCATGAGAGAGCGAGTGAGAGAGAGTGAGAAAGAGAGATAGACGAAATGGGAGAGAGATGAGGAAGAGAAAGAGTCGTGAGGTGTAGGGTCTGCCGACCGTATAAAAACTACAGTCCTATATAAAGGATTTTCTAAGGACCTTTCCCTCGGTTTACTTAACACAAATGTCCCATGCTCGGACACGTTCATTCCGAGCATACAAAAAGACCAGGCTCGGACTTGATGGGACCGAGCCTCAACAACGGTTTTTCACTCCATCGGCTCGGGATTCTAGAACCGAGACATAACGTCGGCTGGTAGGTTGACTCAGTCTCACCAAGGCTTCCTATCTCCTCCGCATGTTTCTCCCAGAATATCGCAACAGCCTCTACATGGGATCGTGAGCTGATCCTATCCGGATTCTAAGGGAATAAATCTCCTATATCTCCTCACAAAATCCCGGTTCAGCTCACCTTGATATGAGGCCCATACGGCCCACATCAACTTCCTCCAAACCCTATAAATAGCTCACAACAGCTAGGGTTTCAGGTACGTACTCTCATCCCTAAGTTGACACTCTGCACACACTTGTTGACTGGGGAAACCCTGCTTTTCCCTACTGGAACTGCAGAAAAACCATAAGGTCATACATAGATACTTGATCTTCTCTTGAACTCCTGATTACCATAATCTTGAGGGCTCAGAGGGTTAAGGACATATAGTGTTCAAGGACACTACATTGGCGCCGTCTGTGAGGACCTGAATAACCAGTATTCCCACCGCTCACTGCAGAAAATGGCAAACAACAACGATGACGACCAAGGAGGAGGTGATCTCCGCCGTCGTCTTAGAGGAAGACCACCAAAGAACGCCGGACCTAGGAATGCTGCTGGCAGGAATGTTAGGGACAGACTTGCTCCCCCTGAGGGTAATCAGGTTGAGAACCCCCAAGTTCCTCCAGTTGTCCACCCTGCTGATCCGGCTGTTCCTCAGGTCCAACCGCAAGTCGCCGTCGTTCCGGCTGTGGAGGGCCATGAACGACGATCTCAGCCACGTCGTGTTTCTGATGGCCATGTGTCGGAATGGCGTGACACGGCGGATTCTGGACCACACCAGTCTAGAAGAGCCCCTGCTGGATCCCGAACCGGGGAGGAGCGACGAGCTGAACGTCATGTTCGAGGAAACTCCCGAACCGAGCGGTCTGATAGAGAAATACCCTTGTTTAGGGGAGTACCACAATTTACTAGAGGACGCTTTGGAACGCTTCAGGGCGGTGAACGTTCCGAGTCTCAGGGAAGATCTTACATGACGACCTCTTCTGCCAGGAGAAGAGAAGAGTCAATTATGGAAATTCTGAGGACTCAAACTTCATTAATCGAAAAGCAAAACCAAGCTATCGCTACTTTACAGCAGCAAAGCATGGCTAGGCTTGCCGAGCAAGGCACTCGCATGGCTCTTGGAAACCCAAGTAACCTTCCCTTGCCTCCACCCCTTACTTCGAATGAGGTTGCTGAACCTGCTGCTGCTGAACCGCATCCGGGGCACCCGTTCACAGCCGCAATCATGGCATTTCGGACTCCACAAGCTTTCATGGGCCATCAGAACGTCTCTCGCTATAATGGGACGACTGATCCGATGGATCACATTGCATCTTATGAGTCTTCTATGATGTTTTATGGAGGAGAAGATGAAATGAAATGCTGAGCTTTCTCAATGACGCTAGGCCCGGCGCCGCTGAGATGGTTCAACTCCCTACCGGCAAATTCCATCAGTTCCTGGTCCGAGCTTCGGAGGGTTTTCCTCAATCGATATACAGCGAGCATGTCACAGCCCAAATCGGATCATTCTTTAGCTGGAGTCGCACAAAGACCTGGCGAGTCTTTACGCGACTACCTGGCTCGGTATCAGCAAGAGGCCAGTGGCATATCTGGTTTACAGTCGGGGGTATCCGTTCTCCTACTTACTCAGGGATTGTTGGATGGAGATTTCAAAGATTGTTTGATCGGAGAACCACCTCATAACATGGCAGAACTTAGAGAAAGGTCCAGGAAATATGTCAATCTAGAGGAGTTCCGAAGGATAAGCACTGCGGCAAGGGGTACCGAAGGACGACAGGAGCAACGGCCTCGCCAAAACGAGGCTCGTCAGAATGATCGTTTTCGGGAAAGAGGAAGGAAAGACAAGAGGGAACATGAAAGAGGTGATAAACTGCCTCCCAAAGGCAGGTACGAGGAATACACTCAATTAACGGTCCCGAGGAGTCAAATCCTTCGTGAGACCATGCATACTGAAATGCGCAACATCACTCGGCCACCAGCCTTAAGAAAGGCGGCCCAAAAGGATAAATCGAAGTATTGCGATCACCATGGTGGATAGGGGCATACCACCGACCAATGTATCCAACTGAAAGATCTAATTGAAGAGATGGTAAGGGATGGCAAGCTTCAGCATTACATCGGGGAAGCCTTGCGCAAGCGTTCTAGAAGGAAGAGCCCCTCGCCTCCCAAAACCGAGCAGAAGAGGAATAAAAGTCCTTCACCACCTGCAAGCGGAGCCCCAATACAACAACCCGAGAAAGCAAATGACTTCCTTATCGGCACTATTGCTGGAGGATTTGCTGGTGGTGGGGAAAAGAAGTGTGACCGCAAGAAGTACGTGGGGCAAGTTCTTTCGGTGGCAAGCCGACCGATTCAGAAACCGAGAAAGAAGAATGTTGTAATCAGTTTTAGTGATGAAGACTTTGAAGACATCCTGCAAGACCATAATGATCCAATGGTCGTCACAGCTCGGATTGGCAACTATGAAGTAAGAAGAATTCTCGTCGATCAAGGGAGTTCGGCGGACATCATGTTCCTTGATCTGTTCGAGAAATTGAAGTTAAAAAGGTCGGATCTTACTCCATTCGAGGGAAGCTTGATTGGCTTCACGGGACACTCAATCGTTCCATTAGGCCATATCCACCTCCCAGTGACAATGGGTGAACCACCTTCTGCCCGAACCGAAATGGTAAAGTGGCTCGTGGTCCAGGCTCCCTCGGCCTATAACGCTATTTTCGGAAGAACAGCACTCCAATATTTCGGTGCCGTCGTTTCGACAGTACATTTGGCCATGAAGTTTCCGGGGTCGGATGACAAGGTAGTAACAGTACGGTCTGATCAGGAGTTGGCCCGAAAATGCTATAACATCAGCTTGGCAAAGCTGAAACTAGATGATGAGAAAATTATGAAGGAACCATTGAACAAAGGAAGCGTCAACTTGGCCGATCTTGACGTCAGAGAAGAGGATGAAACCCGACCAACTCCGCAAGGGGACTTTAAAAAAGTAATCCTCGGTCCCGAGCCATCTCACTGTGTCAAGATCGGGGTTGGCCTGTCGGAGAAGCTAGAAAAAGAGCTTACTGAACTTCTAATTGAAAACAAGGATTTGTTTGCATGGACCTCGGCAGACATGCCGGGAATCGATCCTAACTTCATCTGCCACAAGTTGAGTGTATATCATGGCGCCAAGCCAGTATGTCAGAAGAAGAGAAGGGTCAGAACCGAGAAAGTGCAAGCGACTGATGAGAAGGTAGCTGAGCTTTTGGAAGCTGGATTTATTAGAGAGGTGGTATACACTGATTGGTTGGCCAATCCTGTGCTAGTCAAGAAGTCCAACGGGAAATGGAGGATGTGCGTGGACTACACAGATCTGAACAAGGTATGCCCGAAGGATCAGTACCCACTACCATGCATCGATAAATTGGTGGATAGTTCGGCTGGCTATCAAAGGTTGTCCTTTATGGATGCTTACTCGGGATACAATCAGATCCCAATGTATCCCCCGGACCAGGTAAAAACCTCGTTTATCACAGAAAACGCTACTTATTGCTATAATGTTATGCCGTTCGGATTGAAAAACGCTGGGGCAACTTACCAGCGCATGATGAACAAGGTTTTTGGTCCTCTAATTGGGCCGAGGATGGAAGTTTATATAGACGATATGATTGCGAAAAGTTTAAAAGAGGAAGATCATGCAAAAGACTTGAAAGAAATCTTAGGAAGGGTGAGACAGTTTGATATGAGGCTGAACCCGGAAAAATGCACATTCGGAGTTCCGGTAGGATCATTCCTCGGGTTTATGCTTACAGAGCGTGGAATAGAGGCAAATCCGGACAAGTGCAGAGCCATTTTGGAGATGAAAAGTCCCTCGAACATCAAAGGGGTTCAGCAGCTGACGAGTCGGGTCGCAGCTCTTTCAAGGTTTCTATCTCAGTCAGCTAGAAAGGCCCTTCCATGGTACAAGTTGCTGAGGAAAGAGAAGGAGAAGATGTTTGAATGGGATGAAGAATGTGAAAAGGCCTTTACTGACCTTAAACATTATTTGGCATCGCCTCCCACTCTGTCTAGTCCGAGCCATGGCGAAACTCTTTTCCTTTATTTGTCGGTTGGAGATTCTGTGGTTAGTTCAGTTTTGGTCCGTGAAGAATCAGGTAAAGAGTCTCCGATTTATTTTGTGAGTCGAGCTCTCCAGGGACCAGAAATCAGATATCAAAAAGTGGAGAAATTAGCCTTCTGCTTAGTAATAACTGTCAGGCGATTGCGCCAATATTTCCACAACCACCGCATCACGGTCAGAACGGCTCAACCGATCCGACAAATATTGCAGAAACCTGATTTGGCCGGGAGGATGGTAACTTGGGCTATCGAGCTTTCTGAGTTTGAAATAACTTTCGAACCGAGAAAGGCGATGAAGTCTCAGGCCGTGGCTGATTTCCTTACCGAGTTCACTGAGCCATTGACGAGCTCAAATTCGGATTGGAACATCTATGTGGATGGATCGAGTAATAAGATGGGAGCAGGAGCAGGAATAATTCTGGAGAACTCCGAGGGAGTCACCCTTGAATACTCCTTGAAGTTTGGATTTTCAACATCCAACAATCAGGCGGAGTATGAAGCTGTTTTGGCAGGATTGAGGATGGCAAAAGAAGTGGGAGCCCGAGAGGTGAAAATTCTCAGCGACTCTCAATTGGTGGTTTCACAGGTCAAGGGTGAATATCAGGCGAAGGAGCCAATCCTTCAAAAATATTTGGAAAAAGTAAGATTCTTGTCATCCGAATTTGTGAAAGTCGAAATCTGTCACATACCGAGGGAAAGCAATAGCCGAGCGGATATTCTTTCCAAACTCGCCTCAACAAAAAACTTTGAAAACAACAAGAGTTTAATTCAGGAAATGGTGCATGGACCTAGCATTGTCCTCTCCATATCACTAGATTCAAGCTGGATTAGCCCAATTGCAAGCTATTTGGAACAAGGGACCTTGCCGACCGACTTGATGGAAGCTAGGAAACTTGTCAGGAAGGCATCTCAATTTGCACTGGCTGAGGGAGTACTCTTTCGCCGAGGGGTCAACGGTCCAATGCTCAGGTGTCTCGACCCCGCCGAAGCAAAGCTGGCACTAGAAGAAGTTCATGGAGGAATAGGCAGCCACCACATTGGAGGGAAGTCACTGACTAGAAAAGTCCTAAGGGCAGGGTACTACTGCCCTACCCTTCAACAAGATGCGATAGACCACGTGAAAAGGTGTGATAAATGCCAATTTCACAATGACGTTTATCAAAAACCAGCCGAGGAACTTCATTCTCTTTCATCTCCCTATCCCTTTTACCAATGGGGAATGGATTTGATTGGGCAGTTCCCAACCGCACCAGGACATTTGAAGTGGGTGATCGTGGCCATAGACTATTTTACAAAGTGGGTTGAGGCCGAGCCTTTGGCAACCATATCCTCGGCAAAGGTGCAAAAGTTTTTTGAAAGACAAGTTGTGGCTCGATTCGGGGTGCCACAGATATTGGTGACCGACAACGGAACCCAGTTTGCAGCAAGGGCGTTCCAAGATTTGGTCAGTGCATTGGGAGTTAAACACTACCGCTCCTCGGTGGAACACCCTCAAACGAACGGTCAGGTGGAATCAGTGAACTGGTCCATCATTCAGGGAATCAAGAGGAGACTTGAAGGAGCAAAAGGAAATTGGGTGGAAAACTTGCACGAGGTACTTTGGTCGTATCGCACCACCATCCAAACTTCAACAGGAGAAACGCCCTATCGGCTCACTTATGGCTGCGACGCAGTCATCCCCATTGAGAAAATTATCCCTTCTTTCCGAGCTATGCAGCAGCCAAACCCCGTCAACAACACTTTGCTCTGCGAGGATCTTGTTTTGTCGGAGGAGGTAAGAGATTTGGCCGCCGAACGAGAAAAGCACGTTAAAAGGATGCAGGCGAAGGAATATAATCGCTCGGTTAACCCCAGAGAGTTCGAGGTGGGTGACCTTGTCTTAAGAAGGGCCGATATTGGCCTTAAGAATGCTAAGGATGGAAAGCTGGCCCAAAGCTGGGAAGGACCATACCGAGTCACCTTCAAAAGTGGGATGGGAGCCTATAAACTTGAAACTCTCTCGGGAGCTCCTATCAACAATTCATGGAATGCGGCGAAGCTCAAAGGATATTACAGTTAGAATCTTTCTTCCATAGTTTCATAATTTCATGCTTTATTAATTCTTTTTAGAATTGTTAGATTTGTTTATTACTGTTTAATGATGGTGTACGCTCGGTGGAACTCCGAGCCCATTGTACTTTCTGCTTCTGATTAATAAAAAGACTGTTATTGGATTCATTGTAATACGTACTTTTCCTCATATTCGATTAACCACCGTGTATGACGCGAACGATTATAAACAGCTCAAACAAGAGCTTATAACTCGTCAAGTATTCTACTGAGACTCCCGATTCAAACATGGTTTATTAAAATCATTTTACATCGCGGATAGAGGAACCCACCTCGACTAAAGCGTTGGAGTTCCGAGGTCTTGACACTTGAATTCTTAACACAAAGTATAAAAAGAAGCAAACAGTCGACTGTGAATACTATAAACGTTCATAATATTTCGAGCAAAGAAGCATAGAAAGAGTTCAAACCCACTACTGGGGCGGTTACAAAAACCCACTACTAGGGCGATCACAAAAAAAAAAAGAGAGAATGATCAAACTATTCTAAATCAGACAATACAATGCTGTCAGCATTGAATGTGTCTTCTTCTTCTTCTTCACCATCGGCATCCTCGGTTCCTTCCCCTTCGAAATCTTCGGCCAAATGGTCAGGAAGGTCGGAGTTTTTCAGATCTATGGGAACTCCACTCGGGCCGACAATTTGACCTTTTTTCACAGCAAAATTAGGGTCAGCGCCCTTGGTCACGAGCCCGGGATTCAGAACACGGAGTTGCTCGGCAGTATTGTAGAAAGAATCTTCAATTGCATGGTCCCAATTGAACAGATTCTCCTTAGCTGCTTTCTTATGCTTGAGCGCTTTCGCGCTCATCTTCTCCAAGGAAGCTCGGAGCCTGAGTATCTCGTCCTTAGCATACTCATGTTGCTCCTGAGCCACTGCAGCAGCCTGCTCAGCCGTACGAGCTTTCTCCGTAGCCACCAGAAGAGCAGCAGCATCCTCCTCAGCCTTTTTCTGGATTTCTTCCGACCTCTTTATCTGTGCCTCGGCAGCCTGAAGTGTTTCCTCAGCCCGAACTTTGGCCCCCTCCGAATCTTGTGCAGTCTTTTGAAGCCTCTCGTTTTCAGCTGCCATTTCTTGTATCCTTTTATTCAGACCTTGGACCTGAGTTTCCAAGTAATCTTCCCGCTCGTTGGCTTCATATCTTTTCTTCTTTTCCTCGGGAGCAAATCCAGCATAAGCGTCATCACCATGATGACCAAGGTGATGGAAAATGTTCGCACCCCGTAAGAAGCTTTTCACCAACGCTGTACAATTATTTTCCCAAGTCCCAGGGGTCCAAGACTCGATTACTTCAGCATTTTCAGGAGGGAAGACGGTGGCAATGAATGAGTCGGACATCTTCCTACCCCACACCGTCTTGGCAGCTGCATCTTCCTTACCCTCGGGAATTTCAATCCCTTTGTTGGACTTGCTCAAATTGAACCAATCTCCAGCGAGACCTTTTCCTTTATCCAGCCGAGTCCTCTTGAGGGGGCGCTCGGGAACGTCTTGGGGAGATGAATGAGCTTCTACTTCAATATTCACCGCGTCGACAACGCGGCCCTTTTTGATCACTTGTTCAACACCAGTAACCCTTACAGTGGGGGTGGTATTGGGGATAACGGTCGGGCTTTCAGGATGGGTCGGATCAGAAGATTGACCCTTGATTGGAGAACCGGACGCAGACTCTTTGAGTGCTGCTAGCTGTGACACTCTAGCTGCCCGAGCTTCACTCTTCTTGGCTTTGGTTGCTTTCTTCCCCATTGTTTCTGCGAGAAAAATGGATTAACACGCCAGTAAAAAAAAAGGGCATTTTGTAGTACCCAGCTTCGCCTTCACTTCGTCTCGCGTATCTTTCAGCAGAATTCGTTTGGAATCAATTTGACCATTTGCTTGAAGATATTCCCAAACGTGGTCGCATAATCGCCTTTCGGCTTTCGTTAAATCCGCCTTATAGTCGAATTGATACAAGGAGGATCCTCGGTTATAAATGTTAGTCATCCAACCCAATGGAAACCGAGGCACGACCTTCATCACTCCATCTTCGTCAACCTGTTCCATGAACCAACATACTTCGGTCCCAGTATACTCGTATTGGAAGAAAAGAGGTTTGAAAGATTTCCAAGAGTCTGTCACCTTGGCGAAAAGGGCGTGTCCCCTCCGAGCCTTTAGGGACACCCAAAGACCCTTGGAATCACCAAACTTATTTACTTGGGGAGCATATAACCAAAAGAAGGACCGTACCGTCGCGACCAAGTTTTCAACATCGCAGAATTGTTGAAAAGCTCGGACGAAAGCCCACCCACTTGGATGCAATTGGCTTGGGGCTATTCCTAAATGATTGAGGACTTCGACCTCGAAGGTGGAGAAGGGCAAGCGGATACCGACTTTAGTTACTACTTCTTCATAGAAGTAAAAATATTGACGATTTTCCGGCACTTCGAAGCAAATCCGATCGTCGATTCCCAAAGGTCTTAATACGAAATCTGAGGTATTTCCGTCGGCTCTCGGAGGTGTCAATATCGGCCGGAGATGATTAAGACTATTTGTTGTTAACAATGAAGGTCTCGTCCCCAGTACTTCCCGATCAAAAACAGCATCGTACTGCGCATGATTAGGCGGCAGAGGATATTCTTCAGGATTGGTCACACACCTGCGTTCCACCATTTCTGGGGAAAAAGAAAAAGGCTCGACCGTTAGGATTTTTTACAGCACGAGTTTTTACTTTAAATCTAATGCCGAGCCCCGAACTTTTTCCCCCCACCTACGATGGATTTCCTACAGGTTCTTTATCCCCCCACCTCAGATGGATTTCCTACAGGTTCTTTATCCCCCATATCATGATCGGGGCTAAATCTAACTTGGGCTCTACGCTCAGCGAATCTATAGGCTAATAACCACTTAGTCTCGTCGGCAGGATTCAATGGATGTTCTACTGTTAATGGTTTTAACTTGGAAGAACCCGAGTCGATGGGGGGAATAGTAGGGATAGGCGTAGAACTTTCCGAGCATGGATTCTTATCGTTCCCAGAATCTTCAAAAACCCCAGAAAAGGATGAAGAGCTTGATTCACTGTCACTAGATGGATTTTCTCCTAATCTCCTACAGAGATCACGGTAAACTTCCCTAAAACCTCTCCATCCCCTCATGATTCAAACAAATTGAGGTATAAACTCCTCTCACTTAAAAACAAAAGAAACCCAGAAACTCTACCCAGAAATCCCTGCAAAATCCCGAAACCAGAAAACCCGTTTACAAAGAAAAACTCACTAAAAAAAACCACAAATGAATAAGGAAAACTGCAGGAATGGAAATAAGAGGAGTAGAAGGGGTTACCTGCGTGAAGTTGCTAAAACTGGTGAAGGATTGGAGGCTCTCAATTTGGGAACGAAGATAGCAAAATGGAAATTGAAGAGAGAGTGAGGGGATTCTGAGAGATTTCGGGAGTAGAGTGAGTGATTGGAGGTAGAGAAAGGGTAAGTTTCAATTAGAGAGAAAACTTTTCAGTTTCCCTCCGTCTTAGCCATTTGGGCCAAAAGCCCATGGACGCATACAACCAATCGTAGGGAGAGACGTGGCAGTTCCAAAAGGTACTTTTTCAAATTTCAAAAACGCAATGATTTGGCACAACTTACAAGGAAACGCGCCGTATCTCGAGAACCCAAAGCGTCACCTCGAAGCAGTCGGCACAATTACAGTTGTCATGAGGCATGCGGAAAGGTCTGTCCTAAGCGCTTATTACCTCGACACAGACTTTTAAAAGTCTTACGAGCTGGGGGGCTTGTAGGGTCTGCCGACCGTATAAAAACTACAGTCCTATATAAAGGATTTTCTAAGGACCTTTCCCTCGATTTACTTAACACAAACGTCCCACGCTTGGAACGTTCATTCCGAGCATACAAAAAGACCAGGCTCGGACTTGATGGGACCGAGCCTCAACAACGGTTTTTCACTCCATCGGCTCGGGATTCTAGAACCGAGACATAACGTCGGCTAGTAGGTTGACTCAGTCTCACCAAGGCTTCCTATCTCCTCCGCATGTTTCTCCCAGAATCTCGCAACAGCCTCTACATGGGATCGTGAGCTGATCCTATCCGGATTCTAAGGGAATAAATCTCCTATATCTCCTCACAAAATCCCGGTTCAGCTCACCTTGATACGAGGCCCATACGGCCCACATCAACTTCCTCCAAACCCTATAAATAGCTCACAACAGCTAGGGTTTCAGGTACGTACTCTCATCCCTAAGTTGACACTCTGCACACACTTGTTGACTGGGGAAACCCTGCTTTTCCCTACTGGAACTGCAGAAAAACCATAAGGTCATACATAGATACTTGATCTTCTCTTGAACTCCTGATTACCATAATCTTGAGGGCTCAGAGGGTTAAGGACATATAGTGTTCAAGGACACTACATGAGGCATGAGGGAGTTTTTTTCATTATTATCAGATACACATATATATTGAGACTCTATTCATTAAGCACATATATTGAGACTATTTAACACCATTGGACTTCCCAATTAGCACATATATTGAGATTCTCAATTACAGCACATTTAATTACTAGCCACAATCAACTAACCCATTTGAATTAGTCAAAATTAGTCAAAATCAGAATTGATTTTGGAGGGAAAATTAGATCTAATTGCAGACCCAGAAGAAATTATAATAGTATTGATTATTTTATTCCAAATCTGAATCAAATCTTTTACAAACCAAAAAAACATAGAGAAATATATGAGGTAGTTATTATGATTGAAGATTAAAATATATTTTTTTAGTTTCTTAACTTTTGGTTTTTTAGGTTTTTTTTATTCAATATTTTTTTCATAGAAATCAGTTACTATAAAAAAAATCAGTTACTAAGAAAAGAAAAAAATCAATTACAAAATAGTTACTAAAAGTATGAAAATATGGTGTGATTCATTAATTAATTAAATTTTTAATAGAAGAGAATTTAATGGGATCATTGAGAAAAACGAAATTAATGGCATTGAGAAGACCAAAATTAATGAGATTATTGGGAGCACAAATAGGAGTGAAATATTTACAATATTTAATACCGAAATTAATGGGATTATTGAGAAGACAAATAGGAGAGCAATTTCTCTAACATTTAAGATCGAAATTAATGGCATTGAGAAGACCGCAATTAATGGGATCATTGAGAAGATAAATAAGTGATAAATATTTACAACATCTAAGGAATATTTTCAAGTTGATTATTATTAATTAATGATTTTTGTTATGCATTGATGCATAAGTTACGAAAATTTGTATTTCATTAAAAAGTTTCAATTTTAGGTATTATATTATTTTTTTGAATGTAATTATTTTATTCCAAATCTGAAGCAAATCTTTTTCAAACAAAAAAAAACATAGAGAAATATATTAGGTAGTTATTATGATTGAAGATTAAAATATATTTTTTTTAGTTTCTTAACTTTTGGTTTTTTAGGTTTTTTTTATTCAATATTTTTTTCATAGAAATAAGTTACTATAAACAAAAAAATCAGTTACTAATGGAAGAAAAAAAAATCAATTGCTAATTAGTTACTAAAAGTATGAAAATATGATGTGATTCATTAATTAATAGAAGAGAACTTAATGAGATCATTGAGAAGACCAAAATTAATGGCATTGAAAAGACCAAAATTAATGGGATTATTGGGAAGACAAATAGGAGAGAAATATTTACAAATATTTAATACCGAAATTAATGGGATTATTGAGAAGACAAATAGGAGAGCAATATCTCCAATATTTAAGATCGAAATTAATGGGATCATTGAGAAGACAAATAGGTGATAAATATTTACAACATTTAAGGAATATTTTCAATTAGGAAAACCAATAATATAATACCTAAAATTGAAACTTTTTAATTTGAATCAGATTTTGGTCTCTCTCATTTGGGCTTGAAGCCCACTAACTCAATAAACACTCACATAATAAATGCACTCTCTCTCATTGATTAAGCAATGATTAATAGACTTCTTAAGTCAAAATTGGTCAAAATTGGCTGTTAAAATCATATTTTGGTCTCCTAATTAGAAACCATTATGGATTTATAATAATATTGATAAGATATGAATTTTGTGCTGGACCTTCTAAATTCAAGTTTTCTTTTTTATTTTTGGTCCGTAATGTCGCATATTCTTAACATTTTTATATCGAAGTTGACGACAAAATCTAAAACGAAATAAAAGCACAGGAATTGAAAAAAAAAAAGGTCAAATTTTAGAACGCTAATGATGTGGAGGAGGATACCCTCGTTAAAAACATTCAAACTTGTATTCTCCAAAGTAAAATCAAGTGTAAATGTAGTCATCTCACACACCACAATATTTCACGGTTTTACCTTGCCAAGATGATAATTGATAAGAATGCTATCTGTCTCTAGTCTCTACCGGAATCTTGGCATTGCAATCACAACAAATTGACTTAAGAATATAAATATGAAAAAGATTGAAGTACGTGAGAACACTAAAGTTGTGTCGGCCATGAATTTAAAGAGAGATTCAATTATTAAAAGTGCAATTGTCCTTTATGGTAAAAGCATTGCTCTTTGTAACTTTAGACCCTGGTGTGGGGTTGATAAAAGTCAAAATACATATATAGTCGTATTAAAATAACATTGCTTACTAGTGTAAATGGTGTGGACATTTTTTTAATAGGCAAATAAATAATATTAAGCGAGTACTAGGGTCTAGGAGTATTCCAAAAGAGACAACTCTCTATCTTATTAACAAACGTGCGTGAAGCCGTGAATGGTGTGGACATGGATGTTTAATTTCTTTCAATTATTATATTACTCCCTCCGGTCCTATATACAGGACATATTCTAGAAACAATCTTTGGTCCTATATATAAGACATTTTGTATTTTCTATGCATCATTTATTGTTTTTTCTCTTTTTTGCCCTTATTAAATGCATGTGTTTTTTGTTGTTCATTAATGAGAGTGAATTTTTCAAGAAAAGTTGAGAGGGTAAAATTGTAATGTTACAATATGTTCTCATAGAATTCATAAAACTAACTACTTTTCTTGGTCCGAGGAATATTGTTAAGTATGTCCTATATATAGGACCGGAGGGAGTAATAAAGATAGAGAAGACTAATCTTTCCCTTTCAACAAAATTTAAAAAAGAAAATAAAAAATTTTCATAATTAATATAAGATATCATCTCATATATGATCGTACATATGATATGCATACCTACGGACTAAACCAAAACTGAATTATATTACACTGTTAAATATTGTGTTAATATCCATAATGATTTCGGGTACACTAAGGAAACCTTATTTCTTGCTTCTTGTTTTCACATCCCACTACTTGTGTTTGTGGTGCTGGATTAGTTCAAATCATGTTAAAGCTGCAAATGACACTATGAAGCCAGGTGATTCACTAAGTGGCTCAGACAAGCTATGTTCTCAAAACGGTACATATTGCATTGCATTTAACGGACCATTTGCAGGTGGCCTCACTTACTTGACCATATATGCCAATATGAGAGATGATGATTGGATAGTGTGGATTTCAAATAGAAATCAACCTGTTGTCAACAACTCCGCCCTTAATCTATCATTGGACTACTCTGGTGCACTCAAGATAGAATCCCAAGGTAGGAAACCAATAATCCTCTACTCACCACCACCTCCTCCTCCTCAAGCTGCAGGCAACAACAACACTGTTGTGGCCACCATAAAGGAGACAGGAAACTTTGTGGTGCAACAACTGAACCCTGATGGATCCGTCAACAGTGTGCTGTGGCAAAGTTTTGATCATCCCACCGATTCTTTGCTCCCTGGAATGAAGTTAGGTATTGTGAATCACAAAACTGGTCATAATTTGTCGTTGGTTTCATGGGTGAGTGAAACATCTCCAGCTCCTGGTCCCTTCAGCCTTGAATGGGAACCCAAAGAAGGTGAATTGATCATCAAGCGACGAGGGCAAGTGATTTGGAGAAGTGGAAAACTAAGAGACAAAAGGTTTGAGCACATCTCAGAGGATTCCCCCGTAAATTATGCCATTGAATCAAATGAGGATGAAGACTCTTTCACAATAGAGACTTCGATTAAAGAGCGAACAAGATGGGTGATATTGCAAACTGGGCGGTTAATAGGTTTGAAAGGAACTTATATCGCAAGGGCAGATTTGTGTTATGGGTATAATACTGATGGAGGGTGCCAGAGATGGGAGATACCTACTTGCAGGTACCCTGGTGACGTATTTGAGAACCGAACAGGTTTTCTTAATTTTTCAGGTAATGGTATAAGCTATGAAACAAATACAAGTTATGGCATAGGTGATTGCCAAGCTATATGCTGGAACAACTGTAGCTGCATTGGATTCATGTCATTTACAGATGATGGTACTGGATGTATTTACTTTTCTGGGAAATCATTAGAAGGTGTTACTTTAAACGATACTGGCCAAATGTTTTACATGCTGGTGAAGAAACCCCAGCACAGAGGTAGGTTAGTTTAATTAATATCCTTTCATAACTTCCTGCTTCATTTATATATTTTTTATTATTTCTATGGTACACCAAAGCATGAAATCACTTTAAAATTTTTGATGGATAAGGGAAGTTGGGAGAATTTATGATTCAAATTATCTAATAATGTATAATTTATCCAGGTACGAAAAAGTGGATATGGATAAGCGTTGTAGTTGCAACTGCTCTGCTTGCAATATGTTCTTCCATTCTATGCCTAGCTATAAACAAAAGAAAACATGTTCTTGAAGGTAGTAAGATAATTCCAAAACATTGCACTACATACTTTATTGAACATGATAGATCCCTATATTTGATTCTCAATCTCTATCTTCCTCATTTTCATGTAAACAGATAAGAAAAGGAAAAAAATGAAATCTGGAATCCAAGATTCAGCAGCTTCTGATGAATCTACTTGTATAGAGGAATTTGAAGATGATTTAAACAAGGGCCATGATTTCAAAGTGTTTAGCTATGCATCAATCATGGAGGCTACAAGCAATTTTTCTTCGGAAAACAAGTTAGGACAGGGAGGTTTCGGGCCTGTTTACAAGGTAGGTGACTTCGAACCATCTATATCCTGCATAATTGACTTTTTTCTTTTGTTCTTTTAAAGGGTTAATCAACCGTCAATTATCACTTCAGGGAATTTTGACAACAGGACAAGAAGTTGCCGTGAAAAGACTTTCAAAAACTTCCGGACAAGGAATTGTTGAGTTTAAAAATGAATTAAAGCTCATATGTGAACTTCAACACGTAAATCTCGTACAGCTACTTGGGTGCTGCATTCAAGAACAGGAGAGGATGCTGATTTATGAGTATATGCCAAATAAAAGTTTGGATTTTTTCCTATTCGGTGAGGAATATGTGCTATTTACTTTACAAATATTTTGGATAAAATAATAATAACAAAATAAAAACTATTCTGTTCATAACTCCCAAATGCTTGAACTTGCTGCAGCAAACCAGAGCATATGCAGGGAATCTTTATTTTCTAATGATTTACTTCATTGACTTATGTTTTTCTAATGAGTTGAACCATTACTTATGGTTAACTACATATATATCATGTTATGTAACCAATAAACATATATAAGGTAGGAGAATATATATATATATATATATATATATATATATATATATATATATATATAAGTTTTGCCCCATTGATAACTGTAGAGCATACGGTTCAGTGAAAAGCAGAGGAAGACTTAGCCATTATTTTCAGGGATTCTGAGCAGAATCAGTGGAATGTATTGGGAAACATGTCTTCAACAAGTAAGCCTAATACTCATTATTATCAGTGTTTTATTTCATATAATATTGAAAGTCATATAATACTTAATTTAATCCCTACAATTGGTATCAGAGCATTGTAGGGATTAAATTAAGTATTATATGACTTTCTATATTATATAAAATAAAACACTGATAATAATGAGTATTAAGCTTACTTGTTGAAGACATGTTTACCAATACGTTCCACTGATTCTGCTCCGAATCCCTGAAAATAATGGCTAAGTTTTCCTATGTTTTTCAGTGAACCGTATGCTCTACAGTTATCAATGGGCCAAAACTGAGATGTTCTCTATATGTGACAGCAGAGGGGACCTAGCCTATTTATAAGGTTATTAACCCTAGTCTCCACCCATCACGGACCAATAGGGTTAAGGCCCACACTATGTTATCCACACTCATAAGGGTTTCAGATATCTAAACCCTTAATAGATCACCAAATACTTGGGCATAAAGCATCTCCAATTAAATCATATTATTAACCCGTTTTATTAAAATAAACATTACAATTAATTGCAGCCCACATGAATTATTAAAATAATTCCTACAATAATATATATATATATATATATATTTATTGTTTTTATTACTCTCAAGTGATATATATTACTGAACAATATTTTTTCATTGTTTAAAGATAATATCAGAAGCAAGTTTCTAAATTGGCAGAAGCGCTTCAACATAATAGAAGGAATTTGTCAAGGATTACTCTATCTTCATAACTACTCGAGACTAAAAATTATTCATAGAGATTTGAAGGCTAGTAACATACTTCTTGATGACAATATGAACCCAAAAATATCTGATTTCGGTATGGCGAGAATGTTTACACAACAGGAATCCACGATAAATACAAAGAGGATTGTGGGTACATAGTAAGTAAGCTAAACTCTCTTGTTATAGAAGTGGTTGATGAATATGTGGACAAAGTTATTTTGCATGGTCATGAATGATTATTTCTTGCAGTGGTTACATGGCTCCAGAATATGCCATGGAAGGTATTTTCTCTACAAAGTCTGATGTTTATAGCTTTGGAGTATTGCTTCTAGAAATTGTTAGTGGACGAAGAAATAATAGCTTCTATGATGCAGACCATCCTCTCAATCTAGTAGGACATGTATGTCAAATTAGTCTTACTGAATTCTTTTTTATATTATTTCTTATGTCTAATTTAACTAAAATAATTACTAATAGGCATGGGAGTTATGGAACAAGGGTGAAAGCCTAAAGTTAATGGATCCCTCATTAAATGACACTTTTGTTCAAGATGAAGTGCAAAGATGCATTCACGTTGGTCTCTTATGCGTAGAACATTATGCAAAAGATCGACCAAATATGTTGGACATTATATCAATGTTAACAAACAAAAGTGCAGCAGTTATCATGCCTAGAGGTCCAGCATTCTATGTTAGAAGACAGACCTTTGAGGGAGAAATGTTTTCTAAATCTATGGAGTTCGATATTGATTCTACAAAGGAAATTTCTACTTCCACCGAAGTAGAAGCAAGGTAAACATGATGTTTACGAATTATTTCTTCATGGCACAAATGTAATGTACGGATAGTCATTTGATTGTTTTAAAGGTTATTAATTGGTAAGATGAGTACTTCATGTCAAATTATTTTGTTTAGTTTTTATGTGTAATAAATTCCACATTGCTCAATCCTTTCTAATTTTAAGCATTTATATATTACTATCTTCATCTCTATATATAGGACTCTTGATAGATTTTACGTTCATTAAGAAAATTGGTTAATTTAGTTAATAATATTGGAAATGTGAATATCTAATAAGTATTTTCAAAAGTACCATTATAAATAGTATTAGGAATTTAAGAAGTATTAAATTAATAAGGGTGTTTATGGAAAAAAAAAAGTAATTAATTGTCAATAAAAATTGATATAGAGTTTTATAAATAGGAACAAAATAAAAGTCTTAAAAAGGTCTTATATACAATATAGAAACGTAGGGTTAGGGCTTTATGTAATGAACATACGGTGCCCATTGTATGTACGTGCCACCATCTAAACAAGTCATGGTTAATCAAGTCCCTTTTTGCAAAACTAACTCCTTTTTTATTTTGCACATATTTTAATACAGTCATTTCATATTTTTTAACCATCATTATAAGTCCATTATAGAGTAATGAATTAATCGTGCGATAGAAACCATTTTATAGGGTTTATGGCACATAACCGCACTTTATTTTTTGGTTGTTGCTAAGAATATGATTGGGGTTACAAAAATGGTCACCATGTGTAGTCTCATATGATTATGGAAAATCAAATAACCAAATACACATAACGTTTCTTTTTTTTCATTGTGCAACCAAACTTTGCGAGATTCCATGCTCTTTCTTGACCTTGAGTGCACGAGTTCAAGAACTATTGTGCTAATCTTGAAAACAAAATTGATTGATCTATCAATCTTCCTTTTTTAAAATAGTGTTATTTCCCACGACACAACCATGACCATCACCCTATTTTCTGCAATTATGTTCCTCACTTAACTCTCCATTCAGATTGAAGAAAATCCAAACTTAACTCTTGTAACTATGCATTGAAAAGAATTTAGGACCAATTCTATTAGCACCCTTATATGTGGCATCTAGCATTTCGCACATCCAAATATCTCATCCTACATATGCGCCCAGCACTTTGGGGATGCACATAGAATCGGCAAAATTTTGTCCAAACATAACAAGAAAATATTAATTGAAAAATAGACCATCTTCATCTCAATTACTCCCTCTATTCTAATTTATCCGATTTTTTTTATCAGGGTATCCTTCAGCCGATAGTCAAAAACTAATCTCCTTTGAAACGTAAAAATAACCGAATTGGATTTTGCCTCTACCAACACATATACGACAGGGATCGAATTCCTGACACCATACTTAAGAAACTCAATCATTTATTAATTATGTTGGACTTTGTTAATTTCTTGTTTTATTTTTATGTCACACTTAGTCAAAACATACCGACTAAGTTAAGTAGTTAATTCTTTGTTTTCAACAAAAAAAGTTATCAATCTGTGTACCAAAAAAAAAAAAAAAAAAAAAAAAGTTATCAATCTTACACTTCTACCCATTTTACTTTCATAGTTGCACCACTTCTTTTATGAAGAGTCGAACTTAGTTAATTAAAACACTCATTCAATAAAAATAGTTTAAGAAAAATAATTGATAGAAATTTTTTTTAAAAAAAAAACCTACATATAGAAACAATCAATTTTTCTAAAATATGACATACAAAGAAGTACTCCCTACGTCGCTTATTATAAAACATCATTTTGATAGATTTTTTGTCCCTGTTTATATAAATAGTTTTTTAGAATACTTAGGTAACATTAAAAAGTTTATTTCAAATACGCCCCTGGTAATTTTATATGAGTGATAATAATTACAATAGAAAAAGAAATAAGTAAAGTTTTAAAGTTTTAAATTGAGTAACTTTATAATAACATATTTTTTGATAAATTTGAAAATAATAATTACTTTTCTTAATATGTGTGAATTAGGATAAATATGACTTATAATAAAGGATAAAAAGGGAAAAAAATGAGTTACAGGGGAGACAGGGAGAGAGGGAGTAGCATTTAAAGGACGCCTTCATTAGGTATAATCACACCGGTGCCAATGCACTCTCTAGGACACCTTTATCAATTAGTAGTTTGATAAGTGTTGATGTGAGTGTTAGATTAAAACAAAACAAATTGAACGTTGAGGAACCAAAAGCCATTAAATTAAATTATAGGGACTAAAATTTATAAAAAAAAATCTGAGGATAAAAAATATAATTAAACATTTCTTTTTTCAAATGTCTAACATTTTTGGTTATGCCAATGATTGCGGTTTGATGCTTCCAAACAGCAATAGTGGAGAGAGCAAATCTAACCATACACCATAGTCTCAGCATGAAAACGTGTAAAAACTTTCCTATCATAAAACATTATAAGTAACAAAAGCCTAACAAAAAACAAAATGAAACTACAACCACCTACGAGGTTAGAACATAAACTTAAAAGTTAAAACCGAACAAACAACACAATTAATAGATAACTAAATTATTTGCAAAGATAAGAAAAATATCAAAAGAAGCAAAACTCACATTATCATGACTGACCTATCATCTCCAAAAGAAATTGTTCTCTAATTATTGATTGAGAAACACATTGATCTTCTTATTCGTCTTCTTCGCAGGCCTCCACACTTGAAACCTCCATTAGAATATAAGAAAAAATAAGCCAACCCAAATCCAATCGTCACATACAAGGGCCTGGCTTGTTTATTAAAAAGCCTAACATGCGGCTTGCCTGTTTACACCCCTAACAACAAGTATCCTTCACTTACGGGAGTTATCCTGCTTGAACACAGTACACAGGTGCATTTTCAAAACTCCCTAGATCTCTAGTTAAGCTAAAACAGTACTTGAATTGTGATTGGTTGTTCAATGCATTAAATTAGGTGTATGATAATTGGTTAATGTATTAGACAAACCATTAAATGCATGTCTCCTTAATTTTTTGATTTTTTTCATTTTGTTACCATCCTTGTGTCCTTGTGGGATGGACGGAGTAGTTGATTGAGTTCCTACAGAAGTGAATCTAATCAACAGAAATATTTTACAAATGGCCAAACCCTTTCCATTAATGTTAGAAAAATAACAAATCATAAGCTCTGACTGAGTTTGTCATATATATTATTTCCTAACAGCAAAACGGTACAAACAACTTTCCTATCCTAAAACTTATCTAGTACAACACCAAAATGAAACTAGAACTAGAACTAGTTGGGATTAAAACAAAAACACAAAACACCAATAACATTCATCCCAATCCAAAGATAACTATGGTTCATGCTAGGAATATAGAAAAAGACTTTACTATTAGAGAAGAAGCAAAACTCACCCTAATAATTTCCGCATTTCACAGCCTTATAGTCTTGGATGAACACCTTGATTTTAAAGAACAATCAATTGATCTTCTTATCCATGTTCTTTGCAAGCCTCCCCATTTGAAACCTCCAATAGAGGAAATAAGCCACCCCAAATCCAATCATCACATACAAATAAACAACACTCCCATTTTCCTTTTCTGACCTCACCTCCTCAATTCCAAAATTCTCCCTCTCCGAATTTCCCGACGCGCCCTCACGCACGCGCCCGTACAACACATAAGCCCTATCCTTCTCCCTCAAAGCTACCGTGGTAGGAAACCTTTCCAAATCAAGGGCAATTTCGTCAAACACCTCGCCATGCCCCCAACTATCGTTACTCTTTAGAAACCACAACTTCCCTAACTCTGGTGACACCACCAAAACGACGCCGTCTTCTCTCACAGCGATGCCGTCCGCACCCATCAGATCAGCGTTTATATCCACGCGCGTTGCGGTGCCGTCTTCCGCGTCAACCTTGTAAATCTTCCCCGTGTTCGATTGCCCGACTATGAAATAACCGTCGCTGACGTAAGCAATACCGTTGAGGCTGCAGGAGCTGTACACCAAGGTAGGGTCCACGGCGATCTCGCTGAAGATCGGCGAGTCTGAGAAGATCGAAGCGGAACCTTCTTTGTTCACTTTCCAGATGAAGTTTCCGCCGGAGTTGGTGACGTAGGCGTTGCCGTTGGAGTCGAGGGCGACGTCGTTTGCGACTGAGGTGGCGGAAGGGGAGGAGGAAGGGAGGAGGGAGAGGAAGAGGCGGTTGACGGAGCGGAGGTCGTAGGCAGCGAGGGCGGTGAAGGGAGGGAGGGGTGGGATGGCGTAGATCGCGGCGAGGACGCGGTGGCTGCTGGGATCGACGGCGAGGCCGAAGATGCTGACGTTTTCGGGGAGGGAGGTGTCGGAGATTAGGGTTTGGACCTCGCCTGAGCGGGAGACGGCGGAGATGGTGCGGTGGTGGAGGGATCCGACGAGGAAGCGCTGGGAGGTTGGGTCCCATGCGATGCCTTCAGGGAAGAGGTTAGGTGAGCGGAAATCGATGACGTGGCGGGAGGCGGCGAGAACCGTGGCGGGAGTTGAAACATGGACGAGGAGGTGAAGTAAGAGAAGGGCGGTGAAGGAACGTTTGGATGAGAACAGTGACATGCTTTTGTTTGCTTTTACCCTTTTTCTTTCTCAATGACTTGTAGTATATGGTTTGATGTTCTTCATTACAACTGTTAAAAAGGTCTGATTTTTTTTTTTTTTTTTATTAATAAACATTTTAATCCGTTAGTTTAGGTGCTCTTTTAGAATTAGTCGTTAGATTTTTTTTTCAACACTTTGGATCTCTAAACTTTATTTAATTTTTGGAAATAGTCCTTTCGTCGCTTAAGTGATGATATATCCCATGACATGTCATGTCACTTTCCCAAGATCGACAAGTGACGTATTATGTAGAGCCACGTGACACTACATTATTTTTTTATTAAAAAAATAATTTCTTTTAAAATTTAACAAAAGATTCGATTTTCTTTTAAAAAAATACAATTTTTAATTATTTTTAATAAATTTGAATTTTTTTAAATTTAAAAAAATGACGTGACATCATCTGGCACATTATCTATCGATGTGGGAAGATGACGTGACATATTACCGGTCATATCACCACTTAAGTAGCATTGGCAAAACGGCCCGCAAAGTCCGCCCGTTAAAATATTAGGGCCTAATTTTCAAGCCCTGCCCGCCCGCGGGCGGGCCGCATTAAAAAAAATAAATTAAATTAATATTCTTTTAGCACAAATTTTAAAAAAAAAGTGTGGGCGGGCAAAATGCGCGCAAATCGCCCCCAAATATTCGATGAATCTTTTAATTTTTTTTAAATATTCAAGCCCGCGGGCGGCCCGCAAAAAATAATGGGCCTGCATGCCCGCCCGTATTTAATTTTTTTTGACAAAATTTGTGCCCTGCCCGCAAAAAATTGCTGGCGGGCGGGGCCCGCGGGCCGAGGCCCGTTTTGCCAATACTACACTTAAGTGATGAAATGACTATTTTCAAAATTTAAGCAAAATTTAAGAACTCAAAGCATCGAAAAAAAAGTTTAAGGACCAATTTCAAAAAAGTGCTCAAGTTCATGGACTAAAAACTTAAATATGCATATTTTTTTTTTATGAAGGTCTGAATTTCTAAATACATTTATAAAATGCTAAACACATTCATAGTTAGGGGTGTTCGCGAATCGGTTCGGTTCGGTTTTGAGGCAAAATACCATCCGATCCGATTACAAAATATACGTGCTGTCGCGGCCGGGGTCCCGGGTCGCCCTCGGGGCCTCGCCTACGAGTGGGGGTCGATTGACCCAATATGGAGTCGCCACCGCATTTTGTTACAAAAACGCGGAAAAATATATTTTTAATTAAAACGGATAAAGCTTGGTCTGGAACTAGATAGATTCTGAGTTCGGGAGTCGGTTACGAGCCGGGGAAGGTATTAGCACCCCGTTCGCCCATTCGAAAATGGTACCTTTGATCGATTTTAATTAAAAGACCTAAATAATTGGTTTGCCAAGAAAATATTTGTTTTTTATTGTAATGCCTGACAAGGTTGCCCTTGGTCCTACGTACCCTCATAAAATGAGGAATCAAGGCTACGTAGTTCTAAATTAACTTTTAATCTTTTTTAATTTTATTACAAAAATGTTTGATGCAGAGAGGAAATATGCACAAGATCTTGTCATTTAGGCAAGAAAAGGTGGATTTCCAAAACACATTTTGTTAAAACTTAATTAATAAAATCTATTTAATTTTTATCTAAAAACATTTTTTCTAATTTTTATAATTTATTTATAAAAAAATTATTTTTTATGTATACATATTTTTGTGCAGAGAGACAACCCGTAAGATCTCTCCATTGAATTTGAGAGAAAAACAGACTTACCAAAAGGCAACAAATTTTAGAACAACAATTAAAAAAATCTATGTTTTTAATTTATTATTATTGTAAATAAAATTATTTTTATATATTTATTTTTGATGCAGAGAGAAAGTTCAAGAGACCCCACCACTAAATTAAATTTGGGTAAGAAAAATTGACTTACCAAAACGCAACCAATCTTAGATAACAATAAAAAAACTACATTTTAAATTATTATTATTTAATTCATTATATTAAAAAGTCCGGAAAAGAAAAAGAAAATAAAAACGAAGTAAAGTACTCGAACCTGATGATGGGAGATGCTACAACAAAGCGAGTAGTGTGTGAACACTAAACAAGAAGGAGTACCGTGACAATGCAAATGGACAAGGGACAATGGTCATGCGGTGCACTAGGCTGGAATGCTAAGGGTGTTGCAGCACAATAGTAGATGAAGATTACATCGAGAAGTGTGTAAAGGAAATTTTTTTAATAAAACAAATTGTCTCTCCCCATCCCTCCAAAATTCTTTTTTATTTTTTTTTCAAAGTGATGGGAAAACCTCTATTTATAGTAGAAGTTAAGTTAAGAAAAAATCGTTAAAAATCAATTTCAAATCTTTTCAAAATAATGATAATATCTTTTCAAATATTTTTGATTTTAAAAGAAAATCCTCGATTAAATGAAATTGATTCTCAAATAAAAAAATAATTGATTTTCAATCTTTTGAATTGATTGTCAAAATTTGAATTGATTTTAATCATTTCAAAAAGAGGATAATCTTTTCCAAAGAATTTTTGATTTGAATAAAAAAAATGCAATCGAAATTAAAAAAAAATTCTCAACTCAATCAAATTGATTCTCGATCCTCTTTAATTGATTTTCAATATTTAAATTGATCTTGAATTGATTCTCAATAAAAGATTTTCAATCTTTTGAATTGATTGTCAAAATTTGAATTGATTTTCAATCATTTCAAGAAGAGGATAATCCTTTCCAAATAATTTTTTGATTTGAAATAAAAAGTTTGCAATGGAAAAAAAATCTCAACTCAATCAAATTGATTCTCAATCCTCTTTAATTGATTTAAAAAAAATTACTTTATTTGCAATCGATTCTCAATTTCTTTTTGAATTAATTTTAAATCTTTTCAAAAAAAGTTGATAATCCCTTCCAAATAAAACATATCATCAACTAAATTCAAATTGATTTCAATCAAAAAAATTTAATTTGTCAAAAATCGATCGTAATCTTTTTCAAATATTTATGATTAAAACAAATCTTCAATTAAATCAAATTGATTCTCAATTTCTCAAATTGATTTTCAAAATTTTTTAAATTGATTATCAATTTATCAAATTGATCTTCAAAATTTTTAATTGAATTGAAAATGATTCTCAAAATTTTCTAAATTGATTTTTAATTAATTATCAAAATCTTTCTCTTTTTTGAAAAATAATTGATTTTCAATCTTTTGAATTGATTTTGTCAAAATTTTGGACACAATCTTTTCAATTAATTTTTCTTCTCAAAAATTTTCAATGCACTTTTTATTTTGTTTTTTTTAAATAAATCCCAAAAATAACTTAATACACATTAATTAGAAAATAATGGGTCCAAACAAACTCTTTTTTTTATTTTATTTATAAAATTCAATTATAAAAACTTGAGGATAAAAATCTTATTAACCAAAATATTTACAAAATATAATTTTTGACCCCGGACAAAATTGGGTGGCTACACGTGCGGTTCAGTTTGAATCGGTCCATTATATTAGCAAATCCAATTAGATCCAATCCAAAGAAAACCATGCGGTTTCAGTACGGTTCGGTTCGGTTTCAAATTTCTTTTTTTTTCTATAATATGTTTTGAAAGTACACACACATATATCCATGATTCTGTAAAATGTGCAGTAAGACGATATGATTTCTACACACATGAATTATATTCCTTAGTTTTTAGTCACTGGCTCACTACCTCAAAAACATGAATTCTTAATCTTAACATACATGAATTCCATTCCACACACAAAAAATGATATCACAGATTCATAGGCTTACGGCCTTGATCACTAGTGACTAGTTTTTCAAAGTAGCAGACAAAGGGAAGCAGTAAAACACAGATGGCTCAATGATAGTTAGCTTACCTAACTAAAATGAAAAAATGTTTGACACAGATTTACTAAAAAAATTAAACACCACATTTCTTCACATGTCCTATAATTATGTATACGCAGTAAGTGGACCAAAATTTCCAACATAACATTGTAAGAGTCATATAGAGAAGGATCGGTTCGGTTTGGACCAGTTCGGTTTTTTTCGTGAAACTGAAAACCGAACCTGACCAATTATAAACCGCAAAACCGGGCCGAAAAACTGAAAACCGAAAAAAACCGCATGTACCGATTTTTTTTGGACTCAAATTCTGGAAACCGATCGGTTCGGTTCGGTTTTCGGTTTCACTGAAAAAACCGAACCGATCCAAACAGAACCGATCCTTCTCTATATGTGCACAAAGCGCAGCGTTTATTTCGATGTTTTATTGTGTTTAGGTTTCTCTTCTCCTCTTTTACTCACAAACCGTAGCAGCCACAGCAGCCCACAAGCACAAAGCCACAAACACTCCCAATTTCCCAAAGACCTAAACGCCGCCGCAAGCTCACCCAGCCGCAACCACAAACTGCCGCCGCCTCTCACTCCCGTCGGCACAACCACACAACTGATTATGTCTCAAGCCCTCATAGGACGCACGCAGCAGCCACCTCCTTCTCTCTCAAAGCTTCAATCTTCCCTTGTCTCTCATAGCTTCAACCTTCAATCCTTCTCTCTCACAGCTTCATCGTCCTTCTCTCTTAAATAGTCACAGCTTCAATCCTCCCTCTCGAACCAGCAGCTACAGCTACAGCTACATCGACGCCAACGAACCGAAGTCGAATGCCCTCACGAATCGAAGGCCACGACCCTCTCAAACCCACTATCACGTTCTCCACCGAGTTCCCTCTCCACCGTCGCTCCCCACCGATTTCCCTCTCACTGATTTCGCTCTCCACCGTCACTAGCTTGCTGTAATGGAGGTAAGTGTTACTATTTTCAAGTGTTAAATTTTTTTGTTTCTACTTTATGTTGATATTATTTTTGCCTTTCGTGATTTATGGATAAAGGTTATGTTACATCTCTCACATTTAGTGTTGATATTATTTGCTTTTTGTTTATGGATAGAGGTTATATATGTTAAATCTTTCTTCATAGCTGTTGCCTTGTGAGATCTGTGAGGATGGGGATTGTAGGCGAATCCCACTTGAAAGTATGGGAAATGTTTGTATGAAGATTCATATTAAGGATAAACTAGCTAGTGTAAATTGTGGAGCTCAGTTCAAAAAGATTGATGTTTAAACTTTAAAACTATTCTATATTTTGTTCCATTTGACACTTACAATGTTATGTTGGAAATTTTGGTCCACTTACTGCGTATACATAATTATAGGACATGTGAAGAAATGTGGTGTTTAATTTTTTAGTAAATCTGTGTCAAACATTTTTTCATTTTAGTTAGGTAAGCCAACTATCATTCAGCCATCTGTGTTTTACTGCTTCCCTCTGTATGCTACTTTGAAAAACTAGTCACTAGTGATCAAGGCCGTGAGCCTGTGAATCTGTGATATCATGTTTTGTGTGTGGAATGGAATTCATGTATGTTAAGATTAAGAATTCATGTTTTTGAGGTAGTGAGCCAGTGACTAAAAACTAAGGAATATAATTCATGTGTGTAGAAGTCATATCGTCTTACTGCACATTTTACAGAATCATGGATATATGTGTGTGTACTTTCAAAACAGATTATAGAAAAAAAAAAAAGAAATTTGAAACCGAACCAGACCGAAACCGCATGGTTTTCTTTGGATTGGATCTAATTGGATTTGCTAATATAATGGACCGATCCAAACCGAACAGCACGTATATTTTGTAATCGGATCTGATGGTATTTTGCCTCAAAACCGAACCGAACCGATCCGCGAACACCCCTAATTCCTACATACATTATTCGCGTTTTTTTCTTAATTATGTAATTTCCAGACACCTATCTCACCAAGCTACCCAATCAGATATATCAGGCTATTCTTATTTTACTCATGAATAGTATTTTCAGATGAGCTATCCGATCGGAAGCCTCATCTAAAACTATCATAAAATCCATTTGATCAATAAATTGGTGGATGGATTGTCCGATTGTGTGCCTTATCCGAATATATCATAAAACTCATTTAATCATTAATTTTTTTCAGTCTTGTACCATTTATGGATGAGGATGACAACAATGCACGTTTAAAAAGCTTTCTTGATTTTTCAAGTGCATTTAGCAAGCAACGACGAGGTAAGCGAAATTTAAATATGTTCATCAAGCATTGAATTATTATTAGTTTTAAGTTCATGTATCAATTTTACATATTTTTGAGACTCGAGTGGATATGTTAAAGTGGTGTCGAGATGTCGCAAGTGCTCATGGATTTATTCTTATATCATCATTAGATCATATGAAGATGTTATGGGTAGGAAATCAAGGGTTAATATTGGGTGGGAAGTGAGTGGAAAATATAGATGCTTCGTGAAGGAGGGTGAAAAGAAATCGAAGGTGACTGCGTCTAGAAAGTGTCAATGCCCATTCTAGAGGTGGCAATTCGTGCTACCCGGTCGTGCTCGTGTCTGCTCGGTTCGAGTTCGGGCTTTGACCGTGTCGTTGTTAGGAAATAGGATGCGACAAACGCAACGAATAAATAAATAAATAAATAAATCCTATTTCCATCCAGGATCCATGTGAAAGCATGATTTGAGATGGGGAATTAAATTACCTTTTGCAGGGAAGAGGAGACAAACGAATCTTATCACGAACGCTTCGTCAATCACGAGCACATCAATGTGTTGTGTCTCTATTGGTATCCACACGAAAAAATTCCCAATTGGAGTCACGTCTCTCTTCTCAATGCTAGTAGAGAAGAGAGAATTTGTGTATCACTCACTCTCTGATATGACGGCTAGGGTTGTCGTTCTGTGTCTCACACATCAACTTCCCCTAAAGCTAATAATATTATATTTATAATATTATCAGACCAACTGGTTGGGCTTTTAGGAGATAAATTTGAATTCTATCTTATATGTAGAAGATAAAATCAAATTTATATCTTATACATAAAGATAAAACGAATCATATCTTAATCATATCAGAAAGATTTAATTTTATAAAAATACAACTATTGTATTTTTATCAAATGTAATATCTCCAATTTTATCTGCTCTAAGTGTGTGACCCTATAGGTTCCTGTAACGTTGGCAGTAATGTTAAAATCACATTTTAATTTTACAAGCAATGAGCGGTATCTAGCAACACATCATTGCTACCCAAGTGACAGGAATGTCTGCGATTTGACTAAACCTTTTACTGTGACCAATGAACATGTATAAGTTTAATCCCTTTGTCCAAATATCATAGTTACACTCATGGCATGGAACGTGTCACCCATGAATAGTGTAACCTATGGTTTCTTGATCCCTGAGTAGACGCGTATAAACAAGTCTCGTCAATATCTCATATTGACTGTCTTGAGTATGGCCATACATTTCAACGTCTCACTCAATCAAGGGCCCCAGAGATATAATTCCTATTAATAAGGAAGGACAAATCCCATCTACGTCACTCACATCCCTCTACATGATTTGTCATATACCCGACTACAACCGTTATGATCACCTGGTTAAAGATGACGTTTGACTGCGTGAAAGCATATAATTCCTCATGTTGGGAACCGTAGCGACTTCAGGTCGAAGGACCATGTACACCATTGTCACTATGAGAATCGCTTATGACACTCACTTAATAACCCATGTAGCATTCTCATGGCGGGTCAATCCAGTACACAATTTTCCCAATGTGTACTTACGTGAAGACTTGATATCCCATATCCATGATCGGTGAGATACAGTCATCAGTCTGCCACATACTAGTCTCGACGTATTATAGTTGTCCTTATTAACTATAATACTCGACTAGGGAATCTTTAAGGATAATTATCAATCAATAAGATCTCACTATCAAGTCATGTTACTTGATATTCTTATGACATTGAACTTATAATCCTAAGGACTTTATTATATCTATTTTAATTAATCAATTAAAGCATAAATATAATAAATGAAATGCCTCATTATTATTAATAGTAATAATCCATAAACATGAAATAAGTACAAGTAAAAGAGAAAATACGATTGCCTCTAGGGCACACTCCAACAGTCGTGCCTAAAATTCACAGGTTAAAATCGTGTTTCAAAAATGGTCTTTAGGCCTGCACCGTGCGTGTTTCATGCTTTTGCGTGCCTACCCAGCAAACATTTAAATATATATGTGTGTGTGTGTGTATGTATGATAATATCTGATAATTGGTAGTAGCACTAGTTATATGTATTAAATGACGTATATGTATTAGTAAATAAGTAAATAAGCATTTTATAGTGTAGTGTTCAATGGATCATTTCTTTTTCTTTCCAGTTTCAGCAAAAAGCTTTAGCAAATTAAAAATAAAATAAAAAAATAAAATAAACTGGGTTGGCGTGTCGTGCCGTGTTTGCCCGGCAATAGCCCGATCGTGTTTCGTGCTTTTGCATGCCGTGCTAAAATAGCACGGGTATAATTCGTGCTCCAAAATTGTTGTCCAAGCCCGTTATTTTGTCGTGCTTATTTGGGTCGGTCGTGTCATGCTTTATTGTCGGCTCTAGCCCATTCACTCTAAAGGAAGGTTGTTAAGAAGCTATAAAGGTCAATAATGGAAGGTTTGGGTGCATTATAGGTTTCACAACCACAATTGTGCGAAAAAATTTAGTGGTCACTTGTATGTTGCTTGGCTAACTGTTGAACAAACCTAGTTGAAGGGTTCACGGAAAAAATGTAATGCCTAATTCCATATTGCTTACAATTAAAGATAATGATCCCCGTAACGTGACTAGTAAAAAGCAAATATACAATGTGCGTCAAGATTATATATCTTCCCCGTGTTCGATTGCCCGAATATGAAATAATTGTCGCTGATGTAAGCAATACCGTTGAGGCTGCAGGAGCTGTACACCAAGGCAGGGTCCACGGGGATCTCGCTGAAGATCGGCGAGTTTGAGAAGATCGAAGCGGAACCTTCTTTGCTCACTTTCCAGATGAATTTTTTGTCGAAGTTGATGACGTAGGTGTTGCCGTTGGAATCTAGGTTGACGTCGTTTGCAATCAAGGTGGCGAAAATGGAGGAGGAAGGGAGGGGAGAGAGGAAGAGGCGGTTGGCAAAGAGGTGGTCGTAGGCTGCGAGGGCGGTGAAGGGAGGGAGGGGTGGGATGGCGTAGATCGCAGCGAGGACACGGTGGCTACTTGAATCGACGGCGAGGCCGAAGATGCTGACATTTTTGGGTAAGGAGGTATCGAAGATCAAGGTTTGGACCTCGCCTGAGCTGGAGACGGCGAGATGGTGCGGTGGTGGAGGGATCCGACGAGGAAACGCTAGGAGGTTGGCTCCTATGGGATGCCTTCAAGGAAGAGGTTAGGTGAGCGGAAATTGATGATGTGGCGAGAGGCGACGAGAACTGTGGCGGGAGTTGAAACATGGAGGAGGAGGAGGGGGAGGAGGTGAAGTAAGAGAAGGGCGGTGAAGGGAAGTTTCAATGAGAGGAGGGTCATGCTTGTGTTTGCTTTCAACCTTTTCTTTAGTGAGAGGAGTGTATATGGTTTGATATTCTTCATTACTCTTACTGTTAGATATATACACTCACAAAATTCTAAAGGTACCCCTAGAGTTTTATAAATTTTTACACTAAATTATCAAGATTGATTTTAATTATACTTTTTTTAACCATTTTCATCTAATCATAATTATAATTTTCAAACACCAGCCTGTTTCTATCCTTCCAAATCATCCATACAGCAACACCAATGAATAGCGGCCAGTCAAGATTGTCTTGCCCAATACCATCCTCTTTCAGGTTCATTCGTAACCAACCATCAAGATTAATACTGAAGAATCTACTCCAATGATCCAATTTCACCACCTTGTCCCAAAAAGGAAACACTTCGTCACATTGCCTAAGGCAATGAAGGATAGATCCTGGCCCTTCCATGCATCTAGGACAGAGGTCATTTTGGGCTATATTTCTCCTTTTTCTCTTGCCATTAGTTAACAATCGAGAGTGGTCAAACTTCCACAGGTGACTCCTTATGCGTTAAGGACCTGGCCAATGTCATATAAGATCAAATTTTTCATCATGGCCAGCCTAAGATGTGTGTTAACTGTAACACCCCGATTTGATGTTTTGAAAATAATCATAAATAGTGACTTTTATGTCGATTTTAGAGACAATTTTTTTTTTTTTGAAAATATTTTGAGTAAACTGTTATTGTTCATATCTAAAAATTTAAGTATTTATTTCAAAAGTTCCAAACGTGATTGTTACGGCGAAACACTTCTTTCGAACATTATGAAACTTCTTAATTCTAATTTGAATTTCTTAAGTATTGTCTAATTGCAATTTAGAAAATTTGTTTTTTTTTATAAGAACTTTTTACCCATTCTTGAAAAGTTTTTAACGAAATCCTTAATAACTAAAAAAAATAACAACTTAATATAATAATTATTATTCACCAAGTTTCATTCTTGAAATTTCCAACATGATTCTTAAACAACACACCATTATTCAATTTACAGAAAATGAGTTTGAAATAAAACTAGTAGGGGTACATTAATGGAACAAGATACACATGTTATCCCGACATTAAGATCAACAATAATTGTTATTATTCATCTGATCTCTGCTTCTTGGACAAGTAGCAGTGATTCTGAACTTCAAGGATTGATGATCTCCTACCATATTCTGTTACTCCATCTGCATCCTGTTTGTATAATCTCTGTCAGTCCTCCCATCAGAGGAATAGTGAGCAGCTCCGCTAGATTGGCCCTCTAAAGATCGAAAGCAATAGTGTACCCACAAAATAAATATGCACGAGAGAGTAAGCGTTCCGGACGTAATTAACGTCGACGATGTGGGCTTACGATAGACATTATATTCGGAACATCTAAAATATAAATAATTAAACATATAGAATCTATCATCATCAACTTATTTCATCACCATTATGAACATCGTTTTTGATCATCATCGTGAAAATATAATATCCTCATCGTCAAGATATAAAATTGTCATTTTTCCATTCTAATTCTCTTTCTGATTCTTCCAAGACTTTATACTTCCAATAGTATGAAAAGACATTGTTCTTACAAATTTAGGTTAGCACACGTGACTACATCTCCTCCATATCCTCCCAAAACCTAAATCGGAAACAAACGGGATGTACAGGAACCTTAACCACACCGTACAGTGCCTGGAGATCTCAAAAATCAATATAAATATCATAATCATTATCATAACAAAAAGGGGCAGCACCGAGTTTCAGGTTCCCTCTCACCGTTCAACAGATGCTCGAGGGGGAAGTATGTAACAGCCCAGCCCCAGCCAGCCGTACGGTACTGGGCACTGGGGCCCATCGCACCGCCACGTGGATATTGTCCGCTTTGGGCATCCTTCACCCTCACGGTTTTGCTCTTGGTCTCACACTAACAGTGAGCCCCAAAACGCGTCCACGTGAGGTAAGGTATCCACACCCTATATAAGGCATGCTTCGTTCTCCTTACCAGCCGATGTAGGACTAAGGCTTCACCTTACATCCACCCCCCCTTGGAGGCCCAACGTCCCCGTTGGCACACCAACCCGGCCCTGGCTCTGATACCAAATGTAACAGCCCAGCCCCAGCCAGCTGTACGGTACTGGGCACTAGGGCCCATCGCACCGCCACGTGGATATTGTCCGCTTTGGGCATCCTTCACCCTCACGGTTTTGCTCTTGGTCTCACACTAACAGTGAGCCCCAAAACGCGTCCACGTGAGGTAAGGTATCCACACCCTATATAAGGCATGCTTCGTTCTCCTTACCAGCCGATGTGGGACTAAGGCTTCACCTTACATCGATTGTAACATCCCAAACTTAATTTATAGTGTAATCTATGCTGTGATGGTCCTAGGGTAGAAGAATTGAGGGCATAAGTTAGAAACTTAGCCAATTGAGCATGCAACCTTAGGTTTATAACATAGGATATTAGGAAATTCAAAATAAAAGATTTACAACTCTAAACATAAATTCCACCGTTGGATGTGAAGTAGGATATGTGGGGAAGCATGTGTCAAAATTTGAGGAACATCCAACGGTTAACGAAGAAGTTATGGCCGTTCAAAGTCGGGGTGCTGAAAATCCTACAACTTAATCGATTAAGCTGCAGCTTAATCGATTAAGCCTGAAAGTTGGAAATGCCTTAATCGATTATTGCTGATAGTGAAAAAAAATAAAAGCGTTCTCTCCCTCATTTCATGCCAAATTCGAATATCTCTCTTCTAGGGCACACATCCACTCATTCCAATTGATCAATCCTCAAGGGAATCACTCCAATTTCATCATCCAATTCCTTCCTTGTTGATCCAAGTAAGTGTTTGTATTTGTGTTCTTCTCTTCCTCCCTCTTTAAAACTCGAATTTCTCTCTCTCCCTCTTCCTCCCATGAAGCTTTAATCATCCCACTAGGGAGAACCTTGTTGGGGCACGAATTTAGCTCATGATTCTTGGGCAAAACTTAATAAATTGTCTCTTTATTGTATTGATTTTAGGTTCCTCCCTCTCCTTTGAGTTGTGGCCATTATTCAAGTGTGCCCCAAGCACAAATTCTCTCTCTAACTCTAAGGACTTGAGGTAAGGAGGTTTGTGTTACCATATTCTAGGGGGTAGGTTGTGTTATGTATATAGTGGGTTACTAAGAGTTATGTGTTAGATTAGAGTAAAAACCCTAGGTATGGTTATTGCATAAAAATATTGGATGTGTTATTTTGTGTTTAAATGTGATAATTGCTATTTAAGTTGTGAGAATTGGTATTATGCTAAATTATATGGGAAATCTAGAATTTTTATAAAGGATAATGAATATTATGTTGGAATAAGAATAAATATTTCCTTGGAAAAATTAAAAGTATAAGCATATGCTAAATGTGTAAATGATTGTGTGGAAATCATGTTAATAATTGTGATTAGTTGTTGTGTAATTTTATTATGTATGTCTACCTGAGAAGTGAAATATATGCAATATTCGTGGCTATGTGAGTATGTGAGTTGTTGTAATGATTATGATATTTGATATTGGCAGGAATGGCTCTTAGAAATTACCCTGTATTTTTTGGGAATTTAAAAGTATGCTGAGATGATAAAATGGAACTAATGAGAATGAGTACAAAGAGATGGAAAAAGCGAAATAAATTGTTAAAAGATTTAAAGGAAAAAGAGTGTGTGATCCAGATCTTGTAAGACGTTGTCCTTAGGAGACTGTACGCATAGATCGCGTAAGACGCACATTGTGCGCAGCTGTAAGACGTTGTCCTTAGGAGACTGTACGCAGTTATGGACACACCCACACACCATATATTAATGATGTTATAATTGGATTGTGCTACTCCAGATCTTGTAAGACGTTGTCCTTAGGAGACTGTACGCATAGATCGCGTAAGACACACATTGTGTGCAGCTGTAAGACGTTGTCCTTAGGAGACTATACGCAATGATGGACGCACATTATGATTTTGGGAATCCAGGTCTTGTATGACGTTGTCCTTAGGAGACTGTACGCATAGACCGCGTAAGACACACATTGTGTGCAGCTGTAAGACGTTGTCCTTAGGAGACTGTACGCAATGATGGATCCCCGTGATAAATTCTAAAAATGCTATGAAAGCTTCCAAGAGTATGAGAAAAGAGCATGTGAAATTAGTAAAGTTGAGAAAGATAACAAATTGTGTGAGTTATAATTGTATGAATTAGGGAAAGTAAATGAGATGGAGGACTATGTAACTTGTATATTATGGAAATGCATGGACTATGGGAATTAAAACTACAAGAGAACTACTTTAATGTGGAAAGAATATAATTGAACTGTTTGGGAATGCTCATTGGATTATATGCACTACATGACTAGATGTGTTTGGCTTGGTGGTTCAGTATAGCATAATAGAGACTGCTTCCCTATTTTATTGTGTAATACTCACCTCCTTACCATTTTTCAGGTACTGAGTTGGAGTATACACCAGGATCGGCCGAGCAGGATTACTCTCCCTCACAGGGAGAGTAGGGTTGGGTTTTAGATATATTTATTTTGGCCTAAGCCTCCGTATTCATTTGATGTATATGGGCTGTATATGCTTTTGAGAGAGGCTTAGGATTAGTTTCTTTAGTGCATGGTTTATGATTCCTTTTTGGGCATAGTTGCTGTCATGGTCTCTTGATTCACATATTTTGCATTTCTGCTGGTACACTGACATATTGATGCTGATGATTTACACTTGAGCCCATGGGGCAACTATGTGATGCATATATTCATATTTGAGCCCTGCTGGCTATTGTTGATACTATATACATGAGTTTATCAGGTTGAAGATTTAGAAAAGTCCGAAAAACAAACGAAACTTCGTCCGTTTGACGGTTGATTTTTATAATTTAAAAATGAATTTTTAAGTTCATATTTTTAATATAAGGGGAATTAAGAGTAATTAATTATAGGGTGTTACATTTATGGTATCAGAGCAGTTTCTCCTCGGCCTTGGAGTTATGCAAACTCCACACGATTACTCACCTAGCGAGTAATGAATGCTCCTAGTAAAAGTTTAGGAATTTAGTAGTATGATTATAGTTCTATGTATACATTAAATATTTTAAGTCTTATTTTTCTGCTCTCTTTGGCTAAGCAGTATGGCGGGAAGGAGGGCTGCTAATGATGGGCTTGCAGCCATTCTGGAGCATCTGTCACAGATGCAGCAGCAGCAGGGAGAGCAGATGGCAGCTACCGCAGCCGCAGCAGCTGCAGCAGCTATGCAACCAGCTCCAGTAGAGGTGGATTGGATGGCTAGGTTCCGCAAGAATGATCCACCTCGCTTTGAGGGTGGAAATGACCCTGATGGAGCCCAGAGATGGATTCAGGAGATCGAGAAGATCCTCCGCTCTATTCATCCACCCATGGAGCAGCATGTGCGTCTGGCGGAATTTATGCTAACCAATGAGGCTGAGCATTGGTGGGACCAGCAGAGGAGGGGATTGGAGGCAGCCAATCCGGTGGTTCCTTGGGAAGTATTCAAGGGTCTTTTTCTAGGGAAGTATTTCCCTGAAGACGTGAGAAGGGAGAAGGAGATTGCCTTTCTTCAGTTGACTCAGGGCTCTATGTCAGTTGGGGATTATGCAGCTAGATTTGAAGATCTCATCCGATTCTCTGACTATCGGGATGCCAGTGAGCGCGGCAAATGCGTCAAGTTTGAATCTGGACTTAGGACTGACATTCGCCTTTCATGCGAGTATCACAATATTGATAATTTGGCCCGTTTGGTCAACATGGCGAGTACTTATGAGAAGGGGCTTAAGAGGAAAATGGCAGAAGATAAAAGCAAGACTGTTCAGACAAGTGTTGGTCCTATGAGGGGCAAGGGAGTGGTGCAGCGGCCAGGCCCCTATCCACAGCCTAGAGCGGGCCCTATGGGGGGTTCTCCTGGTCCTATTCCGCCCTGTCCTCATTGTGGCAAGCAGCATAGGGGTGTATGTTGGACTCGGAATCAATCGAATATCACTTGCTTTAAGTGTGGACAGCCCAGCCATGTTTCAATGAATTGCCCGCAGAATGCAGTTAAGAAAGAAGCAAATGTGACTAGGGCGCAGAGGGTTGCTGATGGCCGCCCACTTCAGAAAGGGAAGGTGTACACTCTTGATGGAGAGGAGGTGACAGAGACTGATGAGCTGATTCGAGGTATTGGTCATATAAATGATATTGCATGCGGTATTCTATTTGACTGTGGAGCTACACACTCTTTTATTTCTGTCAATTGTATGGAGAGACTAAAGTTATCTGCTATTGAGATGCCTTTTAAGTTGTCTGTTTCTACCCCTACAAACTCAGCTGTGGTTACATCTTTGATGTGCTTGGATTGCCCTCTTCGGGTATTGGAGCGGGAATTCAAAGTGAACTTGATATGTTTGCCCTTAACCAAGCTGGATATCATTCTAGGCATGGACTGGATGTCCCAGAACCGTGTCCTTCTTGATTGTAGCCAGAAGTCAGTAATTTTCTGTCAAGTCTCGGTGTCGGCCATGGACGATGATGAAGCATCAGATATTAGCAAAATCCCAGTGGTTTGTGAGTTTCCGGATGTTTTTCCAGCTGAAATACCTGGATTGCCTCCAGCCAGAGAAGTAGAATTTGGCATTGATCTTATGCCTGGTGTCGGCCCGGTATCTAAAGTGCCGTACAGAATGGCTCCTCCAGAGTTGGAAGAGTTAAAGAAGCAGTTGGAGGAGCTTTTGGCGAAGGGTTTCATAAGACCGAGTGTTTCCCCATGGGGAGCTCCTATCCTCTTTGTTAAAAAGAAGGATGGAAGTGTACGCATGTGCACTGATTACCGACAGCTGAATGCGGTGACGGTGAAGAATAAGTATCCGCTCCCACGCATTGATGATTTGTTGGATCAGCTTAGGGGAGCTGCGGTTTTCTCAAAAATTGACCTCCGATCTGGATACCATCAAATCCGTATCCGAGAGGGGGACATTCCTAAAACTGCTTTTAGATCTCGATATGGGCATTTTGAATATGTGGTGATGCCTTTCGGTCTCACGAATGCACCTGCTATCTTCATGGATTACATGAACAGGATCTTCAGGCCGTACTTAGACTCATTTGTCATTGTCTTCATCGATGACATTCTTATTTATTCCAAGAGCCAGAAGGAGCATGAAGAGCATTTAAGAACAGTGCTCCAAGTTCTCAAAGACAAGCGTCTTTGTGCCAAGTTTTCTAAATGTAGTTTCTGGTTGAATGAAGTGCATTTTCTGGGGCATGTGATTTCGGAGAAGGGAGTTGCGGTTGACCCTTCTAAGGTGGAAGCGGTGCTTAAGTGGGAGAGACCCAAGTCCATCACAGAAATCAGAAGTTTCCTTGGTATGGCTGGTTATTATAGGAGGTTCATTGAAGGGTTTTCTAAGCTAGCCCTTCCTCTGACTACTCTTACGCGGAAGGGTGTTCCATTTGAATGGTCCCCAGAATGTGAAGAGAGTTTCCAGGAGTTGAAGAGGCGATTGACTAGTTCCCCGGTGTTGATCTTGCCGGATCCGACTCAATCCTTCGTAGTGTATTGTGATGCTTCAAAACAAGGGTTGGGTTGTGTGCTGATGCAGCAAGGACAAGTCATAGCCTATGCATCCAGGCAGTTGAGACAGCATGAGCAGAACTATCCCACTCATGATCTTGAGTTGGCAGCAGTAGTTTTTGCTTTGAAAATCTGGAGGCACTATCTGTATGGTTCAAAATTTGAAGTCTTTAGTGATCATAAAAGCCTTCGCTATCTTTTTGATCAAAAAGAGTTGAATATGAGACAGAGGAGGTGGATGAAGTTTCTGAAGGACTATGATTTCAATCTCCAGTACCATCCGGGAAAAGCAAATGTAGTGGCTGATGCACTAAGTCGCAAGACTTTGCATGTCAGCAATTTGATGGTGAAGGAGATGCAGCTAATCCAAGAGTTCAGTGACCTCAATTTGAACATGCAAGTGAAAGAGAAGAGCATTGTTCTAGAAATGCTGCAGGTTACTAATGACTTGATTGGCCTTATTAGAGAGAGACAAACTGATGATGCAGAATTACAGAAGTTGTTGGAAGGGGCATCGGGCAATGAAGAGACCGATTTTGTGAAAGGTTCAGATGGCATTATCCGATTTAGGGGTCGGATATGTGTTCCCATGGACTTCGAGATCAGAAGGGATATCCTGTGGGAAGCACATCGGACCAAAATGAATTTCCATCCTGGTGCAACAAAAATGTACCAAGATCTGAAAAAGATTTATTGGTGGCTGAAGTTGAAAACCGATGTAGCAGATCATGTATCTCATTGTCTTACTTGCCAGAAAGTTAAGATTGAGCATCAAAAGCCTGGTGGTCCATTGCGATCACTTGATATACCGGAGTGGAAGTGGGATAGTATAGCTATGGATTTTGTGACAGGTCTACCTAGGACTGCTGCAGGATGTGATGCAGTTTGGGTGGTTGTGGACCGTCTCACAAAGTGTGCCCACTTTATTTCGATTCACAAGAAGTACACTCTGGAGAAGTTGACTCAGTTGTATATCAGGGACATAGTGAAACTACATGGTGTTCCTACCAGTATTGTATCCGATCGTGATCCGAGATTTCTGTCTAGATTTTGGCAGAGTCTTCAGGAAGCATTGGGTACTAAGCTGAAATTCAGTACAGCTTATCATCCGCAGACAGACGGACAATCTGAGCGTACTATCCAGACACTGGAGGACCTGTTGAGAGCATGTGTTCTTGAGCAGGCTGGTAGTTGGGAGAAGTTACTGTCGTTGATGGAGTTCACTTATAATAACAGCTTTCACTCCAGTATTGGCATGGCACCATTTGAGGCTCTCTATGGCAGAAAGTGCAGGACGCCTCTGTGTTGGTTCCAAATAGGAGAGAATCTGTTGACAGGTCCTGATATTGTGAAAGAAACAACTGAGAAGATCACAATGATCAAGAACAAAATGAAAACATCCCAGGATCGCCAGAAGAATTATGCTGATAGGCGTAGGAGACCCTTGGAATTTGATGTTGGGGATCATGTGTTTCTAAGAGTGTCTCCGGTCACTGGGATTGGTAGAGCAATTAGGTCCAAGAAACTAACTCCTAGGTTTGTTGGACCTTATGAGATCTTGAAGAAGGTTGGTCCAGTAGCTTACAGAATTGCTATGCCCCCTCACTTAGCTAGGCTTCATGATGTATTCCATGTTTCATAGCTAATAAAATACATTCATGATCCTACTCATGTGGTCACATTGGACGATTTGCCTTTGAAGGAGAATTTCACTTTTGAGGTGTTGCCAGTGAGGATTGAAGACAGGCAGGTGAGACAATTAAGAGGCAAGGAGATCAGCTCGGTAAAAGTCATTTGGAGCAGGAACAATGTGGAGGAGGCTACTTGGGAGCTAGAAAGCAAGATCAAACAATCTCATCCACACTTGTTCGAGGACAACTGAATTTCGAGGACGAAATTCGGGTAAGTGGGAGAGGATTGTAACATCCCAAACTTAATTTATAGTGTAATCTATGCTGTGATGGTCCTAGGGTAGAAGAATTGAGGGCATAAGTTAGAAACTTAGCCAATTGAGCATGCAACCTTAGGTTTATAACATAGGATATTAGGAAATTCAAAATAAAAGATTTACAACTCTAAACATAAATTCCACCGTTGGATGTGAAGTAGGATATGTGGGGAAGCATGTGTCAAAATTTGAGGAAGATCCAACGGTTAACGAAGAAGTTATGGTCGTTCAAAGTCGGGGTGCTGAAAATCCTGCAACTTAATCGATTAAGCTGCAGCTTAATCGATTAAGCCTGAAAGTTGGAAATGCCTTAATCGATTATTAATCGATTAAGGGCTGCTGATAGTGAAAAAAAATAAAAGCGTTCTCTCCCTCATTTCATGCCAAATTCGAATCTCTCTCTTCTAGGGCACACATTCACTCATTCCAATTGATCAATCCTCAAGGGAATCACTCCAATTTCATCATCCAATTCCTTCCTTGTTGATCCAAGTAAGTGTTTGTATTTGTGTTCTTCTCTTCCTCCCTCTTTAAAACTCGAATTTCTCTCTCTCCCTCTTCTTCCCATGAAGCTTTAATCATCCCACTAGGGAGAACCTTGTTGGGGCACGAATTTCGCTCATGATTCTTGGGCAAAACTTAATAAATTGTCTCTTTATTGTATTGATTTTAGGTTCCTCCCTCTCCTTTGAGTTGTGGCCATTATTCAAGTGTGCCCCAAGCACAAATTCTCTCTCTAACGCTAAGGACTTGAGGTAAGGAGGTTTGTGTTACCATATTCTAGGGGGTAGGTTGTGTTATGTATATAGTGGGTTACTAAGAGTTATGTGTTAGATTAGAGTAAAAACCCTAGGTATGGTTATTGCATAAAAATATTGGATGTGTTATTTTGTGTTTAAATGTGATAATTGCTATTTAAGTTGTGAGAATTGGTATTATGCTAAATTATATGGGAAATCTAGAATTTTTATAAAGGATAATGAATATTATGTTGGAATAAGAATAAATATTTCCTTGGAAAAATTAAAAGTATAAGCATATGCTAAATGTGTAAATGATTGTGTGGAAATCATGTTAATAATTGTGATTAGTTGTTGTGTAATTTTATTATGTATGTCTACCTGAGAAGTGAAATATATGCAATATTCGTGGCTATGTGAGTATGTGAGTTGTTGTAATGATTATGATATTTGATATTGGCAGGAATGGCTCTTAGAAATTACCCTGTATTTTTTGGGAATTTAAAAGTATGCTGAGATGATAAAATGGAACTAATGAGAATGAGTACAAAGAGATGGAAAAAGCGAAATAAATTGTTAAAAGATTTAAAGGAAAAAGAGTGTGTGATCCAGATCTTGTAAGACGTTGTCCTTAGGAGACTGTAGGCATAGATCGCGTAAGACGCACATTGTGCGCAGTTGTAAGACGCTGTCCTTAGGAGACTGTACGCAGTTATGGACACACCCACACACCATATATTAATGATGTTATAATTGGATTGTGCTACTCCAGATCTTGTAAGACGTTGTCCTTAGGAGACTGTACGCATAGATCGCGTAAGACACACATTGTGTGCAGCTGTAAGACGTTGTCCTTAGGAGACTGTACGCAATGATGGACACACATTATGATTTTGGGAATCCAGGTCTTGTAAGACGTTGTCCTTAGGAGACTGTACGCATAGACCGCGTAAGACACACATTGTGTGCAGCTGTAAGACGTTGTCCTTAGGAGACTGTACGCAATGATGGATCCCCGTGATAAATTCTAAAAATGCTATGAAAGCTTCCAAGAGTATGAGAAAAGAGCATGTGAAATTAGTAAAGTTGAGAAAGATAACAAATTGTGTGAGTTATAATTGTATGAATTAGGGAAAGTAAATGAGATGGAGGACTATGTAACTTGTATATTATGGAAATGCATGGACTATGGGAATTAAAACTACAAGAGAACTACTTTAATGTGGAAAGAATATAATTGAACTGTTTGGGAATGCTCATTGGATTATATGCACTACATGACTAGATGTGTTTGGCTTGGTGGTTCAGTATAGCATAATAGAGACTGCTTCCCTATTTTATTGTGTAATACTCACCTCCTTACCATTTTTCAGGTACTGAGTTGGAGTATACACCAGGATCGGCCGAGCAGGATTACTCTCCCTCACAGGGAGAGTAGGGTTGGGTTTTAGATATATTTATTTTGGCCTAAGCCTCCGTATTCATTTGATGTATATGGGCTGTATATGCTTTTGAGAGAGGCTTAGGATTAGTTTCTTTAGTGCATGGTTTATGATTCCTTTTTGGGCATAGTTGCTGTCATGGTCTCTTGATTCACATATTTTGCATTTCTGCTGGTACACTGACATATTGATGCTGATGATTTACACTTGAGCCCATGGGGCAACTATGTGATGCATATATTCATATTTGAGCCCTGCTGGCTATTGTTGATACTATATACATGAGTTTATCAGGTTGAAGATTTAGAAAAGTCCGAAAAACAAACGAAACTTCGTCCGTTTGACGGTTGATTTTTATAATTTAAAAATGAATTTTTAAGTTCATATTTTTAATATAAGGGGAATTAAGGGTAATTAATTATAGGGTGTTACAAAGTACTTCTCTAGTTTTGCAGTCCAGAACACGCTTCGGCCCGCTCATCACATATAGACTAGTTCTGCCTAGAAAAGCACTCAAAGCTTTTTGATGTTTCACTGTCCTTGCCCTCCCCTCGGACATTCCACACGCTTGAGCATCCGCAGATAATTCAAGGTATCTTCCTCTCCACTACTTCACGCTTATCTCACCGCATTAGTAAATGTCTTTTAAAGTTTTATATAATTAAAAAGGGTTTGGCCGACCCATTCTAATCCATCCCTTCAATGGGACTCGACCATTAAGTAATCATAATGACTTTCTTTGTCTGTTATCTTCATTCGATTTGAAAAGATCTAGATAAGAGGTTTTCGATAAGTATTCCAAAATAAATTCTCAGGTAAGTGGATGAGTCACAACGGTCTCACTTAATACCCACTTACCTTTCGGCTCTTATCACCTTGGTGACAGAATTTATTTCAGTTACTTAAAGATAACATATTATTCAAGGCTTTTCCAAAAGAATGTTTCAAACAATAGCTAAAAATCTATTCAAAACATGTCTTCTTAACTTCAATCTCCAATATAAATGTCTTTGCTTAATTATTAAGAATTTACTATCATTTTTTTAAGACAACATCTCTTAAATAATTTCCAATATTGCATGCTTCTTGTATAATCAACATCAACAAAATTAATATCATAATATAATAATAAATAACATCAAATAATACAAAAAAAAAATAATGCATCATATAATCGGGTCTCGGTATTTTCATATGAACGGCTAGTCACACGTATACAAGATTTGCCGTCATATTACTAACTCTTTAGACCACTAGTTCCGACCTTTGAGATGATCAGGAACGTCTAAATATAAAGTCTAAATACCACGGTGTCTTAGGAAAGCTTCTCAGCTCTCTCACCTGAGGGTTAGCTAAATTGTCTGAAATGTCCGGTAGAATTTGATCAGTGGTTCCGCTTACGTCGTCGGCTCTTATAGTCCTCGAATCAACACGATTAAATTAATTATTACATTACTACGTGTTTTTTTATATGAATGCAATAAAATTTTCTTAAAATTTAAGCATAATTTCACCAAGTCACGTAAAAATTCAACTTTAAATATTTTTTTTCTTAGACCTTTTTAAAATTTCAAATATATCAAAATCTTATAAAATCACGATTACGATTTATATTACATAAATATCTATCAAAAGTAACTTCACAATATTTTTTCAATAAGTCAAAATAAAGTATATAGAAGAATAAAAATATAGTATCATATTACTATTTTTGAAATTACTATTTCTTCAATAATTTACTATTACAAATTTACCATGTAAATAGTAACTTAATATTTTTTTTTGTGTACACCAAGGGTATCCCCCAGCCGACAGCCGAAGACTAATCCCCTCCGAGGCGTAGAGATCATCGAAGTGGGTTTAGCCTCTACCAACAAAGCCTTTTCCATGCCCACGGCAGGGAACGAACCCCTGACATCATGCTTAAGGAACCCAGCTATCTACCAACTGTGTTGGGCTTTGTTGGTTAGTAACTTAATATTTAACTTTTACTTATTTGAATAGTAACTTCTGTGATTTATCCAACGAAATTATTAGTTTAATAGTACGGTTAAATATTGTTAAATTATACTTGTCCATATTTGCTCTATCAAGATTAAAATTTAACAAATACATAAATAAATAAATTTGGGCATTACAACAACATAAAAATATCATCAATACATAAATATAAATTGAGCATTATAACAACATATAATTAAAAATCATCAATAAATAAATATAAAAATTGAATATTATAACAACATACAATAAAACCAATTATCAATAAATAAATATTAATTAATCAATAAAAAACTTATTCCGTACCTTTTAAGAAATACAGTGAAACAGTTGCACTTGTTGTCAACAAACCAACAGAGTTTTATTATACATAAGCGGAAGAAAAATATCAGAGTTTAAGAATAGAAGGTGGTGTACCGAAACTATAAACTGATGAATGGGCTATTTATAGAAAAATTTTAGGGTTACTATGCAAAGTTACTATGCAATGCATAGTGAAAATAATAATAAAAAAATCAACGTAGCTTGTAATACCCTAGTTAAATTAAAATTTTCCTTATCTGAAAATTGGACTTAAAATTTTCTTTTTAAATAAGACGTAATAATTTAAATTATATCATCTTAAGTCAAACATACAACGTTGAGGGTAAAAACATCAGCGAAAGAAGTTTTACAAAAGCACTGAGGCACCAAAATCAATTAATTATAAATTTTTGGTTCCATAAAACAAGTCCAAAACATCAGTATTTCTGTTCGGCCAAATGGCCGAGATTTACATTAATATCCGACACTATAGACCTACTCTCCCTGTGAGGGAGAGTGAACCTGCTCGGCCGGGGACTGCGTCTGCTCAGGCTCAGTACCTGAAAAATGGTAATGATGTGAGCATTACACAGAACTTAAGTAAGCAGTTTCTATCATGTCATACTAAGACACCTAGTCAAACACAATTATACAAGTAAACATGTAAACATATCATTCATACTGAAACATGCAACGTTCATATTCATAGTTCATGTATTCCTTATCTCTCTACTCCCTTTTCTCTTCCCTTATATTTTACCTCGGTATTATATGCCTGCACATAAGCTCGGCCTACCCTCGGCACTCATATACATAAACAACGGAAAACAACTCTCTCGATTTTACCCTCTTACTTCTCTTTCTTTTCTCTGTCCTCTCTACCTTATTTCTTTTCGGAAGTGTACATTCACCTGCACAACTCCCTTCCATATTATCTCATTACTTTTATGAAGCATACATTCACCTGCACGACTTACATCATTACCATTGGAGTTATGAACATGTCCATCTCGGCGTACAACATTCACCTGCTGTACGACTTACAGCTGCGCATGACCACGTCAACTGCGTATCCAGCGATCATTGCATACGGCACTCCGCATGGCTTCCATGACCTGGAGCATATTCTAACCGATTCCTCTTAGGAATCTTGTGTGAGTCATTACTGTGTACAACATTCACCTGCTGCACGACTTGCAGCCACGCATGACCACGTCAACTGCGCTCTCGGCAATCATTGCACTCGGCACGCTTGCGACTTACTACACACACTTTCGTGTGTGGCTTACTGCACCCAACCGATGTGACTGACTTGACCTGTCTCACACAACCATTTCCCATTACTTATCTTTCTTTAAGTTATTCATTTTTTAATCCCCTTTTCCTCAATCAACTCCTATGCTCGGCTTACACTCTGCACTTGTAAAACTCATACAGCAAACAGTTATAACAAACGCTTAACACATATATCACAGTTTCAACATAACATTCATGCTCATTTACATACATATATTCACGTTGAATTAAATGGCTTCCTCTTAATCACCTTTCTCCCTAACAGTATCTCTATGTTATCTAACCTACGTTTTAACACCCATTACCTTAGTACTCACTATGAGCACACTAGGAACCCAAACCTAAGCTAAGGTAACACTCACTCCTTACCTTAAACCGTGAGAGATAAGAAGAAAGGAAAAGCTTTGCCTTGATCTTGCGTCTGAACCCTTAACCGTATTTTCCTTGCTTCCTTGCTAGCTGCCTCCGTAAAACCCGCGAGAATAAAGAGGAAGAGTTTAAAATGCCGAAGAAAAAGAGAAGAAGAAGATGATCTTCAACTTGTAGCTGTAGGTTGGATCTTGACAGAGAATGGGGCTTGGATTAGTATCTTAGGGAGTATTGGTTCCTCAAGTCAAGAGAGAGAGAGAGATGAGAGAAAACGAAGAAGATGGTGGAAGAAGAGAGAGAGAACGTATTGTGTATTATTGGAATAGTTTGGGTCTTGGTTACACTTTATTACACATGTGTCAATAAATGTGTGGTCTTGAATAAAAGCTTCTTAAGGAAGATTGGTAATATGTGGACAGAAATTATTGGCTTCTTGAGGAAGCCTCCAATGGATAAGTAAGAAAAGTCAGAGTCTGACACACACACACACGCACATGCACGTGAGAGGAGATAGACACCCACGAGCCATAGCGGTAGACACTCGGCTTCAGCTTGGTGCATAGCCTACCGAGTCGACTGTCGACAAGAGAAACTAAGTTGGGACTCTACTGGGTTTCGCTTGGACTGGGTGAAATGCTTCGCTGCGCTCGGCTTCACCTGCACCCTAACTGTCGAATGCTTACTGATCGGATTCTCAATGGCCACGAAAGACTAGGTCGGAACGAGGTCGGTTAACTATAACTGTACTCCTTCGACCGAGACTACGCCATTTCTAACTCGGGTCCGGTCGGCCTGGCCAACACTTAACTTATTACCACGATACCCACTAGTACAATCTCGGATTATTTCTAATTAAGATTTGATATAAATTCTAGGATGTTACATAGCAGCCCACGAGGGCTGCTCCTTTCTTTTTTTTTTGGTCCTGTTTTAATCCTAGTAGGTATATTTAATGTACAAATAATATCTTCAAAAATTGAAAAAAAAAGACTTTTTAATGAATCACCGATTTTAGCTATTCATTTATATAATATTAAATAATTTTTTTTTTGAGAAACTTAAATAACACCAAAAATGTTAACTTGTCTTTAAGAATACATATTAAGTAACAAAAAGTTTCGAAATTCAAATACAAATTTAAATTTTCTCAATCCTGATGTCAAAGTTGATAAAGTAAAATATTTGAAATTTTGAAATAACAAATCATTAAATATAACTTTTACCGATAATATATTACAACATTTTAGGATTTAAAAAAATAAAACAGTCTCAGAAGATTATGAAATTTTACAGAAATGTTCCAAATATTAAATTAAACATATGTTTATAAAGAAACAATTTATAAATCTACTTCTAAGGCTTTCCGCTTGAACTCCTTGTTGAAATTCTAAATAAAAGTACTCTTTAATTTTATTTTTGTATTGCGTATAATAAAAAATCTCAACTTATGCATCCAAAATAAAAATTGTAAATTTTCATACATGCACTAATGATAAATCTTAATAAAATTAATTTATTCAAGTAGGAAAAATTGTGGATCTTACAGTAATAATGAGTGAGAAGCATTATCGCTGATTTAAATGTGAAATTCCCACTACTGTCCTCTTTCCACGCAAGGCAATCAGGACCAGTTTCATGGTGAGGTTGATTGACAACAGCTAGTTTCGCACAAACCTCTTTAGGTAGCAAAGAGTTAAGAGGGTCCCAGTCCCAAGAACCACCAATAGAATAGTGGACTGCAGGGTAGTTCTCATACCAAAGCGGAGGAACAATTTTAGGAATGTCCACCAGCCTTCCCACTCTTAGGATCCAATTATGATTCCAGAATTTGATGCTGCCACCACCATTACCCATAATCCAAAAAAGACCATCATATACTTTTGGACAAGCCTTAACAATTCCCCTTCAGAGACTAGATTTGTTAGATGAAGAGCCAAGAGTAATATGTAGAACATCTGTAACCTTGTATTTGGAAATAAGGCATTTAGCCCATAAAGTATTCGGGTTACTGATCAATCTCCAAGTCAATTTCAACATGTAGGCTTCATTAACAGTACGAAGACCTCGAAAATCAAGGCCACCTTGATCATTGGGTGTGCAAATTGTTTCATAAGCTATAAGATGACATTTACGACATTCAGAAGAGCTACTCCAAATAATATTTCGACAAAGCTTTTCAATTTCATCACATATTCCAATAAGGACGACAAAAGATTGCATAACATAATAGGGAAGGTTTAGGATACAAGATTGAGCTAGAGTAACTCTCCCAGCAAATGACAGCGTCTTCATCTCCCAGCTTGACAATTTTCTCTTAACATTATCAACCAAGAAGGAAAAGGAGGATGTTTTAATACGAGTGGTGAATAGGCATGCCCAAATACATACCAATTTCACTGGTCCTTGGGATATTCAGCAAAGTGCAAATAGTGGATGCATCTTGATCTGTAACAAACGGAGAGAAGTAGATTGAAGATTTTTGCAAGCTAACCACTTGACCAAAGGCATTGCAGAATTTATCAAGAATATCCAGAATAATTTCGGCCTAGTGATGAGTTGTTTATGCTAACAAAAGAATATCATATGCAAAAAGTAATTGAGATATCTTCGGGCCACCTCTACCAATCGAAATAGGACACCAGTTTCTAGTCTCAACCGCATCATTTATCATATGGGTTAAACGATCAATACAAAGTACAAATAAATATTGAGAAAGTGGATCCCCTTGGCGGAGACCACGTTGAGGTTTAAATGAGGGAGTATGCTCACCATTCCAGTTTACGCACATGGTAAATGTAGAAACACATTGCATCACCAGCTTAATGAAAGAGGTATACATCCCAATAGTCAATGAAGTATCCTCAATATAATCCCATCGCAGCTTATCATACGCTTTGGCAAGATCAAGCTTCATAATCATAAACCCTTTCCTGCCCTTAAGGTTTTTAATTGTATGAACCGCTTCCTTAAGAATAACAACATTATCAGTGCTATGACGTCCAGGGACAAAGCTACAATGCGTAGATGAGATTAGATGATCCATCATGGTTTTAAGGCGATTAGCCAAAATTTTAGTAACAACTTTGTAATAATAACAAATAAAATTCAACCAAAATTTATTACAATAAACAAAATTAATTATAAGCAAATCCTATTATATATAATGATTTTAATCTATTAAACAAAATTGATTATAAAAGGAATTGCAATTGCTGTAGATGCAATCTTATGAAATTAAAGCTTAGACCCCTCGAGAAGACGCAATCTTCTTCAATAAAATATTAAATAAGTAGAAGCATTAAAAAATGTGAAAGATTGAAAGTGAGATCCTATTATATATAGTGCTATTTTTAGTTAAGTTTGTGACTCTGAAAAATAAAATAATAAAATAATATAAAATAAAAAAAAATAATAGGTGAATCAGACTATGAATATGAATTTACCAATGTATTAAATCGACATTCTCTTCTGCTGCAAACACACAACAAATATCAAATAATAAAATAAGAAATAATAGAAGAAGAGAATTCTCAGAATTCGAGAGAAAGAATGAAAAAAGAAATGTAAAGATTGAAAGTGAGATCCTATTATATATAGTGATGAGTTTTTTTAATATTTTTTAAAAATATTTTTGTTGAGGATAATGATTTCTTCTTCTTTTTTCCAACAAACTGAGGATAATGATTTCACATACAAATAACGATGAAATAAATTTGAATAATTTATTTAATTTCAAATTGTAATTTTGATTGGAGATAATAATTATCTACCTACAAACACTTTAATGCGAGGAAAGCTTCATACGACAAACGTGGTGCCTACAAATTTTTATTTTTTTTATATATAGTACAATATTTCAGCCTAATCCCTCCTAGGCTCGGCAAATGACCTCTAATATGTGGCTTGGCCTATTTACACCCCTAACCACAACAAGTAGCCTTCACTTACTGGAGTTATCCTACTTGAGCATAGGTGCATTTTCAGAAACTCGAAAGAAACTCGAGCTCGAGATCTCTAGTTAAGCTAAAACACTAATTGATTGAGTTCGCAAATAAGTGAATCTAATTAACGAAAATATTTTACAAATGGACAAACCCTTTTCATTAATGTTAGAAAATTGATAAGATCTGATATTGAGTTTGTCATATACTATATTATTTGCTTAGAAGCTATGAAGCATGGGTACTCCTATATGACTGCCGTACATATACCGGGTACGGGTCTTGGATACGTCTGGGTACGTACCGAGTGCATACCCAAACAAAAAAAAATTAAAAAAAAAATTGGTACTTGAATGGGTAGGTATGACTAAACATAATTTTTTTTCCAAACGATATATTTTGTTTACAAGAATAAGAGAAAACCATCTTTTTTCAATATTTTTCAATTATTTTCTCACTCTCATTCATTTTAACTCGAAAAAACACTCTCAAATTTGAAATATCTTTCTCCTCTCATTCTTGATCCCCTCCACCCCTCACTATGCTTGACCCCCTCCAATACTCGTTGTGCTTGACCCCCTGCACCTCTCACGGTCCCGCTCATTATTCTCCCTCTCCTTCATCGGTTTGGTGCCTCCCTCTAAACTCTCTTCTCTGTCTCTGTTTCCCCTTTTTCTGTTTTGTTCTTTTACTAACTGGTACTTCTGTTTTTCATGTTCTATAAATATTTCACTATTTTTTTTCTTTGTTGTGATGGAATAATGAATATTTTTTTGATTTAAAGCAGCAATAAAAACTGGTTTGATGCTTATATTTTGTTTTAATTTTCTTTGCACACCAAGTGTTTAAACTAGCTTCGAAATTTAACCACTCTTTTTTTTTCTTATTATGGATGTTTTTGATTTTTTATTAATCGTTACATAGTGCAAACATTATAGGTTATGTGGTAGGAAATTATTAGTTTCTATGCATTTCAACTTGTTGATCGTATTTTTATTTTTGTAATTTATATATAATTATATTAATAAAAAAACATATATAAAAACGTACTCGTACCCGTATCCATACTTTTTTTTAAAAATGTCATATTTTGTACCCGTACTCATGCGACATAACTTAGAGCATCCGCAACGGGTGTGCTTAAGCCCATGCTTCGGTTGGAAGCACACACACATACGAGTTCACCACTGGAGTTGTGCTTCGGTAAGTTAGCGTGCTTCCACAAGCCCGTGCTTCCACTACTTTTTTTTTATTATTAATTGGTGGTACTCGAGTTCTCCACATTACTTTTTTTTTCTACCATATTCTAGTGTGTTCCAATGTGATATTTACATTGAATAGAAAAAATTAAACGAGGCACTTCAAGAAGCATGAGGCAGTTGAGTTGATGAATATACTCCATTGAATAGAATTATATTACTGTAACAATTATATTTTTTTTTGTTGAACTACAATTATATTAATTTAAGTATTAAATTAAATAGAATTATATTACTGCAAAATTGGGGTGAATTGGCGTTAGGAATTTTAAAATTAATTATATATAAATATAAATTATATATATACATATATTTCCCCCAAAAAAAATATATATTTATATATGTATTATTAAAATGTAAGAGTGTAAGATAGATTGTAAGATCCATTTAAGAATGAAAGTTGAGTTCAGGGATGGAGTGAAAAAGTAAATACGATGCTTAACCATTAGATAAATATAAAAAGTAATAAAATATTAGTGGAACCCACGTTAAAAACTTAAAAGTGGGTTCATTAATATGGATGCTCTTGGAAGCAAAGGGTACAACTTTCCTATCCCAAAATTTAGAGATTTTCTTTTCACGCCCCTCATTTTTCTCTACGCCCCCCATTTTTTCCGCCTCACATGAGACGGAAGTGATTCACCCTTTCCACCTCTCAAGAGGCGGAAAACCCAATAAATTTACACTTTTGCCTGATGTGAGGCGAAAAAAATGGGGAATGGAAAGAAAAATGGGGGTGTGAAAAGAAAATCTCAAAATTTAAAGTAAAACACCAAAATCAGATTTAAACACAAAACAACAATACAACAATACAACAGTAACATTCATCATCCCAATAGGTCAACCCAAATCCAATCATCATCATATATAATTAACACCACTCCCACTTTCCTTTTCTGACCTCACCTCCTCAATTTCAAAATACTCCCTCTCTGATTTTCCCGACGCACCCTCACGCACGCGCCCGTACAACACATACGCCCTATCCTTCTCCGTCAAAGCAACAGTGGTAGGAAACCCATCCAAATCAAGGGCAGTTTCGTCAAACACCTCGGCATGTCCCCAACTATCGTTACTCTTTAGAAACCACATCTTCCCTACCTCTGGTGACGCCACCAAAACGACGCCGTCTTTTCTCACAGCGATGCCGTCCGCTCCCATCAGATTCGCGTTTATATCCACGCGCGTTGCGGTGCCGTCCTCCGCGTCAACCTTGTAAATCTTCCCCGTGTTCGATTGCCCGACTATGAAATAACCGTCGCTGACGTAAGCAATACCGTTGAGGCTGCAGTTGCTGTACACCAAGGTGGGGTCCACGGGGATCTCGGTGAAGATCGGCGAGTTTGAGAAGACCGAAGCGGAACCTTCTTTGGTCACTTTCCAGATGAAGTTTCCGCCGGAGTTGGTGACGTAGGCGTTGCCGTTGGAGTCTACGTCGACGTCGTTTGCGATCAAGGTGTCGGAAGGGGAGGAGTAAGGGAGGGGAGAGAGGAAGAGGCGGTTGCCGGTGCGGAGGTCGTAGGCTGCGAGGGCGGTGAGGGGAGCGAGGGGTGGGATGGCGTAGACCGCGGCGAGGACGCGGTGGCTGCTGAGGTCGACGGCGAGGCCGAAGATGCCGACGTTTTCGGGGAGGGAGGTATCGAAGATCAGGATTTGGACCTCGCCTGAGCCGGAGATGGCGGAGATGGTGCGCTGGTGGAGGGATCCGACGAGGAAACGCTGGGAGGTTGGGTCATATGCGATGCCTTCAGGGAAGAGGTTAGGTGAGCGGAATTTGATGACGTGGCGGGAGGCGGCGAGAACTGTGGCGGGAGTTGAAACATGGAGGAGGAGGTGAAGTAAGAGAAGGGCGGTGAAGGGAAGTTTTAATGAAAGGAGGGTCATCCTTGTGAGAGGAGTGTATATGGTTTCTTGGTTACTCTTACTGTTAGAGATATTCAGATATATACATACACTCACGAAATGGAAATGGTGAAGGTGTTTGTGGATTGGAGGAAGTATATAAAATACAGATGCTGTGAACATCGATGTTTAGTTGACTTAGATTATTCGTGTTTCCGATGTGATCCCACATGATACATATGTAATTTTGATTATGTATACCTTGCTTGACCAAAACTTAATTGAAACGCCAATGGCACAGCGCTTGGAACTGAGTGCACATGTGCATTTCTTGTTTACTTTTGCTTATGCTACTCTGATCAAGAAAATGGACCTTCTCCTTTCAATAAAACAATAAATAAAAGGTGTTGTCATGCTTGTGTATGCTTGTGTTTGCTTTTGGGAAAATTCTATTTACACTTAATAACTTTATAAACTTTGTATTAGTATTCCTAAATTATCCTTCCATTATTATCTTATATCTCATTTACACTTCACACCCAAAACCTAATTTTCCTCCCTTACTTTCATATTCTTAAACTCAACCTTCACACTATTTCACTGGAGAAAAACTAGCCTTCCCAGGGAAGTTGGGCATTGGGTCCATTCTTTGTACCCTCTGTTTGCAAAATATTATTTTTTTATAACCATAAATAGTTATTAGTTTAAAATAACTTAACAGGAAAAAATGGATTCAACGAAATAACTTTGTAAAAGCTTGAAATTTGGCAAATTTCAAAAATGTTTTTTGCCAGCCTTTAAAAGTAATATGGAGAGTTTAGTTGCAGAGAACTTTATCTATGATTAGAAGAAATTAAACCACTGACCCGATAGAAATATGATTATTGTAACTACTAGTACTATACCCGTGCGATACACGGGGTTAAAGTATGTGAATAAGTTATTTACAAAATTAAACTCATGTGATATTGTTAGTAATAGTTTTTGTATATTCAAATAAAGGTGTGTAAGAAAATTTAATTGTTCTTTATAAACATAATTGAAGTCAGTGAAGAAATGTGTGAAAAATTGTATTAAATATCAACTTTTTGCAAAGAGTGAGATGAATCTGTTCTTGTATTGTGAAAGATAATGAAAACAAAATATACATTTAAACTTTGGAACTGAAGAAATATTTGCCATTTTGATCAGAAATATTCATTGGCATATGTCCAGGAGGGAAAAAAAATTGTCTCAAAAAACTTTAGTAAAAGATGGAGTTGCATGTGTTTAGGGTAGTGTTAAATCTCCATATGTAGTTACATATCGCCAGGTTATGAAAAAATTCCAAAAAAAGGGACATCTGGAAACATCAATATTTCAATTCAGCAAACAACCCATGTTTAAGGTTTGAGCATTTAGGAATACATAACACAGATAGTCTTGAATATAATATAGAACACAGATAACATAGAACCATGTAAGGTTTCAAATCTTGACAAACTGCATAATTAGATACATATCATAAGGATAAAACAACATTGATGAAGGCCAGATATAGTCCTACTTTGACAGGGTTTTAGGGTCCAAATTGTTGGTTGTTTCCTGGAGCATTTGCCAGTCGATTTGTTTGAGCATTACCTTCAACATTCGGTAGAATATCACTCCATGTAGCTTTTGGAACAATAGGAGTATGGTTAGAATATTATTGTTATAAGTTCAGTAATGTTTCGGACCGCTTTGTGCGATAATGATTATTTAAAATGAAAGAGATAATGGGTTCGTAAACTTGGTGAAGCTTTAGGCTTTCATTATATTAAGACGAGGTAAAGAGGGGTTAATACAAGGAAATGACTCCCATATTGGTAATATTTTTACAGAGAGAGGAGTGTGCGTTTTGGCTTTACACTCTCTTTTATGTTGCTACGTCTTGAGTTTCAGAAGGGGAGCTTCCTTTCCTTTTCATTGTACGCCCTTCGTGTTGTAACCGTTATTGGTTGTGGCGTTTTGGGTATTCTGACCCCCTCGTCTCGGCCCTCACGGTTGTTGTTGGAGATGCTCGCTTTTCGGCCTTTCCTCCTTTTCTGTTCCTCCTTGGTTGTTTATTCTGTTTCTTACCCCTTCGCGGCACCCCTTTTGAGAGGGTGTTTCTTGGGGAGGAGTGGTGTTTCTTGTGTTTGCTGGGCCATTTTCCTCCCTCGAGTTTCTCTTTTATTCTCATGCTTCCTTTAAGTTTCAGAGGAAGGGGTTTTGTGTTTTGTGTATATTGTATTGTTGTTGTTATCACTCTGATGTGTTGTTCCCCTTTTCCTCCGGGTTCTCCTTTTCCCAGTGTCTCTTGATCTCCTTGGGGGTCTTCTTCGACCTTTCGGGGCCGCCCTCCTCCTGGGGTCCTCCTTTTCTCTTTTTCCTACTCATATTTATAGTGGTGCTTTGGGCCAGTGGTCATTGCTCGCTCTCCTTTGTCTGTTGGTCAATAACCCCTTGCATCATGTGTCCAGAGCATCTTTTCAGTAGCTTTGTCTTCTTTACCGTTTTTGGCTTTGGCATTTGATGATTACAAAGAAGAAGAGGGCTCCAAGTCTTACCCCCCTCAGCTTTGCCTCAGGTAGCTAAAAGATCCTCTCTTGGCTTCCTCCGCAAGCCGTTAGAGTCTTTTGACAGCTACGTCGCCCTTGGCTGATCATGTGTGCGCCTTCCGTGGGCTTCTACTTCCGGCTCGCCTTCGCTTATTGCAATGTTCTCGTCGGATTTCTGTGGAATCTGAGACGCTTTGTGACAACACATGGCGTTCATCGCCGTCAGTACGCTTTGCTCTTTCTTCTGGGCGCTTTATCAAGATGGGTCGCCTTGATGGCCGTCGCCTTGATTCCCGGAGTCGGCGCGCTTTTCCTCAGTATTTTTATTGGTTTTTTTTTTGTTTGACAATTCCTGGGCCCTCACACGATTTGGGCCTTGTAATTTGGGCTACCAAATTTTGAGGTATCAACAATTGCCTCCTTTGCAGTGGGAGGGGAAGAATTTCCTTCTCAGTGCAAATCCTGTTTTTTTTGTGTTTTTCTTGCTTGCTTCTTCTTTCCCATTCCTCGTTCTCCGCCTTTTGTTATTTCTTCCGGTATCACCTTTGATTTTCTGAGGAAGGCGTGCAGAAAGGGACGCCTCCACTTTACGGGTGTCTGTTTTGTACTTCCCCTAGTTTATTGGTTGCCTGGCAGTCTCCGCTTCGAATTTTGGCACCCAATGGGGTCTTGTCAACGGGCCCTCCACTGGTGAGTCTTTTCATTTTTCTTTCTTCTCATTTCGCTATTGCATTCCACGTGTCGTCAGGGGGAGGAGGCAAATATCCTTCAGTTTCTAGCATTTGCACGTTTCCCCACGTTCCCTCCTTTACTCATACTTTTCAAAACTTCCTCAAACCTTTCGGTTTTCTTCTTCGCTTCCACTTCGTTTTCTATTTCCTCTGTGTCTGAAACTTCCTTCTTCGAAAGCTTTCTCCGTTACTTCTTTGTTCTTCGCCTTCTTGCTCTCCTCTGTTTGCCCTTCTCTTGCATTTGCTGTCATCATGTCAAAATCGAAAGCCATCGCTCCTCCTGCGGTTGAAAGCGCTTCCTCGAGCTCCGAGGAGGAGATTCAACTTCCAGGCCCCATCTCCTGTTGCTTCATGCAAGAAGTTCCTTGCCCCCGCTCTTATCCTGTTGAACCAGGATACCGCCGCTGGGCCTCGGAGGTGAAGGCGGACTCGCCTTCTGGTCCTGACTCGGGCAATTTCGTTGCCGGCTCGTCTTCCCAGGCCATGGTGGTTTCCGAGGAGGCCGCCGAACTTATTTCCTCTCCCTCCTACAATAAGGACCACTGCGCATTGGGTCCTTCGTTGCTTCGTTCCTGTCTCCGCCGCTCGGAGTTCCCTTGGGTAGATGTGAACTTTAATGTTCGCGTGGGAGGCACCAATGGCTGGCAAGAATGGGTCGATCACGTTTTTGCTACTGATGCCGCTTTCATGGCCATTCTGGAGAAAGTAGGGATTGCTGCCGCTGTCAAGGCGTCGCCTCGGCTTGGTGCTAACCGCAAGCCCAGTGATTTGCTGATGCTGGTGCATCGCTGGTGTTCCTCCACCCACACCTTCTTGACATCATGGGGGGAGTTTACTCCAACGCTTGAAGATGTGATTATACTCCTTGGACTGCCTTCCTTTGGGGATGAAGACCTTGATGTGGAGAATGTTGACGAACGTTTCTCTGAGTTGTCAGTGCAGCTGAAAGCCGCTTCGGCTCTAAGTGCTAAGTATTCCCGGGACCTTTTCAAGCGAAGGCGTGCCTCGTATGCAAAGGGTTCTTCTTCTCAACGGGTGAGGGGTACTGGGAACTTAGTTCCTAGGAGTCGAAGGGTGAATCAACGTTCCTCCGTTAAATACACCTTTGCTAGTTGGATTCGTTATTTCTTTGGTGATTTTCATGATGGTAAATTCCAGTCCGGGCCTGTCACAGATTCGTGCCTCTGTCGTGCCGCCTTTGTTGCTTTCTGGCTTAGTAGGTACGTGTTTCCTGGACCTCCATGGGAGTCTGTAAGCCCATGCGTCTTTCTCTTTGCTTGCCTCTTGGCGGAAGGTACACGCCTTCCCCTTGCTTCATTTTACTTAGGCGGTTTGTACGCCCGCCTAGACCAGGTATCAGTACAGATGCGCATTTCCCATGGGCGCTTTGCAATCAACTCTTATATCGACTTGACTTTTCTTCAGTATTTTTTGTTTGAGCGTTTTCCTGATTATGGCCCCGTTAAGCTTCCCCTTTCCATTGGTGCTGCTGGCTTGGAGCCTCGTTCCTGGTGCTGGACGAGAGGATCTCCAAGAGAACCCCTAATTTCTCTCATTGATTCAGAGGACAAATTCTTGTTTCGCCCTTACTCGGACCTCCCGCATCCTCTTTATGACGAAGAGGCTTTCACCACAAGAAACAATGCTGCCACCCCTTTTGAAGGGGTTTATGATCTATGGAAGTTGATTCTCTCAGTTCGTTGCTTGCCTGGTTTTGTCCCCCTGGATAGAAGGAGTACTCACGGTGGGGCCCTTTGGCCTTGCGTCTACCGCCCTGATCGAGTGGCCAGACAGTTTGGGCGTGATCATGCCCCCTGTGTTCTTGACATTGAGCGGGCCACGGTGGAAGACTTGGTCAAAGCACTTCTTTTTGATGCAGCTCCCGGAATTTTTGATATTGCTCCTGCTTATGTTTTTTCCTCCCGCATTGGAGGTGTTTTGAGTTCTTGGCTCATTCTTCATGAAGACATCCTGCACCATCTTCGGGGTTTTGAGGCTTCTTCTTCGCATCCTATTCCTTCCTTGCTGCCTATAGTTTACAACGACCCTTATTTTTGCACTTCTATGAAGAAAGCTAATGGTAAACATCTTGACCGTTTTTCGTTTTTATTGCTTTTCTTTTTCTTGCTTCGCATTTAACTTTTGTTTGGTTCTATTTTCAGCTGAGGGAGTTTCGCCCAGTCGCAGGGTTGCTGCGTCTCCTTCTATTGCCCCTAGACGAAGCAAAAGGAAAGCTCCCTCGCAGGGTCCCTCTGCTTCTAGGTCTTCTGTTCGAGGCGGTATTAGTGGCGCCGCTAAATCCAGCAAAAAGAGGAAGGCAGCTGCAGCTGCTCCTACTCGTCGGTCCAGCCGCTTGCGCTCTTCTAGTATCCGCATTGCTCCTTCCTCCCCAGTCCATGTAGACTTGGTCCAAGATGAATTTGATGAGACCAATTCGGATGATTCTTTCTTATCTCATGATGTTCCTGCCAAAAGCGGTGGCGCTGGGGATCACTCTCCAGGTTTCATTTCTTGCTTTTCGTTTTTTCTCCAATTTTTACTTCATTTTGCTCGGGCAACTTTTACAACATTATTGATTTTATTATTTTTGGCAGGTGGTGCCGGTGATCATTCATCGGCGTCGCTTTCATCCCAGTTTCCTGAGAACGCTCCTATTGCTCCACCCGTTTCCGATTATGAAGATCTTATGGATTTCTCTCATCATTCCTCTACTGGTGGGGGTGTCGCCCCTTCTGATTCCGCCGCCAGTGATGATTTTGACTTGGAATCTCCTGTTGGCACTCCAGGCAGTGTCCCTGTTTCTCCCAAGGGTGTGCCTTTAGAGGCCCCTTCAGGTATTGTCGTCTAGACATCATTTATGAGCTTGTTTCTGATGTTCCAAGATCTGAGAACTTGTTTGATGAGGTAGGTGCTGGAGTTGACGTCCCTGCCCCTTCAGAGAGCCAAATTGCTACTGCTGCTGAGACCCCAACCGAAAAGCATCTTGCCCCCGGAGGAAGCAACGTAGATATTGTTTCTTTAGCTGATAAGGGTAAGGCTCCTGCTGCGAGGGCAAGTCACGCCTCCGCTTCTCCAGGGTCTTCTTTAGTTTGTAAGTATTTCTTTCCTCTCCTGACTTAAGTTGGATTTATCTCTTTTGTGCTCTTGTCTCATTATTTCTGCATATGTTGCTATGTGCTTTTGCAACTCCATTTTCTGCAGATGATCAGGCTTTGATTGACTCGTTCCTGCGTGCTCATACCTCTTTGATACCTCCTCCCGCTTCGCTTCCTCGCCTCTTCCGAGAGTCCAGTTCCCAAACTCTGTTGCGGATGTTACGTTTGGTCCGCTCAGTTGACATAGATGACTTGCCATGGGAGGAAAAGGCTGAGATCTTGGATTGCTTGTACACGCTTCAATTCCAACATTATTCTGGTTCTTGGCTTGAGAATGCCATCGCTGGCTTCGAAAGCTTGCGCCCTCCATTCGATGATGCTGAGTTGGCCGATGCTGAGCATTCTTTGCAAGAGCGTCGTGCTCCTTCAGTGTCTCGTATCAAAGATCTTTCTTCTCAGCTTGATCAAGCAACCACTGAGTTGGAGGCTCTTGACCAGGAGATCAGTGATTTGGCTAACCTGAAGCATTCTTATGAGGAATTTTGCAAGGACACTTCCTTGAATTCTCTCTTCTTTATGTAGGCATTATTTCGCCACTTGTGCTGCTACTTTGACATTCTGCTTTCTGGATTACGGTTTCGGTTGTTACCTTCTCTTTGGTTCCATGATTCGTATGACTTTGTCCGAACTTAACCTCTGTTGCTTTATTGCTTTCGAACTTGTGCTTTGGGATTTATGATGCCTTTTGTAAGCTTGGATTATGCTTTGCGTGTTTGTTTCTATTTTATGTCTGCTTTGTCTTTGTTTTTTCATCATTTTTGTTGTTGTTGTTGTTGTTCGCCTTGCGCCTGAGGTTTGCATTTGGATTTTACGCTTTTGTTCTCGTGCGCTTTTGCTGACCTCGTCGCTTTGGCAGTTGTGGCCTGAACTTTGTCTTATGAGCGTAGCTCTATAGCTGCTTATTGTTGCATTGTGTTTGCTTCCATTCTTGTATGCTCTTCTCAGTTTGGTGTTTTTTATTTGAGTATTCCGATAGCACACGTCTCTTCTTTTCTTTTCTTCGTTCGTCGTTTTTTTTACAACAGGGGCCCTTGTGTTATTGGTGCCCAAGGAAGGTTTCCTTCCTCCCCTCTCCACTTTTTATTTTTTGGAGCGCGCTCTGGGTGCTTCAAACTTGTTTGCAGATTTCAATGGCCCCTCATGTCATTGGTGCCAGATTTTCTTCAAGGTGCGCATTGGGCACATTTCTTTTTTCTTTTTTTTTGAACAGTGGCCCCTCATGTCATCGGTGCCAAATTTTTCTTCAACGTGCGCATTGGGCACGCCTTAAAGATTTTGCCACTTTGGGCTTTCTCTTTTTGGTTGTCACTTTGGACTTTTCAGTTCGCCGCTTTTGGGCTTTTCTCTCTTTTTTTTTTCAGTTGCCGCTTTGGGCTTTTCTTTTTCAGTTGCCGCTTTTGGGCTTTTATAAACTAACTGATCGCCTTGGATCTTGCTTTAGCCAACCTCTTTTACAGATTTTTCCGCCCGCGTTTAAGACTAGCGCCCTTGTTTCCCGGGACCTTTTCTAGTCTCGCGATATGGCGTACTTCGCCCGCGTCTGTCCCGGAAATTCTTTCAGGAGGTCTATCCGGGTACCGCGATAAGGCGCTTGTGCCCGCGGTACGGTTCAACACTGTTCTTTTTCTTCTTTTCTTCCTCTTTTTTTTATATACATATTATATTTTTTTATTTTTTTTTGAAGTGTTGAACCTCGCGTTCTGGCATTATTGACCCTGTTTGAGGGTGTTTTTCTACAGTGATACCTCATGTCATCAGTATCGTTGGAGCTCATTCCGGGGACACCTCATGTCATCAGTGTCGCTTCGAGCTTTAGCATTGGTACCTCTTGTCACAGGCACTTCCTTGCTTGTGATTGGTTGCTTTAACTCTGACTGCTCATGCTTTGCAACACCTTTTGTCATCGGTGCTACCTTGCACTTGGATTTTTATATCATCCTGACTTCTTGACCTTGCACTCATGCTTGCCTCTGCTTTGATGCAGGAATAAGCTCAGATGCGCCTTGCTTCAGGGGTTTGTTATTACCATGGACTTCTTCGTCAGGATGCTTTAGCTTCCTTATGAGAGCAGACTGGGATGAATTCTTGATTTTGGCTTTGTTGCTAGATCGCCAAGTAAACGACGTTCACCTTGGTCATGTTATGTCTGGGACGGCCTTGAGTTAGCCGCCTGCACGCCTTTCGGCTTGTTTTCATCTTGCACTTTGCTTTTGCATATGGTTTTATGCTTTAGCGCTCAAATATGCCTTCAAGTGACACCCTCTCTGGATCCTGTACTCGTGCAGGTCATCGCAAAGCTTGTATTTGCCTTCGCGCGGCCTGTACGCCTTTTCATGTACGCCTTTATAATTGTGATTTTGTATAGCCGCCTTCGAGGCCCGCTTTTGACTTCCGGTTGGCCTTTTGCTTGAAAATATCTTCTGCTTTATCTCCATTTACTCTTGGGTCTAGTTACGTTGGCTTTTGCGTATGTGCTTGCTCTTGCTTTTCAATGACTTCTCTTGCACGCTTTTGCTTCGAAGTCACCTTCGTCTTTCTGGTTTGAGTTCATCGTCAGTCTTGTTTTTAGCTTTTGATACAACTTGCTTTTGGATTTTTTTTGGCACCAGCAATGTTCTGTTTTTGGTTTACTTCAGGGTTTCTGACTTCATCATTGTTTATTTTCTCTTGACGTGCCTTGGGTTTTATCTTTGCAGCTTCACATGAGGCTTTCTGATTCGACTTTGCTTTTCTCGCCTTTGCTTGTCAGTTAGTTTGTACCAAATGCACATTCGCATGCGTCTCGCCGTCATGACTCCATGTTCGCCTTTTGGCTCTGGATTTCATGCATCTTACCATCTTGCTCAAGGTTCACCCACTTTTGTGAACTCCTTTCTCATTACTTGATTTTCACTGATCTTTTCTACTTGTGCGTTGCGTTCCTTTTCTTGATACTTTGCTTTTGTTTCATCATTTGCCTTCTGATACTTTGCTTTTTATTGCCTTGCCTTCATCGGGCAAGATGCGGAGTTTTTTTTTGAGAGCGTACCAAAGGACTTCTCAGATCTTAGAAGGTGGTTGGTTCTTGTTCCTACATAAACAACCCTCATTTTTCGGATGTTTTCATGCTACGCATGTCCGTTTTATTAGTTGTATCTAGTAAATCATGCATAAAGTCAATCATGCATCATTATTATCAGGGTCATGTTTTCACGTAACGCTTTCCCGAAGCGCGCCTTCTCAACATTTAAATCGTACAGCTTAAACAGAAAACATTGCTCTCACATGATGAAACTTATGAAAGATAGTTTCTTTACATCATGCCTTGGTTGATCCAAGAAAAATTAACAAGATCATGGCAAGAATGACTAGCATGATACGCTGATTTTAGTTCTACAGCAAACATTCAAATGCATAGAGTTGTCTAGTTATTGTTTTTTTTAATCGGGCATTTGATACATATCAGGGCGGCAGCATTCGCATAGCCACATATCATATCATGTCTTGTCAGAACAATGTTATTCTAGATGGAATAAAATTAAATCTTGGCTATCAGGACAATCCTAAACATAAAACTAGCTACATAGAATGCGATATCATGCGGAAGCGACACTACCGAAAGCGTATCAAGACACAGATGCACAAAGTAAGCATGTTGTAGCTACCTAGAGCAACCTACATGTGATTGGGTACAACATATCTTTCATTTTGCCATGATTCACATCTACCAAATTCGTGGAGAGACTTACTTGAACACAAATGATAAATTAGACTGAGTCAAGTTTTGCGTGTACTTAGCTGATAGTGCGGATAACATGAGGCGTCTTCCATGTGGGTTCATTGGCTGCGCTTTCACTCCCGCGCTTTTACTTTCTGCGACCCGGCGCCTTCGTCAGCAAGGGCGCACTTTGTGTGACGCCGTCGTCAGTAAGGGCGCATTTTCACCCTTTTGGTCATGCGACCGCTTTCTGGGAGGCTAGACAGAGCGAACATCGCCGCCTTTCGAGGCGTCGCTTTTCCGAGCAGTCGGGCTCGCGAAGATCCAGGCCGCTTTTGGACGAGTCTTGTCGCCTTTTGGGAAGCTTGTATTAGAGAGAAGCTGGTCGCTTTTCGTGATCACGCCCTCTAATGAGATCGCTTCTCTGAGGAGCGTCTTCTGGGGAGCTCGCCTTTCGGTGACGGGCCATCTTCTGGAGAGATCGCCTTTGGTCTGAAGGAGCACCTCATCGCTGCAACGCTTCTTCAGTTGGAGGCTGTTGGTAACAACGAGCGCTCTCGGGAGTTATCTCCTGAGTAGTGTTTCTAGGAGCGTTTTCTTCAAAGTTGGAAGCCGTAGCTTCCCCAGTGGAGTCGCCAATTGTTTCGGACCGCTTTGTGCGATAATGATTATTTAAAATGAAAGAGATAATGGGTTCGTAAACTTGGTGAAGCTTTAGGCTTTCATTATATTAAGACGAGGTAAAGAGGGGTTAATACAAGGAAATGGCTCCCATATTGGTAATATTTTTACAGAGAGAGGAGTGTGCGTTTTGACTTTACACTCTCTTTTATGTTGCTACGTCTTGAGTTTCAGAAGGGGAGCTTCCTTTCCTTTTCATTGTATGCCCTTCGTGTTGTAACCGTTATTGGTTGTGGCGTTTTGGGTATTCTGACCCCCTCGTCTCGGCCCTCACGGTTGTTGTTGGAGATGCTCGCTTTCCGGCCTTTCCTCCTTTTCTGTTCCTCCTTGGTTGTTTATTCTGTTTCTTACCCCTTCGCGGCACCCCTTTTGAGAGGGTGTTTCTTGGGGAGGAGTGGTGTTTCTTGTGTTTGCTGGGCCATTTTCCTCCCTCGAGTTTCTCTTTTATTCTCATGCTTCCTTTAAGTTTCAGAGGAAGGGGTTTTGTGTTTTGTGTATATTGTGTATATTGTATTGTTGTTGTTATCACTCTGATGTGTTGTTCCCCTTTTCCTCCGGGTTCTCCTTTTCCCAGTGTCTCTCGATCTCCTTGGGGGTCTTCTTCGACCTTTCGGGGCCGCCCTCCTCCTGGGGTCCTCCTTTTCTCTTTTTCCTACTCTTATTTATAGTGGTGCTTTGGGTCAGTGGTCATTGCTCGCTCTCCTTTGTCTGTTGGTCAATAACCCCTTGCATCATGTGTCCAGAGCATCTTTTCAGTAGCTTTGTCTTCTTTACCGTTTTTGGCTTTGGCATTTGATGATTACAAAGAAGAAGAGGGCTCCAAGTCTTATCCCCCTCAGCTTTGCCTCAGGTAGCTAAAAGATCCTCTCTTGGCTTCCTCCGTAAGCCGTTAGAGTCTTTTGACAGCTACGTCGCCCTTGGCTGATCACGTGTGCGCTTTCCGTGGGCTTCTACTTCCGGCTCGCCTTCGCTTATTGCAATGTTCTCGTCGGGTTTTTGTGGCATCTGAGACACTTTGAGACAACACATGGTGTTCACCACCGTCAGTACGCTTTGCTCTTTCTTCTGGGCGCTTTATCAAGATGGGTCGCCTTGATGGCCGTCGCCTTGATGGTCGTCGCCTTGATTCCCGGAGTCGGCGTGCTTTTCCTCAGTATTTTTATTGTTTTATTTTTTGCTTGACAATTCCTGGGCCCTCACACGATTTGGGCCTTGTAATTTGGGCTACCAAATTTTGAGGTATCAACAAGTAACAACATTAAATTTAGATTATATTAAATTATGTTTACATACTTGCATAACAGTGTTGACATGTGCAATCAAACAATACAGTATGTCTGACACGAAGAGGGTACTGCACATGTAGACCTTGTCGGTTTGATATTGTGAAGTAATATACTTCACTATTGTTTCTTGAATAATAAAATTTGAAACGATTAAGACCCTCTAAATCATACTCTTCCACCAATTGTTCTAATCCCTGGGTTATGATCATTATTCGAGTATCAGGGTTTCCTTGCAATCTAATTTGATGCCTACTACCCAAAGGATCTATAACATTTTTCGTTATGTAGGGGAAGTATCCAACAAATGTAGATTGTTCCATGGTGAGTCTTTTTTGAATCTATTACATAACACAATCTTGTAATTTGAGTAACAAAATTAAATAATAATAAAAATGCAATATATGGCTATTATCAATATTATTATAAATCCATAATGGTTTCCAATTAGGAGACCAAAATATGATTTTAGCCGCCAATTTTGACTTAAGAAGTCTAATGAGAGAGAGTGCATTTATTATGTGAGTGTTTATGTGAGTGTTTATTGAGTTAGTGGGCTTCAAGCCCAAATATATTTGTTTTCCAAAATATATCGGATGGGGAAAAAAGGGTGGGATTGAATTCTTAGTATCGAAAATGGGCAGTGAAATCTCCAAGCTATCAAATGGGGATGGTGCAGAGAAAAATAGAGATGGAAACTTTGATGGGAGCTCTTCTCAATCAATACTCAATAGCGATGTTTCTGGTAATCAATACTCAATACAAGAATAAACTCATTATTTTTAACTCATCTTTATTTTTGATTTCCAACATTTCTTTCTCTATAAAGTTGATTAACTTGACATTGCAGAAGGCTTTGTGACTCCAACCTCTGTGCTGAAATCTCGATCTGGGAACTCTGTTCTGGAAAATAATAAAACTCCAATTCGTAATGATGAAAACATTGAGCTTCGTTTGTCAGGTGCCGTTTTAGTTTCTCTTTTGTAATATACTCTGATAATATGTACTCCAGGTGGCGTTTTAGTTATGTCGATATACTGCAATTGAAGTGATTAGTTATCTTGAAATACATTATGTGGCTGAGTCATCTGCTCTTTTCTTTTATTCTTTTGTCTGAAAAAAAAATGGTGGGCTGGAAAGATTTTTTGGTTTTGCATTATTTTGTATTAACCTTTTAGCTACATGATATCTAACAATAACGGGGGCACTTGGGAAAAAAAGTTAGATCAATTTGACAACAAAATTCAAATATTTCAATTGAATGAAATGATGGGTCTGTGTCTGATTTTAAGAAAAAAGTGGACTCAAAGATCAAAATTGAGGTTTAGTAATTAATAGTACTCAAAATTTTAAGCAATTAAGCACTTCCTGTCACAATAATCCAATTAAGGTTGATCAATTTGACACCAAAGTTCTTAGTAAATATTTTTGTGGAAGGTTGATCAATTTTGTAAATATTTCTCTCTTATTTGTCTTCCCAATAATCTCATTAATTTTGGTCTTCTTAATGCCATTAATTTCGATCTTCTCAATGATCTCATTAAGTTCTCTTCTATTAATTAATGAATCGCACCATATTTTCATACTTTTAGTAACTAATTAGCAATTGATTTTTTTTCTTCTATTAGTAACTGATTTTTTTTGTTTATAGTAACTTATTTCTATGAAAAAAAAATATTGAATAAAAAAAACCTAAAAAACCAAAAGTTAAGAAACTAAAAAAAATATATTTTAATCTTCAATCATAATAACTACCTAATATATTTCTCTATGTTTTTTTTTTTTAAAAAGATTTGCTTCAGATTTGGAAGAAAATAATTACATTCAAAAAAATAACTTATGCATCAATGCATAACAAAAACCATTAATTAATAATAATCAACTTGAAAATATTCCTTAAATGTTGTAAATATTTATCACCTATTTATCTTCTCAATGATCCAATTAATTTCGATCTTAAATGTTGGAGATATTGCTCTCCTATTTGTCTTCTCAACAATCCCATTAATTTCGGTATTAAATATTTGTAAATATTTCTCTCCTAATTTTATTCCCAATAATCCCATTAATTTTGGTCTTCTCAATGAAATTAATTTCGGTCTTCTCAATGATCCCATTAAGTTCTCTTCTATTAATTAATGAATCACACCATATTTTCATACTTTTAGTAACTAATTAGCAATTGATTTTTTTTTCTTCTATTAGTAACTGATTTTTTTTGTTTATAGTAACTTATTTCTATGAAAAAAATATTGAATAAAAAAACCTAAAAAACCAAAAGTTAAGAAACTAAAAAAATATATATTTTAATCTCCAATCATAATAACTACTAATATATTTCTTTATGTTTTTTTTGTTTGAAAAATATTTGCTTCGGATTTGGAATAAAATAATTACATTCAAAAAAATAATATAATACCTAAAATTGAAACTTTTTAATGAAATACAAATTTTCGTAACTTATGCATCAATGCATAACAAAAACCATTAATTAATAATAATAAACTTGAAAATATTCCTTAAATGTTGTAAATATTTATCACCTATTTATCTTCTCAATGATCCCATTAATTTCGGTCTTCTCAATGCCATTAATTTCGATCTTAAATGTTAGAGACATTGCTCTCCTATTTGTCTTCTCAATAATCCCATTAATTTCGGTATTAAATATTGTAAATATTTCTCACCTATTTGTGCTCTCAATAATCTCATTAATTTTGGTCTTCTCAATGCTATTAATTTCGTTTTTCTCAATGATCCCATTAAATTCTCTTCTATTAAAAATTTATCTTCTATTAATTAATGAATCACACCATATTTTCATACTTTTAGTAACTAATTTGTAATTGATTTTTTTCTTCTCTTAGTAACTGATTTTTTTTATAGTAACTGATTTCTATGAAAAAAATATTGAATAAAAAAAACCTAAAAAACGAAAAGTTAAGAAACTAAAAGAATATATTTTAATCTTCAATCATAAAACCAAAAGTTAAGAAACTAAATTCATTCCTGTTAGATATATATGTTTACAATATCTGATACCATTCTGCATTTTTCATTGCATAATGAATGTGTTTGATTTGGTAAATAATACAAAGCTTTTAGCAAATAGTTTCCATTGTTATACAATAGAATAGTATATTTTAATTCAGATATAATAAGGTATATATGTAACAAATATTATCATTCACTTTGCAGGTTCAAGCAAAAAAATTCAGCACTCTTTGCCATCTCTGAAATAAAACTATAATTTTGAGACAAGAAGAATTGTTTGGTTTGAAATTTTTCGGTTTCTTAATTCATTTCAACCACTATTGCAGATTTAACCTTAATCAAAAACACTGTTTCAATTATGTTTTTCTTACCATAATATTATGATTTTTATGTCCTAATTTGAAGTTTTGCTATCAACTTATGAAATTATTATGAATTTATGAATGTAAAGGGTATGAAATTACTTTGCTGGCAATTCAATTAGTTATGCATATTCAATGTTAACTTGATATGGATATACTGTACAAACAGAAACTAAGTTCAGTATACTACGTTAACTGAACAACTTTAACTGAAGAAACGGAATGTCCAAAACTTATGTGGATGGTTAAATATATTGGGAATGAAGACATACCAAAGTCTACCTCTTTTTTAGTTGTGCAGAGGTAATAGTAATTGCAAACAATTTTTTTTGTAAAGCCCAACATGTGCCTATGAAGTTTTTTTGATAGCTTTCCTATATGATTTTTTTTGGTAAAGCCCAACTAATAAATAAATATACAACATGCTTTTTATCAAATAATATTTAATAAAAACTTTCTTAATTTTTATATAATATAAATATTTAATATGTTACTCAATTACTAAATAATACCCTTCCCTCTTTCGCCCGTGCATGTGCACGGGCTTACTTACTAGTAAATTACAATATCCTCATTTACCTCTCGTTTCATGTACCAAAAATCAATTGCTGCCATTATTCTTGATAGTACTGTCTATTTCTCAGTATATGGCACTGGAACACTAAAAAGAAGCACATGTAAGTCTATAATCTTTTAAACATGGATGATGCTTAGAAACTAAAATTTTGGATTATTGTAATAACTGTTCCCATAACCTTCTTCTAAAGCAATAGAATGTAAGATCCATTTTAGAAACTTACCTTGATCTTTGCTGAAGAACAATCAGAATCCAACGCTTTCTTTCTCCACATCCAGGAAGGAATGCACAACACCACCAATATGAATGTGTGAAGGATGAGAGCGTTGAGAAAACAATATTGAAATGTAGTATAGGTTGTGATAAGATTGTGGCCGACCAAACTTACAACCTCTCAGACTCATTTATTGTGTTTTGTCATGTCAAATTGGAAAGAGCATAATTGAAGAGTGAGGGTAACTTGTTGGAACACTGCATTTTTACACATTGTATAGCCTTTATTCATGTTTTATACTAACTCCAGTGCTATTTATAAGACCCCTTTGGGATATTTAATTTTGTCCTATTTGTAAGATCATTTTAAATGTTGAAAAGAATTTAATTAATTTATTAATTCAATTATTATAAAGTCAACATTTCTTAGATTTATAGTAATAAATATACCAAAAGTTGTTTTAAAACAGGTTATATGAATTTTGACATTGAAAAAAAGTAAAATCAATTTTCACAGTGATACACATTTTTAGATATTTAAAAAAAAAGTTTTTCTTTTTTTGGCAGATATTACATAAAATAACTTTGTCATACAATATTACATACTAACTTACAAACAAGCTCTTCTATTTGGCTTTCCCATTTTTCATATACAAATTTGCTTATGATTGATTTTCCGTCCCATATATACTAAACAATACAAAAAATACAACGACCGTAAGAAAAAAATTACATCGACTTATATAGAAAACAAAATGCAAAGTATGTTTTTCATATCTAAATGACCAAGCAAATATATCATATTATATTAGACACGTAACTTTAATTTTCCGTTATATATATTGCACAAAAGAAAAAAAAAAACTAAAACGGGAAAAATTTAAACAAATAATTCACATAATTAGCACACAAATATTTTACAATATTTCATAATTGTCCAGCATAAAGTTCATCTAGTCAAAATATGATATTACAACTACTTAGTTTATCTTACACCTATAGCTGAGTACATGCAATAGCCATATAATATGCACCACACAAAATATATTAATGTAAATAACACTCGTCTTCAAACCACCAAGACACCAACCACTGTCTTCCATTATAACGTCACTTGACAGATAGGTTCAAAAAAGAAATTGCTTAAACACCTGAAAGAAGACATTTTAGAATTAGATAACATGAATAGATTTAATAAATTACACACAATATATTCAAATACATTACAGTGAATTCTAAAGAAAGTGCTGAAACTTTTTTTGTAACAATTAACCTTTAACCATCAGACTTGACACGCATGCTTCCTTTAGACGTTGAGAGTTGTGGAGTTTGGATATCAGAAAGATCAAGAATTTCATCCAAATCTTCTATCGCAAGTCCTTTCTTTTTCTCCTTGAAGAAGTGTCAGGAGTGTCATATTCAATGAGAGAATTTTCTTTTGCACCAGAATTACTTGCCTGCAAAATAGGCATAAAAAGGCATGTGACAATATTATGGTGTATAACACTGCAAATAGAACACTTTTAATTGAATAACTCACATGTTCACTTGAAATTGGCAGAGGGTAACTGCTATCATCAGCATAGCCAGATATAAACTTGTCTTCATTCTTTCCAGTGATAGCAATTCCATGTAAATTCTGCATTCAACCAAATTGAGTGCAATAATGGTTTTTATTATAACAAATTTTCTTATTCACTTTCTTTATTTTCTTCAAGAAGAAATTGGAAAAATTGGATCACTTACCAAGAAATTTGTTCTTTGCCAAATTGGTACTTAGTATACACTGTAACAAAAAAAAGAAAGAAAAGGTCATTACCTGATGCATTGCAGCATGTTGGCGAAATTCAGTCAAGTGTTCCTCATGCTCAGACATGAATAGAATGCCATAGTTGTCCTTCTTCATTTCAATGTTAAATTTTTTAGACACCTCCACCAAAAAAACAAACTCTTTGTTCATGAGCTGATATAAATTCTCAGGGTATCCAAATTCATCACCACTCTGCATCATTATTTGTGTGTTTGATGAATTAGAAATTAAAAAATAAAATAGGTACATAACCATTAATTACACATATAGTTTAAATTTATTAGCATACAATGATCAACTCTTCACGCAGCTGAATTACTGTTTTTTTGAAGTATCTAAATGCTTCTTTGTCGAAAAGAACAAAATATGCATTTCCTGTGGGATCACTGATCCTCAGCTGCACCTTGTATCTAATAAGATATAAGATTGAAATTACAAACAGAGAGCAATTTAAAAAAATATAATCACCCAAAGAAAAGGAAAAACACTTTATGTTCTCTTCTGTTTTTATTCAGTTGAATCATGTTAAGGATTTAACATTACCTTGGAATTTTCAATTTTGGAGTTTCACGACATTTTGGACAGTGGTGCACTACGACTCCATTTTCCACATTAGTTCTCACTGCTTTGCTGCACTTGTCACATGCATTGTAGCACCAATTTTGCTCCTCAATAATCTCATCTATGGTTGCAATCGCAGTGTATCTTCCAGACTGAAGATTGATTTTGTTTATAAGTAAAGAATATAAACACAACAGCCAAGATGATAAGAAATATGCAAAATTATTGTAGCAAAGAAAGTTATCACAGTATCCGCTTGTCTGATCTGCATCACAGTTCTTCTATTTGAAGGATCCATCAAAGCATTCCTTGAAGAATTTTGTTGACTGCCCTCTGAGAATTGAGTTTGTGAAGTTGTTTGAGTGGGAGCAACAGCTTTGGTACTGCATATGTTAAAAGTGCTCTACAATATGTTATCTACTTTTTAAATTTACTTACACCTAGTTCCTTAAATGCTTTAACAATGTTTAAATTTACTCACATCGATCTGCTTAAAAATATTAACTTCTTCGAAGGGTGGATTCACCATCACCTTTGTGGCATCCCAGAAATTATTGAGACTAACATTATCTACAAAAATGAGTTAAAATCATCATGGCTATTCAGCTTTCTTGCTCAGAAAAGGAATAGTAACTTTCAGTAATTTAAACAACTTACTGCCATATTTGTTGATTTTGGCAAGTTGGAGAACCACAATTTTTTGGATATTCAGGATTGTTCAGCTCTTCCAATATCTCTTCAGCATGACGACCAAAAAGACAAACTCGAAGAGTATGACCTCTGAAAAAACAAAAAAACAAAAATTCAGAATTTCAATTCATTAACATCACTTGGCATATTGCCAAAACGGGTATATATGATTATAACTGTTCATCAGATAGTGTAAAGTTCAGCCTCTGTCCCACTACTCCCTTGTTCTGAAAACTTTCAATTACACCATGTACTATAACAACTCCAATTGCTTCTACAATAAAAACAGAGTGCAAAAAAATAAGTGTAATTACTTGCAGTGAAAAAAGTAATGGTTGCTCGGAAGTAATAGCGAAATTGAACAGACCAAATATTTTGCCTATGAGATATTCCTCATGGTTTCTTGTGTTTTCTATCTCATCATATGGAAGGACATCCCAACCCCATTGTGGGATATCCTGAGCAAGTGATAAATCAATCTTTGAGTCATAGTTAATGTAAATATGAAAGTGATTCTTGGTAATCTTGTGCTTTTTATCGTTAAAAAAAAAACCTATTGAAACAACTTCATGAGTTGGCACCCTCGGAACTGTAACAGACAAAAAAAAATCAATATATACATTAAGATAATTATGGTTGTAAAAAAGCAAGATGAAAGAATTTGAGTTCGATACATAAGAATGAATGAATACACATACTGTTGTTAACAATCTTCTTTCTCTTTCGTTTACGTCTTGCTGCAGGCCTGCATTCCATAACGTCTGCATCATCGACAACTTCGACCTCAATTGCATAATCATTGGTTAGGCTAACATGTGCTGACTTATTCTCGTTTGTCATCTTACTTACTTCCATAACTTTAAGTACACAATCAGAAAATATAACATCCACGTCAACTAAGTTTGAATCAGAGCCATCTATCCAGCTGACATCTTCAACACAATTAGATCTGACCTTTTTGTCTTCTGCACCCCGTTTTAAAAAATAATATATACTTTCATCTAACAACATACAAAATCAGAATACATTAATAAAACGAAAGAGAAAAGAAAACAATCTCACCTGTTACTCGACGAAAATCCGTAGACAAATCACGTGACACTCGTTCCACTTTTCTTCTGAACCTTGGCAAACATATGGGAGGAGAAACAAAGGTTTGAATCTGCCTATTCTCCCCTACATGACCACTACCGTCTACATCCACTGGCTCTCTGCATTTCTTTCTTTGAGAATTTGTTGGCCAGATGGGATAACAATCAATGACAGAAGCATTACCACCTTCTTGGTGCATGAAATCATCTACTGAATTATGACACTCATCAACATCTGTTCCAAAATATGTGTAATTAGTTTCAGCTCGTTTGCTTTTTATATACACAACTGGGCATAGACATATTATATACACAACTTCTCACCTAAAAATTCTGTATAATTATCGGGTGTATCCAAGAAACCACTTTCATGTCTTCTCTTCACACCCCTCTGAAATATAACAGGCGACCCAGAACCCCCTACCACCAAATTCTCTGATTGGACAAACACCAATTGAATCAACTGCTGGGAATGTTTTGCAATGAACAAAATTTAATATACATGATTAGAAGTTATGAAATATATAATTTTAAATTTTAAAGTACAAAATATATACTACAAATTAAAGAACTTACAATTATAAAATGAACTTGTCTTTGCACAATTTATATCACTACGAACTATTTCTTTCACAGGACATACAAACATCAATTTTTCGGCTCTACATGCACTGTATGCCAGATAGGTTTGAACATCAGTATCTACAACTGGCTTCGACACATTCCCTTGAGCAACAAAAAACCCTGAAAAATTGTAAAAAAATCAAAAATTTTATTTGTACAAAAACCGTGCAAGTGAACTGCATATCATAATTCAGAAACAATATGAAATAACACATAATGTAGAAGGCATAAAGTGCATTGCCTGAGTACGCCCTATCTGCTTCAACTAAAGTTTCAATCATGTAATTATCCCTTTCAAAGGCCAGAAACTCTTCATACACATTACTCTTCCCATTTATACGTAATTCAACGGTTCAGTTGGTGTTCCAAAGTCCTTGAGCATCCACCATAACCTCCACATCATAAAATGAGAGATCATTACATAAAACCTCTGAGCGCCCCAAATAATCTTTTGACAAAGTGGGACTTGTGCTGAGGTTTGCTGCACACAACCACATTTCCAAACTTATAAAAACTCAGAAATTAACATTCGCGAAATAATTACAACCTCCACAAAACCAACCTTTAGGTTTCAGTACTGGAAGCTTTGCATCATTTGTAAGATTTCTCAACACATCATTTGGTCTATCCCTACCTTCAAATTATTTATAAAAAAATAAAAAAATTAATAAGTTCTCAACGATTATGAAATATATAAATAATAGATTTATGTATCATTATTGCACATTATTTAGAAATTCCATACCTCGACAGTGAGGAGCACAGGGAACTTTAGATTTAACAACATTTTCCTTATTCTCCTTATCATAGCAATATTGGAGAACACTGCATTTGTTGTTGGTATTTACAACATCCTTCTTCATGTCAGAGAATCTAACCAAAGTATCTAAACAAACAACCCAAGAACAGTTATGTAGAACATTACCCACGCCTCATCAAAAACAATAAATAAAGGTAAATATTTGTATCATGTCTTACCCACTAAACATTCTCCACTCGAATCCTCCATTGTCACCACCTTCCTATTTACACATGCCACTTTATCATCAGAAACCGTCGACATTGATTTGATATCCATATTCTCAGCTGAACAAAAAATGTCAAAGCTATATCAAACAACAATCACAAAGCATCTTCGCATTTACAAAGAACCCACTGTAACAGAGAAAAAGGACTTTACCCATTACCTTCACAAACCCTAGGAGCATTTATCATCATTTTCAGGGTATATTTAGAAATCCACAAGAAATTGAAGTCCAGCGGCTATGTTTGGTTAGCACTATTTAATAGCTTTTTTAATTGTTCACCAACTAATTATAGCTTTTTTAATATTAAAAGAAATTGGAAAACAAAAATCAATAATTAGATATTCAAATAGAAATAGCAAGGTCACCCGAGCTTAAAAAAATTGGAGCAAGTATGGGGCAGGTTCGTGAAAGAAATTATGAAGTGGATAATGGAAAAAAGCATGTGAGAGAATAAAATATTAAAAGACATTAAATCCAATATTATCAAATTCCATAAAGAAAGAAAAAGTTGAGTATTTTTATCCAAAATAAAATATAGATGATGCTAAAATTCATGCAAGGATGTGGTGGTTACCACTCTTTTTTTACACAATTTTTTTCTTCTTCGCTTCAACTCCTTTTCTATTTTTTATTTATATACTTATATTTATGATGATAAAATTAGATCCTCAATTTACAAATATCATTATACTATTATGCATTTAGTTTCCTTCTCAAAATAACACATCACTCACCCTTCCCTTGTATTTTCTACCATCGTGTTGTACTTGTCCACCCACATTTTTGTTTGTATCATAAGGTATATGATCCTTTCTTACAATTTTTTAAAATTCAAATTTAGTACAAAAGTTATTTCGTTAATGTAGCGTTTCAATATTGTCGAGTGTCGAAATGCCGAGTGAACATGAAGGTAAAAATCGGTTATCGGGCACCATAATGTGTTTTCAAGGTTGTTGTACCTAACGGGAGTGATCCCGATCCTACGTATCTCTCGTGAAAAGGGGATCAAGGAGCACGTAGTTTTTGTGAGAAGGGTTTAAAACATACCTATGTAGTATTTAACATATATGTTAATATGTATCGAGTTGACTCCCTTGACCCCTGTGATAAGCGTTGTACTTATAGGGGAAATAGACAAACAAGAGGAGGGGAATAAGGAGAATATGTCGTCTTATTGATAGTGCTTGGTCAGCCATGGTTATGGTGGGAGAAAATTAAGGCTAGGAATATGGAGAATTTTTTACTAGCTTTGTGGGTTGTTGCTATTAACTCTTAGTATTGATGATGTTTGAGAATCATGCAGTGACGAGGGGATGAAGGTTGGCTTTGTGGGCTTGACTCGGCTAGCCAATTATGGTCCATTACATTTAGCATGTTGTAATAATAAAGTAAACAATAATAAAGAGAAGCATGCAATTTTATTATAATTGCTCATTTTTGTATCAACTATGAAAGTTATTGTGCTAATGTGTTGTAACATGGAAAACAAAATAGAGAGAAGTATGTTGTTTCTTTCGCTTCTCTTTTTATTGTACTTAAGAGTTATTTAAGAAAAATAGTATAAGTTGAACATTTATTTTTCACTTCACATGTATCAGGGCTGTCTCAAACATTTTGGGGACCTTGTGCAAAAATAAATAGAGAGACACCCTTAAAAAAGATAAAACATTTTGTTCTTATCCTATCCAAGGTTTGGTGCATACCATATAACAATTTCATTAACGAGGTGGTGATGATGGTGACAATGTGATGTTGGTGGTAGCACTGGTATTAATGTGAAGAAGGTATGAGCGGAAAACTGCACTAACACATATACTGTTCATTTCTAACTCAGCTCCCGTGTAAGATAGAAATACACTGACAAGATTGGATAAGCTAACAAGATAGCACTATCATATCATGATGACTCGCCAAATTGTATGTAACACCTATTATTTTCTATCTTTTATTAGTTAATTTTTGTAGAAGCCATAGACATGAACATTTGGGAAGCCATTGAAAATGATCCTCATATTCCCTCAAAAGAAGTAGATGGTGCATCTCAACTAGTTCCCAAAGATAAGTGGACCGATGATGATAAAAAGAAAATTCAATATGATTTAAAAGCTAAGAATATCATCACCTCCGCTCTATCTTATGATGAGTTCTTTAGAGTCTCCCAATGTCATAATGCCAAACAAATGTGAGACACATTGCAAGTCACACATGAAGGCACTAGTGAAGTTAGGTGAGCTAGATTAAATTCTTTGATGCATGAATATGAATTGTTTCGTATGTTGCCTAATAAATCTATATGTATTATGCAAAAACGTTTTACTCATATTATTAATCATCTTATTGCTCTTGGAAAAACTTTCATGAATTGTGAACTTGTTAACACAGTTTTAAGATGCCTAAGTAGGGAATGGCAACCTAAGGTTACCGCAATTGTTGAATCAAAGGACTTGGACACCATGGACTTAGCTACACTTTTCGGAAAGCTTCAAGAACATGAAATGGAGCTTGGACGTTTGCATATGCATGAAGAGTCGGATAAGTACAAGGAAAGAAAAGGAATTGCTCTTAAAGCCAAAAGTTCATATAAAAAGGAAGAGAGTTTCGATAGTAATGATAATGAAGATTCTGATTCGGACATTGATGAAGAAGAGATGAAACTTCTACTAAGAAATTTTAGCAAGCTTCTAAGGAGAAAAGGAAGGTTGAACAAAGACAAAAGTAAAGAGAAGAATTCCCCACACTACAAGACCAAGACAACAAAAGAAGAAGTGGTTCGCCATGAATGCGGAAAACTCGGTCATCTCAAGTACTCATGCTCTAAGTATCTCAAGAAGAAGGAGAAAGAAAAGAAAAATTCAAAGCATAAGAAGGCATACTTCGTTTGGGATGATGAAGAGGAAAAGAAAAGAACATCAAGTAGTTATTCAGATGATGAAGAAGTCGCTACACTCAACTTGATAGCTCTAGTAGATGAAGAGGAAAGTTCAAGTGACGAATCATGTGAACAAAGCGAGGATAGCGATGTAAGTGAAACTAAATCCGAAATTTCTTCCAAATATGAAATTTTATATAATGCTTATGAAGAAATGCATGAACATCTTAAGAAACTAGCTTTGAAAAACATTGAAAGGAAGAAGCTCATTTTGAAACATCAACAAGAGATTTTAGAACTTCAAAAACAAATTGATGAGCTTAATCTTGAAAATGAAACTCTTGATCTCATATATGCTAGTTCTTCTTGTGATTGTGCTAGTAGATTGAATATTGTGGTTGATTGTGAGAATTGCAAGTTGCTTAAAGATGAAAATTCTATTTTGAAAAATAAGCTTGCAAGTTTCACAAGTGGTGATATTAAATTGCGCACATTGTTAAATTTTCAAAAAGAAAATTCAAACAAGTTTGGTTTGGGTTATACTAATGTTAAGAGTAAGTCTCATAGAAATATTGTTGATTTTTCTAAAGTTGATTTTTCAAATGCACCAACATGTTTCTATTGTGGTACTCATGGACATACTTCAAATGTGTGTTATATTAAAGTGCATGGTATACCAAAAGGAAATTTTGTTTGGGTTAAGAAGGATGAGAGTCCCTTAACTAACAAAAATGGATCCAAAACCATTTGGATACCAAAAAGCAAAGCATGATTGTTTTTGTAGGTATGATTGAAGAGCAAAAGACTTACAAGTATTCTCATTTATTTGCTTCTTCAAATTTCAAGTGAAAGTCCTACAAATTGGTACAATAGATATTGTTGGAAATTTAAAATTGGTATTACTTCTACAAAAGTTCAATTGATATCATTGTGTGATCATTATATGATTATCATGCTATTGTGATCTATTGTGATATTTCTTTACAATTGATATCTTACGTTCTTAAGTGATATGATGACTTCTAGTTACAATTGGTATCATATTTCATTGTCATATTTCTTGCCAATTGGTATCACATTTCAAAGTATAGTTCATTAGTTTTGCATTTGGTATCATTTATTAATTGGTATCAATGTTGTGAAGAAATGAATGTTGATTTTATCTTATTTTGGCTTAGCATTTTATATTTCAATTGGTATATATTACTTTTTGATAATGCCAAAAGGGGGAGAAAGAGGTTGTTTTGTTGTTTGATATAGGTTGAGCAAAGTTGTTGAAGATAGGGGGAGAATCAAGCTTAACTCAATTGGATTACAAATGTCAAAAGCATTTATTGGGGGGAGCAAGAGTTAAATGGTTCAAGCATCAACAACTTCAAACAAATTCAAAACTTGTTTGTCATTTTCAAAAAGGGGGAGATTGTTAGATCCAGTGAGAATGTTTTGATAATGACAAAGGTTTTTGAACAAGCTACAAATGTTTGTGATCAAGCTCAAGCTCAAGTATGAAGAAGTTCATCAATCAACAACAAACAACAAATGATGAAGAGAGAGCAAGCTCATGAAGATTCAATTTGTATTTAATTGTAATATCTTTAGTTTGAGTCTTTTATTTTGATGAGTTTGGGTAGAGTCTTTAGAGGGTAGTGAATCTCTATCAAGGTCATGATTATATCATAATTTGAGTTTTTACTTAACCTAAAATCAATAGGTGGCTTAAAGGTTTGAAAGGAAAGGTTTAGTTTTTAGAAAACAAGTTTTTAAGTGATTTGAACAGTGGTTAATCGATTAAGACAAAGGCTAATCGATTAACACACACATTAAGCAGTGCTTAATCGATTAAGCTTCATGTTAATCGATTAAGACCTGTTAAACTGGTTTTTAAAATACGTTTTTAACTTCTCAAAATCAGTTTTTAAGTTTTCTAACTTTTGGGTATTCTATATAAACCTAAACCTTTTCCTAACCTTTGTGATTTATTAGAATACATTAGAATAACTTTCATATCAATTTTACATAGATCAAAGCCACACTATTCTCTCTTACTTTCATAAATCAAAGCTTTCAACTTTTACATTCTTTGATCAAGAATCTTTGAATCTCTTATGTTGATATTTTCATAGTTCTTGAAAGAGATTCATAGGATTGTTATTGTTTTCAATTTGGTTGTAATCATTGCAAGGAGGCAAGCTATCTACAACAAAGGAAGACTTGGTGGTTGTTCATCAAGCAAAATCATCTTGGAAGTCTTGTTGTGTTAACAAGCAATTGGAAGCCTTGGTGTGAGGTATCATCTGTGGAAACCGCAATTGGTGGGTGAAACAACTAAGGAACCCTAGGAGAACACCTAGAAGGGGGGGGGGGTTGAATAGGTGTTTAAGAAACCTTGAAAGATTTTCGAGAGAAACAAATCGAAACAATTAAAACGAATGATTTTTCCAAAAAGCTCAGCTCTTAATCGATTAAACTGTGTCTTAATCGATTAAGACCAGAAAATTTACTTTCACTTAATCATCTTGGAAGTCTTGTTGTGTTAACAAGCAATTGGAAGCCTTGGTGTGAGGTATCATCTGTGGAAACCGTAATTGGTGGGTGAAACAACTAAGGAACCCTAGGAGAACACCTAGAAGGGGGGGGGGGGGTTGAATAGGTGTTTAAGAAACCTTGAAAGATTTTCGAGAGAAACAAATCGAAACAATTAAAACGAATGATTTTTCCAAAAAGCTCAGCTCTTAATCGATTAAACTGTGTCTTAATCGATTAAGACCAGAAAATTTACTTTCACTTAATCGATTAGAACATGCCTTAATCGATTAAGATAGTTCAAATCACTTAAAAACTTGTTTTCTCAAAACTAAACCTTTTCTTTCAAACCTTTAAGCCACCTATTGATTTTAGGTTAAGTGAAAACTCAAATTATGATATAATCATGAATTTGATAGAGATTCACTACCCTCTAAATACTCTAACCAAACTCATCAAAATAAAAGACTCAAACTAAAGATATTACAATAAAACACAAACTAAGTCTTCATGAGCTTGCTCTCTCTTCTTCATTTGTTGAATGTTGTTTGCTTGTTGAGCTTGAACTTGATCAATACATTTGTAGCTTGTTCAAAACCTTTTGTCATTATCAAAACATTCTCAATGGAACTTACAATCTCCCCCTTTTTGAAAATGACAAACATGTTTTGAAGTTGTTTGAAGTTGTTGATACTTGAACCATTTGATCACTTGGTGAGACTCTTGCACCCCCTCAATTAATGCTTTTGACATTTTAAATCCAATTGATAGAAGCTTGATTCTCCCCCTATCTTCAACAACTTTGCTCAAACTACATAAAAACAACAAAACAACCCTTCCTCCAAACAACCATTTCTCTCCCTTTTGGCATTATCAAAAAGTAATATATACCAATTGAAATATAAAATGCTAAGCCAAAATAAGAAGAGTAACAATGATCATTTCTTCACAACATTGATACCAATTAAAAAACACAAGAACCATACTTTGAAATGTGATACCAATTGGCAAGAAATATGACAATGAAATATGATACCAATTGAGAACTAAAAAGTCATAATATCACTTAACAAAGTAAGATATCAATTGTAAAGAAATATCTCAATAACAAAAATAGCATGATAAACATCTAATTATCACTCAATAATACCAATTGAACTTTAGAAAAGTAATACCAATTGAGAGAACTACAATTGTGAATATCTAACAATATCAATTGTTACCAATTTGTAGAACTTTCACTTGAGATTTGAAGATGCAAATGAAGAATAATACTTGTAAGCCCTTTTGCTCTTCAATCATACCTACAAAACAATCATGCTTTTCTTTTTGGTATCCAAATGATTTTGGATCCATTTTTGTTAGTTAAGGGACTCTCACCCTTCTTAACCCAAACAAAATTTCCTCTAGGTATACCATCCACTTTAATATAACACACATTTGAAGTATGTCCATGAGTACCACAATAGAAACATGTTGGTGTATTTGAAAAATCAACCTTATAAAAATCAACAACATTTCTATGAGATTTACTCTTAGCATTAGTATAACCCAAACCAAACTTGTTTGAATTTCCTTTTTGAAAATTTAACAATGTGCGCAATTTTATATCACCACTTGTGAAACTTGCAAGCTTATTTTTCAAATTAGTATTTTTCATCTTTAAGCAACTTGCAATTCTCACAATCAACCACAATATTCAATCCACTAGCACAATCACAAGAAGAACTAGCATATATAAGATCAAGAGTTTCATTTTCAATATTAAGCTCATCAACTTGTTTTTGAAGTTCTAAAATCTCTTGTTGATGTTTCAAAATGAGCTTCTTTCTTTCAATGTTTTTCAAAGCTAGTTTTTCAAGTTGTTCATGCATTTCTTCATAAGCATTATATAACAATTCATATTTAGAAGAAATTTCGGATTTAGTATGACTTACATCGCTTTCCTCGCTTTGTTCACTTGATTCATCATTTGAACTTTCCTCTTCATCTACTAGAGTTATCAAGTTGAGAGTAGCGACTTCTTCATCATCCGAAGAACTACTAGTTGTGCTTTTATTTTCTTCTTCATCATCCCAAACAATATATGCCCTTTTGTGTTTTGAATTTTTCTTTTCTTTCTCCTTCTTCTATAGATATTTAGAGCATGAGTACTTGAGATGACCGGGTTTTCCACATTCATGGCAAACTACTCCTTCTTTTGATGTCTTGGTCTTGTAGTGTGGGGAATTCTTCTATTTACCTTTGTCTTTGTTCAACCTTCCTTTTCTCCTTAGAAACTTGTTAAACTTCCTTAATAAAAGTTTCATCTCTTTTTCATCAACATCTGAATCGGAATCTACACTATCATCATCATCGAAACTCTCTTTCTTTTTGTATGATCTATTAACTTTAAGAGCAAGTCCCTTTCTTCCTTTGTTCTTATCCGACTCTTCATGCATATTCAAACGTCCAAGCTCCATTTCATGTTCTTGAAGCTTTCCGAAAAGTGTTGCAAGATCCATAGCATCCAAATTCTTAGATTCAACAATAGCCGTTACTTTTGGTTGCCAATTCCTGTCTAAACATCTCAACACTTTGTTAGAAAGTTCACCTTGTAAGAAAGTCTTACCAAGAGCAAGTAAATGACTAATAATATGAGTAAAACGTTTTTGCATATCATTAATAGATTCATTTGGAAGAATTTGAAACAATTCATACTCACGCATCAAAACATTCAACCTAGCTCTTCTAACTTCACAAGTTCCTTCATGAGTCACTTGAAGGTGTCCCACATTTCCTTAGCACTAGCACATTGTGAAACTCTAAAGAATTCGTCATAAGATAAAGCGGAGGTGTTGTTATTTTTTGCTTTAAAATCATATTGAACTTTCTTTCTATCATCATCTTTCCACTTATCTTCAGGGGTTAATTGTGCTACTCCATCAACTAAACTAGAGGGGATATGAGGACCTTTTTCAATTGCTTTCCAAATATCAATATCTATGGCTTGGATAAAGATTTGCATTCTTACTTTCCAATAAGCGTATTCCTCACCATTAAATAGTGGAGGACGACTTATCGAAGCACCTTCACCACCAAAGGGATTCATGGAACCCATTGCGGTTACTTAAAAAAGGATCTTTACGAAAAAGCTCTTATGCTCGTGTCTTTCGACCGAGCTCTGATACCAATTGTGGAAACCGCAATTGGTGGGTGAAACAACTAAGGAACCCTAGGAGAACACCTAGAAGGGGGGGTTGAATAGGTGTTTAAGAAACCTTGAAAGATTTTCGAGAGAAACAAATCGAAACAATTAAAACAAATGATTTTTCCAAAAAGCTCAGCTCTTAATCGATTAAACTGTGTCTTAATCGATTAAGACCAGAAAATTTACTTTCACTTAATCGATTAGGGCTTCACTTAATCTATTAAGCCTGTTAAAAACTGAAAAACCACTTTTCAATCGAATACGAAAATCAATCAATTAACACGTATGATCAGAGATTCAGCGGAAAGGATTAACACCAATATTCTTATTGATTACCTAGGTTATGAAAATTATTTTCCCCAAATCAATTTGCACAATTAAGATTCAATTCAATCACTTATGAAAAATCAATCTTTTCTAGGTTTTCAATCAAAGAATATATGAAATGACAAGAATGTAAAGAGTTAAGGGTTTAGAGATACTGCACAGTGATTTATCTTGGTTCACTTTCATCCACTTGAAAACTACATCCAGTCCCCTCTTAAACCAAGAGAGATTCTTCACTATGAGGAATTAAAGTTCTCAAATTACAAGTAAATGCCTCTCAAGACTCCCTTCTTGATAGCTTACAAGAGATACTCCACACCCTTGCCTTGCAATCCTATTGACCCTTTAATCTAACCCCTACCCTTTGCTTGTTGATAACTCCACACAACAAGTCTTCACATTGCTCGTTGATACCTCACAACAAGACTTCACTTTGCTTGATTCACAACCAAGACTTCACTTTGCTTGATTCACAACCAAGACTTCTTCTTCAATTTGAATGAACTTGCTTGATGATAAACGACACACCAAGTCTTCTTTGTAGTTGTAGATAGCTTGCCTCTTGCAAAGATTACAACTCAAATGAAAACACAATGACAATCCTATGAATCTCTTTCAATAGCTATGACAATATCACATAAGAGAGACTCAAAGAATCTTGATCAAAGAATGTAAAAATAGAAAGCTTTGATCTATGAAATTAGAGAGAGAATAGTGTGGCTTGATCTTTGTAAAATTGATGTAAAAATGATGCTTGATTCAATCTTATGATTCACAAAGGTTAGGAAAAGATTTATATGAAATACCCAAAAGTTAGGAAACTTAAAAACTGATTTTGAGAAGTGAAAAACGTATTTTAAAAACCAGTTGTACAGCTCTTAATCGATTAGACTGTTGCTTAATCGATTAAGCACTATAGCTTTGAATATGTTAATCGATTAGAACATGCCTTAATCGATTAAGATAGTTCAAATCACTTAAAAACTTGTTTTCTCAAAACTAAACCTTTTCTTTTAAACCTTTAAGCCACCTATTGATTTTAGGTTAAGTGAAAACTCAAATTATGATATAATCATGACTTTGATAGAGATTCACTACCCTCTAAATACTCTAACCAAACTCATCAAAATAAAAGACTCAAACTAAATATATTACAATAAAACACAAACTAAGTCTTCATGAGCTTGCTCTCTCTTCTTCATTTGTTGAATGTTGTTGAATGTTGTTTGCTTGAACTTGACCAATACATTTGTAGCTTGTTCAAAACCTTTTGTCATTATCAAAACATTCTCAATGGAACTTACATCATCAAGCATTTGGAAGACTTGTTGTGGGGATATCAACAAGCAAGGGAAGAGGTTAGATTAGATTCAATAGGGTTGCAAGACAAGAGTGTGATATCTCTTGGAGGCTATCAAGAAGGGAGTCTTGAGATATTTGCTTGTAATTTGAGAACTCTAATTCCTCATAGTGAAGAATCTCTCTTGGTTGAAGAGGGGACTGGATGTAGCTCTCAAGCGGATGAGAGTGAACCAGGATAAATCTCTGTGCAGTATTTCTATTCCCTTAACTCTTTACATTCAAGTCATTTCATATGTTCTTGGTTGAAAACCTAGAAAAGATTGATTTTCATAATTGATTGGATTGATTCTTAATTGTGCAAATTGATTTGGGAAAAATCATTTTCATAACCTAGGTAATCAATAAGAATAATGGTGTTAATCAATTCCGCTTAATCTCTGATCATACGTGTTAATTGATTGATTTTCGTATTCAATTGAAAAGTGATTTTTCAGTTTTAACAGTGATTAATCGATTAACTGGAGGTGTTAATCGATTAACCAAAAGCAAAATTTCAGGCACTAATCGATTAACTGAAGTATTAATCGATTAATCATTTGAAGACTTTCGGGTGTTAATCGATTAATTGCATACTTAATCGATTAAGAGCTTATTTTTTTTGTAAAAATCATTTGTTTTAATTGTTTCGATTTGTTTCTTTCGAAAAATCTTTCAAGGTTTCTCTAACACCTATTCAACCCCCTTCTAGGTGTTCTCCTAGTGTCTCCTAGTTATTTCACCCACCGATTGTAGTTCTTACACCATGTTTTTCGCAAAAATTTTCAAAAAGATGATTTTCAAATTCTCCACCATGATCAGTTTTAATGGATGCAATGCTCAAATGCAATTGGTTTTGAATAATCTTGGCTAGCTTTTTAAATTCATGAACTGCGTCATTTTTATGAGTAATAAAAAGCGTCCATGTATACTTAGAATAGTCATCCACAACAACTAAACAATAATAGTTGCCACCAAAGTTTTTTGTTTGACACGGTCCAAAAAGATCCATATGTAAAAGTTCCAAGGGCCTTTGAGTTGAAACAAGATTTTTAGAAGGAAAAGATGCCCTTGTGAGTTTTGATTTAGAACAAGCATCACATTTTTCAGAAATAGAAAAAATTTTCTTTGGCAAACCAACTACTAAGTTTTTAGAAGAAATTTTATTTAAATGAGCCATGTGGATGTGACCTATTCTACGATGTCATAGCCACGATTCATCCTCTTTACTTAATAAACATTTTGCACCATTTGAGGGTATTGAGCTAAAATCAATAACATAAACATTGTTTATCCTGCGAGCAATTAGCTTAATAAGATTATCAATTTTACCCTCGATAATACATCTATCAGAATCAAAAATAACCCTATTGCCTTTATCACACAACTGACTAATACTTAGCAGATTGTGTTTTAGGCCCTGAACATGTAAGACATTTTCAATACAAGGGTTAGGAGGTGTACCAATTTTACCGACTCCGAGAATCTTTCCTTGATTGTTATCTCCGAAAGTCACATGTCCTTGGTCCTTTGGCACGAGACGCGAGAATTTAGATTTATCTCCTATCATATGTTTTGAGCATCCGCTGTCCAAGTACCACCACGATTTTCTTTCTTCCGAAGTAACCTACAAGCAAAGATTTCAAGGTTTCTTTTTAGGTACCCATATCTTTTTGGGTCCTTGAGCGTTAGTATAACCATAGTTTAAATCATGCCACCTACTAGTTTCATTATTCGGTTTAACGAACTTTACTTTTCGGTGTATGCATTCATGTGCACCATGGCCCTTTTTACCACAAATATGACAAATAATTAAAGGTTTCTTATGATTGCTAGCAGAGACAAAAATGGTACTTAATTTCTTTTGATGTCTCCCAGGTTGATATCCTAAACCCGCTCTATTAAAGAAACATTTTTGTCTCCCTAGCATTAAATTTAAAGTATTTCTACCTTTCGTAAATTTTGCAAGAGTTTCTTTCAAATCCTCAACTTATTTAACAAGATCCTTGCAGAATTTACAAGAAGAAGAACTAGCTTTAAATTTAATGTCATTACTCGAGCTGTTTGAAGAATTTTTCAAAGTCAAATTCAGCTCCTTATTTTGATTTTTCAAAATTTCATTTTATTTAATAAGGTTTTTATTCTTTTCTAAAAGAGAAGCTGAATTTTTCTTTTCTAGAGAAACCAATAAGGATAACCTCATCGATTCCTCATGCAATTCTTCAAAGGCCTCTTGTAATTCATCATAAGAAAAATTTAGTTCAGAAGTTACCTCATCTCCGTGAGCCATTAAGCATATGTTGGCGGTTTCCTCTTGTTCCTCTGAATCCTCATCCAAACTTCCTTCATTGTCTAGCCATGCCAAATATGCTTGCTTCCCTTTCTTTGAATTTGAGGTGCCTTTTTCTGAATTCTCTTTCTTTTTCAGCTGATAGCAGTCTGCTCTGATGTGACCAGGCTTGCCACACTCATGACATGTAATGGTTGAGCCTCCACTCTTGTTGTGGTCTCTTCTATTGAAAT